>JANIPM010000006.1:63256983-63300001 GCA_027478405.1 Erythroxylum cassinoides
GTATTAATTGAATCGCATCTACATTAATGTGTATAACCTTGCAACTCAAGAATGTGCAAGTGCTAGCTCTATGTCTAAACATATATGTTTATTTGGAGAGGTGACATAATCGAAGTACGACATATTTGAAAATGCATGTATAAAGTTGTTGGAAAATGTATGCAAAGGTTTCCTCGGACCGGACGGAAATTGGCCCTCGAGTGCAAAAGCAGAAGGGAGCTTGACTGCAAGATCTACCCGTCGAGCAGGGACGAAAGTCGGCCTTAGTGATCAGGCGGTGCTGAGTGAAAGGGTCGTCGCTCAATGGATAAAAGTTACTCTAGGAATAACAGGCCCCTAGAGCAGACATTGACGGGAAGGTTTGGCACTTCGATGTCAACTCTTCGCCACCTGAAGCTGTAGGATGTTCCAAGGGTTATAAAAAGTATGATACATTAGCGTGTTATCTTAGTAAAATTTTTAAATGCCAATAAATTCTGGACTAAGTTCACAATTTATCCCGTTATTGTAAATTGTGTTAAAGTAGTTCCACTTTCCTCATTTCATTTTTGAAAGAGAGTTGAAAATGTGCTTCAAGTTCCAATATTTTGTACATTTCCTCGAGGAAAAAACAAAACATTTGACATTTTTGGCTGTGAAGGAGTAAGAAACGCTGAACTGAGTGTCCTATATATTAGGGGCGAAGAAGCATGGTAGGCGCCATCCGGCTTCCGTTAATAGTTTAATCACGAGAAAGCAAGCCCTCATCATATGCAAGATGGAAATAGGTTTAATGATGACCGAAGTTAAATATATAGATCTTTAGCTTATCCTTAAATTTTTCTTGGTTTGATTTTTTGGATATGTAATGTACTGCAGAATTAATTATTTTACATATTATAAATACAGCAGTGTAATACCTAGCTAGTACACTCGCATAATATATGCAGATAAGGTAATGGAAGTTTTGCTGTGTTTTATTATCAAATGATTAATGGACCATGTTTTATCGTTTCCACATTATATTACATGTAATACGTCCAGGCAATTAACAATTCGTAAACTATATGTTGATGTTATAATTGTTTCTATCGATTTATCATATAGATAAGAGAAATGAACTTTGATAGTCATGCATGTTTGTTAATGGTATCATCTTTAGGCCATTTGAACTCTAAAATCTTTGGTTGGTAATTTACCCACTCGGTTTACATTATTTGTAAACGACTCGAATTTTTTGCCAGATTGAAGTTTGATCACATATATTTTGCTCGGCAATTTGATTGATTTTTAAATAAAAATAATTTCATTTTATTTTATTTATTATTTATTTTAGTTAAATTAATATGAATTAAATTTGATTGATTTTAAATTTAAGTTAAAATTTAATCAATTCTAATTTCGAGTGTTAATTTAAAAATGGATGAGAGGGGTTAAATTGTCATCCCAAAGGTTATTGAAATTAAATTCAACTAAATTTAGTAAAAGTTTCTGGGTATAAATCCATAAGTACGTTCTTTGACACATCATAGCCTCAAGTTAATGAAAAACCAAACTCCAAATGCTACATAAATACTTTTTCATGTGACTATCTACATATATTGTTTGCATTCTGTTGAAGGCTGTGGGACATCAGAATTGATACCTTATACAAAGTTTACATGACAAATACAATCCTTAATTTCTTTACATTCTATAACCATAATATGAGAAGCTTTAACATGAAATTGACCATAAATTCATAATCAACCCCAAATTCCACTAGACCAATTCAATATAAACTGTTGAGAAGTAAAATCAAGCTGCCAATAAACTAAATCCTTCTAGACTTTTATTCGAGAGGGATTCGAGTTAGCACAATTACAGCTAATGAAAAGAAACTTTAAGGTAACGCTACTTTGATAATTACTAGTCAGATGATAACGCTCATTGATGTGCAACAGATGTTGAAAGTATATTTATACATTAATGACGGAGGAGTCGCAATTTGCACTTTGATTCCTAACTATTAAGATATAGATGATTATATCTTATTATTTAATTTTGGGCATTATTTAATGATTAGACCTAATTGTGTTTATGTAGGACTTGTCCAAGACAAGTTTGATAAGGTTTAATCCTAATTGGATGGGATTTAAATAAACAATATATTTTTGGGATAATGGCTATCTAAGGATTCAAATTTTCTAGGAATTTTGAATGGACTATAGTAGATGTTATGTGGCTAGGTTTCATGTGTATAGTGGGCTGAATGTTGTCATTTTTAGAAAGAAAAAATGACAGATATTAGATGACTTGGCAGTTGGGATTTCAAGGGTGATTTTCGATAATGTTTAGTAACTGTTTGTATGAAGATAAAACTCTATCTACTGCAAAAGTTTTTTGTTAGATCATGTAACCTAGGCTTTTTTAGCTATATTTTCTGGTGGATCACAAACGTAGGCTGTTTTGTTGGTGGTTCATTTCAACACCCTGTGTAGCAACTGTTATTTTCTTTATGGGCTTTTGCGTGTTTTTGGCTGGGTGATTCGTGACTTTCTACAACTAGATATTCTTCTACTATTCAACGACAATTGAGGACGTTTTTTTAGAGTTTTGCAGCTAATTTATTTTCTGGTTTATGTACTCTTTCTGTGTTGCTATTCTTCATTCATTGCATGGCTTTTGGTGAACTATTCGGATGATAATTGTATGGCTGTCAATGGTAGAAGAGGTGTCCAAAACTTTTAGCAGCTGAATACGATAGTACTATTAGCGAACAACTTTCCAATCTATAATTAAAGGAGCTGAATTAATTAGGGATGTTGTTTTTCTTATCTCAAGTGTATTTGTCTATGTTCTTTATTACTTTTAATCAATTGAATTGTTAGTTTACTATCTTTATCGTCAAAAGTTGTTGAGAAATTTTTTTGTTGAAGTTAGCACAAATCGGTCATATTATTGGGTGTGAATTACTTTCACGGGTTGTAAGGATGACGGATAGTATCAAGAGTTGAGTGAACCGACTCGATAAAGCCTTATATAAAACTATTGTCATTAATGAAAAGTATAAAATTGGGTGAGGACCTGCAAACGTAGACAAAGTGTGCCGATTGCATTAAAAAATTTCTGGTGTTGATTTGCAATTATAAGTTTAATTTTTATATTTTTGATTGTACTAGAATCAACCGCAAATGAATTAGAAACTTTCTGAAATTACATTCTTTCAGATTTTCAGTTAGTATCAGAGCAAGTCACCGAATTAGAACTTGATACAGCAAGTTAGTGCAGATCTGTGTTTTGCAAATATGGGTACAAAAGAAGGAGCATAAATTACTAGGCCAACATTGTTGGATGGTTCTAATTATCCTACATGGAAATCATGATGAGAGTCTTTATTCAAGTATAGGGATCCAAAGCGTGGAACAAAGTGTTACATGGCTAGACACATCAAATGATAACTGATGACAAGGGAAAGTAGTACTGAATGATCCATCTGAGTGGACAAGAGCTGAAGAAGAGAGAGTACTTGGAAATTCTCAAGCCATGCATGTCATCTTTAATGTCATTGATGAAGGTCATTTTTCAATGATATCAGCTTGTGAATTGACAAAAGAAGCGTGGGACACTTTACAAATTATACATGAGGGATCGAAATATGTGATATCCTCAAAACTTTAGATGTTAGTTGTGGATTTGAAGAGCTGAAGATAGATGAGAGTGAAACCATTGGAGACTTTCATGAGAGATTATGTGACATAGCAAACCAAGCACATCAATTCGGGAAGAAATATTCTAATCTAAAACTGGTTAAGAAGACATTAAGATCATTACCTTCGAGGTTCATACCAAAAATTGTAGTAATCGAGGAAGCTCATGATATCAATGAATTGCTGTTGGATAAGATAATTGGAATTCTTACCAATTTTAAGATGAATTTGTTAAGGGGTAAACAAGAGAGGAGTAAAGGATTGGCATTGTAGGCTAAAATCGATAAAGTTGTGAATGATTTAAGAGATGAATACGAAAAGAATGAGGACTTGGTATTGTTGACGAGAAATTCCAGTAAGTGATTGAAGAAAATGAAAAAGGACATACTCGAGTTTAGGCAAAATAGTGGGAGTTTATTAAATAATAACTTCAAGCAACAACCCAAAATTCAAAAGGGTGAAAGAAAAGTGAAGAAAATTCAATGCCATGAATGTCAAGGCTTTAGACATGTGCAAGCAAAACATGTTAACACCTTGAAGAAGAAAAAACGGAAGTCCTATACCAACATTTAGAGTAAGAATGAATTCAAAAGTGAGTATAGTAATGAAGAGAAATTTATGAGGAATGCTATGTTGGTTGCTTTATACAACAACAGTTCAGTTGCTTGCTTAACAGTAACCAAGAAGGAAGAAACTGATGATGAAACTGTGAGTAAATTAATCCAAAATTTCAGGAAAAATGTAGATGAATTAGTCCAAAGTTTAATTTCAAATCATGACAATGATGGCAGTGATTTAGAAAACAAAGATGAGCATATTTACAAAGTTTATGAATTAATGTATGCAAAGTTGGTGCAAATATGTGAGAAGAATGAAAAGTTAAAGAAGGAAAACTCTACTATGAAGAACTTCATTCAAGATCTAGAGAAGAAATTATTATCTACAATAGATGAGTTGAATGAAACAAAGTTAAAGTTGGTTAGCACAAAAAAGGGATAAGAATGTTAAATGGAGGTACTGAAAAGTAAGAAAAGTTATTGGAAATCGGTAAGATCAAGGGAGATCTCCAAGGTATTGTCTACAAAGGTGAATATTCTAAGACAAATGATGAAAATAATGATACAATCAGACCTGTCTAAAGGGAAATCGCAAGGAAGAATCGGAGGTTCATTCCTAAATGTCATTTTTGTGGAGTTATTAGGCACATAAGACCAAGATGTTACAAGTTGTTACAAATGTTATTTCAAAGGACCAAAATCGAAAATCTATATACTCCTCACCAAATTTCCATTAGCAACCTATGATAATAAGGCACACTTGGGTTAAAAAGGGTCAATTGCAAACTCTCGTAGTTCTTAAATCTATGAAGGCTACTTTTCATAATGGTTGATATTTTGACAGTGGATGTTCACATCATATGACATGTGAAAGGAGCTACTTAACCAATTATAAAAGTTGTATGGATGGGCATGAGACTTTCAGTAATGGAAAGAAGGCTTCGATAATTAGTAGAGGAACACTATATGTGGATGGATTGCCACACCTTAAGAATGTGCTTCACGTTGATGGATTAAAAGCCAATTTGGTAAGTATAAGCTAACTTTATAATGATGGTTTATTGGTTAAATTTACAAGTGATAGGTGCAGGGTGTTAACCGAACAAGGAGAATGTCTTGTGACTGGAAGATGATCAGCAGACAATTGTTATATATTGCAAGTCACTGCCACTTATGAATCAGCCTCATATAATGACAATATAGATCTATGGCATCAAAAGCCCAGGCGCATTAATTATGAGCTTATTAGCAAGTTAAAGAAATTGGAATCTGTGAGAGGTTTGCCTACAATGAACAAAAAAGATAAGAAGGTAAGCAATGCATGTCAAAAGGATAAACAAATGAGAGTGCCACATAAAAAAGTTTGACACATTACTTCCTCACGTATTTTGGAATTCATTCACATGGACTTGGTTGGTCCAACATGCTAGCATTGGTGGAATTAGATACTTTTTAAATTGTGATGATGATTATTCTAGATACACTAAGGTGTCATGTTTGAAAGAGAAATCAAATGCTTTTAAGGCTTTTAGAGGCCTATGTGTGCAAGTCATGAATTTGAAAAATATGACAGTGTTGAGAATCCTATCAGATCACGGAAGAGAATTTGAGAATGCAAGCTTTAACAATTTCTGTGACAAATATGGTATCATATAAGAATTTTTAGCACCTAAAACTTCACAAAAAATGGATTTATAAAGAGGAAGAATCGAACTCTTCAAGAAATGGCCATATCTTTGTTAAATGAAAGAAATATATCAATGCGATTTCGAGTGGAGGTAGTGAACTTGGCATGCTACATATGCAATAGAGTTCATCTTAGAAATATCTTAAACAAGACATCTTATAAACTATGGAAGGGAAAAAAAACAGATATAAGCTACTTTCAAGTTTTTTGGTAGTAAATGCTATATTCTTAGAGATCAGGAACAGCTTGGAAAATTCGAAAGCAAGAGTGATGAAGGGATCTTCATTGGCTATTCAACCCACAGTAAAGCTTGTTTAATCAAAGAACCAAGAAAGTGTTAGAGTCCATAAATGTTATGATAGATGTGTCTCAAATGAATGACAAATTGGCAGAAGAAAATTCACAAAACTAGCCTTGTGGACTAACTCAAACAAGCAACGAGACAAGAACCAAAACAGTTAGTTGCTACTGGTGAAGAAACTGTGGAAACAGAAGAGCTGTTAGTTGATTCAGATGATGAAACCACCAAGACACTTAATGCGGAAATAATTCCTTTGAATTATCAAAATCTGAGAAAAGATTATTTGAATAGGGATCCTCCCTCACAAATCAGAAGAATTCATCCAATTGAAACCATAATTGGGGAAATCAGCGAGAGAAGAAAAACAAGGGAAGAAAAAGAGTTGATTATCATGAACTCGTGGGACTTTTATCTTACACATCTTCATTCGAGCCTAAAAATGTTAACGAACCCTTATAAGATGAGTTTTGGACAATAGCTATGCAAGAAGAATTGATTCAATTTGCTCGCAATGACGTCTAGGAATTGATACCAAGGCCATCTAATGTGAATATGATCGAAACAAAATGGGTGTTTCATAATAAAACTGATGAAAAGGGCAATATGACTAGAAATAAAGTAAGGTTAGTGGCTCAAGGTTACTCTCAAATCGAAGGAATTGATTTTGATAAAATTTTTGCGTCAGTGGTAAGACTTGAGTCAATTAGATTACTTTTGGGTATAGCATGTGCAAAAGGTTTCGAGCTTTATCAAATGGATGTGAAGAGTACGTTCTTGAATGGGTTCATACAAGAAGAGGTATATGTTAAGCAGCTGAAAGGGTTCATTGATTCAATCCATGCTTATCACATTTTTCAAGCTAAGAAGGCTTTTTACGGTCTCAAACAATCACCAAGGACTTGATATGAAAAGCTCCCTCAATACCTACTCAAGCAACGTTATAAAAGAGGTAGTATTGACAAGACCTTATTTCTTAAAAAATTCAGATCTAATTTAAGGATTGCACAAATTTATTTTGATGATATTGTGTTTGGTTCCACTCATCCCAAAATGGTGGAAGCATTTATGGATTTGATGACACATGTATTTGATATTAGCATGGTAGGTGAATTGAACTTCTTTTTAGGTTTGCAAATTAAACAAGTGACGGATGGTATCTTTGTATCGTAAACTAAATATGCAAAGAATGTAGTAAAGAAGTTTGGACTTGAGAACGCTCGACATGCTAAAACTCCTATGAGTGTATCTGCAAAGTTAAACAAAGATGAAAAAGGAAAAAGTGTTGATGTCAACTTATATAGAAGCATTATTGGTAGTCTATTGTATTTAACTATAAGTAGATCGGATATCTGTTATAACATTAGAGCATGTGCTCGCTATCAAGCCAACCTAAAAGAAACACACTTAATAGTGGTTAAAAGGATTATTAGATATGTTAACGGTACTTCTGAATTTGAGATTTGGTATACATATGACTCTGCATCTTATCTAGTCGAGTACAGTGATGCGGATTGGACTGAAAATTTAGACAATCGAAAAAGCACTTCAAGGGGTTGTTTCTTCATAGGAAACAATATGATTTCATGGTAGAATAAAAAGAATAATTTTATTTCACTGTCAATCGCAGAAGCAAAATATATTGCTGCAAGTAGTTGTTGTTCGCAACTTCTTTGGATGAAAAAAATGTTAGAAGATTATAGAAATGATCAGGAAGTGTTGATAATCCTATGTGATAACAAGAGTGCTACATACATCTCAAAGAATCCAGTTCAACATTCAATAATGAAACTCGTCAACTTTAAGTATCACTTTATCTGAGAGCTGGTGGAGAACAAAATAGCTACTCTTTCATACGTAACTACAGAAAAATAATTGGTGAATATCTTTACAAAACCTTTTGATTCAGTTAGGTTTAGATTTCTTCGAGAAGCTTTGGGGCTACTATATGCTTTAAATTTTTGACGTATTTTTTATTATTCAAAAAAAAGGGGGAAATTCAAAAAGGGATTAAAAATCCCTAATTTGTCTTCTTATTTTTATGTTACTGGCAACCGAAATTACCTTATCTCCTCTCTTCCTTTTTGTAATTTTGTTTGTTTTTTAGCTCCATAGTTAGTTAATTTGTCTTCCCCCTTCACTAAATCTCACCTTTCTTTCATCTCTTTGGGTTTCTCTCTTCATCGACAACACCCACTTTTTTGAAGCTAAGATGGGTAAGTCTAAAGGTATTTCTTCATCCTTTGGCGTGGAACAATCATGGTCGGCAACCATTCCCTCCACCGCCTTCCCTACCTTACACTCTAGTCAACTTCAACAACATCCACTACATGGAAAAACAATTACTAGTGTTGGATCTTCATCGAAGGTGCTTACTAACATTCCCGACCCCTCCTCTATTTGGGAACAGTAGTCGAAACAAGATGATGTCGTGTGTGTGCTATTTTTCATAGTAGAGAGCTCTGATTCTAATTCAGAAGAAGCTCTAGTTGAAACTAGTACTCCTATCTCTACTACTGTCCCACCACTGAATGTTCCTATTACTAGTCCTTGAAAATTGACAAAGAAAATGGCTCAAAAATTGAGGCTTTCCTGTCATAATGTCGGTAAATGATGTTGTGTCCTACAAATTCTACACTTTTGCTTCAGCACAGAAATGGGACACTATGGCAAACATCAGGTTAGTTCTTGATCATTCTATTAACATGGATGAATTTCAACAGTTTCGTTTGGATGTTCTGATATCTAAAAGAAACCTATTACAAGCTACCTTGTTACTGCAACACTTTGATTCTATTTTGGCAAAAGAATTTTACTATAATTTGGATAAAGATCTCTTGACTAAATTTGTTGTATGCTATCAATTGATATATGTGCGAGGTAAACTAATTTAATTTGATCATGATAAAATGAATTTATTTTTGGGGTTTCATAATTTACTTAGGAATCTTGCATATAGTGCTGATTAGAATATGCCAAATGATATGATTGCTACTGTGTTAATCGGAGGAAGATTAATTGCTTAACCATTTACTTATGTGTTGTGTGCTTCTATGTTGACGTAGAAATACTTTGTTATTCATAAGTTGGTATTGGTCAATTGGTTACCAAGTACACTTGTGGTATCAGTTTATCTGACACAACCTAAGCTTATTTACGCCAATGTAATTAGGGAAAACTTCAATTTGAGGAGACTTTCATTGAAGTAATGTTAGTAATTATTAGTAAGCCTCATTCCCTACTATACTTTCCATGCTTAATCACTTAGGTTGGATTCGAGTACTCTTAAACCGGTGACATTGATGAATATCTTGCCAAGGATTTTGAATGTCAATAAGCAAGCTCAGGTGGTTGATCTACCTTACACTCTGTCTGGACCTTTTGATGCATTGGCTTATAAATCTAGCAAAGGGTTCTTTGGTTTTTAGAAGCTTCCTTATTGTACTTTTTGACATCTTTTGTCCCAAGGGGGAGAACACTACATCATAACATCCTCCTTTGATTTGTTTGACTTTTTTTGAACTTGGATATTTGTATCTTTGGATAATTGATTAAGATTAAATCTTGTTAACTGATTAAGGAGGAGTTCTCTTGTGGTTTGTGAGTTCAATGCTATATGTCCAATTATCTTCTTTAGGGGGAGTTTCAAATATATGACAAATAATGCTAAAAAGGGATAAATTGTTAAAATATAGGTGATTATATCTTATTATTTACTTTTACACATTATTTGATAATTGGAACTAGTTATGTTTATGTGGGACTCTTCCAAGACAAGTTTGATAAAGTTTAATCCTAATTGGATGGGATTTAAATATATAGTATTTTTGAGATAATGGCTATCCAAGGATTCAAATTTTCTGGAAATTTTGAATGGACTATAACAGATGTACTATGGTTGGGTTTCACGTGTATAATGGGCTTAATGTTGTCATTCTTGAAAAGGAAAAATGGCAGATATTAAACGACTTGGTAGCTAGGATTCAAGGGTGATTTTCAATAGTGTTTAGTAGTTGTTTGTGTGAAGATAAAACTCTATCTGCTGCAAAGTTTTTTGTTAGATCATGTAACCTAGGTTGTATTATTTCTTAGCTATATTTTCTGGTGGATCACGAATGTAGGTTGTTTTATTGGTACTGCAATTTTCTTTAGTTTTGTTGTCGTTAATTGTGGGTGTGTAGCAACTTTTATTTTCGTTCTGGGATTTTGCGTATTTTTGGCTGGGTGATTTGTGGCTTTCTGCATCTGGATATTATTTTACTATTCATTGACAATTAAGTGTGTTCTTTAGGAGTTGTGCAGCTGATTTATTTTCTGATTTATGTACTCTTTTTGTGCTGATGTTCTTCATCCTTTGTATGGCTTTTGGTGAACTAATTGGATGTTGATTGTGTGGCTGTCGATGGTAGAAGTGGTGTCTAAGAATTTCAGCAGCTGAATACAATAGTACTATTGGCAAACAACTTTCCATTCTGTCATTGAAGGAGTTAAATTAACTAGGGAAGTTGTTTTTCTTATCTCAAGTGTATTCTTCTATGTTCTTTATTATTTTTAATCACTTGAGTTATTAGTTTATTATCTTTATCGTTAAAAGTTGTTGAGAAAATCCTCTATTGAGGTTAGCACGAGTTGATCGTCTTATTAGATGTGAATTATTTTCACGAGTTATAAGGATGAGGGATAGTGTCAAGAGTTAAGTGAGTCTACTCGATAAAGCCTTGTATAAAACTATTGTTGTTAGTAAAAGTATTAAGCTGTGTGAGGGCTCCGGAAATGTAGACAAAGTATATCGAACTACATTAACAAATTTCTGATATTGATTTGGATTTGTGTTTAATTTTTCTAGTTTTGATTATGCTAGAATCAACCGTGGACAAATCAAAAACTTTGCAAAATTACATTCTTTTAGGATTTCACTAGCATGCATACGTGTGATATAGCGATTACGATATAATTCAAATTTTTGTTTGATGTGGTGGCAATTAGACAGCTTGCGAAGTATGATCAACAAATGTGAGATAGAGAAAGAGAGGGAACATGAATTATTGAAAATAACTAAATATTAGAGCTTAAAATATAACTAACTGAAACTACTTGTTTTAAGGGTCCGATTGCTCTCCATCTTAACGTGGAAAACGAGCTAACTTGAAGTAAAGTGGTAATCTTGTATAGTATACATGTATGACCTTACCTACTACATAAAGGTTATTTAGGAAAAATAAAAGTCTTATTTGGACACAAATTGGTCATCTTTTAGTAATATAATGGTTTCTACATAAATTTAGGGTAAGTCTTTTGCATAGAAGTTGAAAAAGAAGAATTAAGCAATGAAGGAAGATAAAATACATTTGACTCAATGCTATTCAATTATCATAAATCTTTATAATGATTAAGTCTCATGTATTTAAATAAATATGAAGGATGCTTTTGTATAGATTACGAAATAATTCTTATGACTAATTTCGAGCTTGAATATTACATTTGTATATGGCAATTTAAATGCATGATAATGCTCGAATCATTAGTTTCAAGCTATTAAAAGGAAATAGTGGACTTGTTTGTCACAAAAAAACTATGAAAAATTTGTTATTGCAATCATAATTTTGAAATAATTTTTAGATTCCTAACTTTTGTGTTATAACTTATGAGTTTTAGGTATTGTTTTCTCATATTAGTTCCAATCAAGTCTCTATTACTCCAGTGAGTGTTGTATTTAATTAGTATATATTACTATAGTTATCTTCAGAGAAAACTCATGTAGAACATGCCGCTAATTCTTTGAGGATATTTACATTATTGGTTTATGTCTTATGATCAATCGGTTGGTTGTAATTTAATGACATAATTATTAGTCGTTATTTATCTTATACATATTCATATGCATATGATAAAATCCATGAATATACATTGCAAATAAAACTATGATGATATCATAATTATAAAATTTATATTGTATTTATGTATTATTCATAATGTTCCTTGTCATTATTTTATTAATGCTAAGCATTAATATAGCGTAAGAAAACTACAACATATTATATTTATTCCTTATTAAGAAAGTATCTAAACTCATAAACTAAACTATAAAGATACTTAAACAAACAAGTGAGTGCTTGTTAAATAACAATTTCATTAAAATGACTTTATATGAAAATTCTATTTGAAATATTACTTATATTTTTATGAAAATTCTCATTATGATGATAATATAAGTGATCATTTGACCTAAGATTTCTAAAGTATCTAGTATATGAGTTGTAATGTTTCAATACTATTTATAACTTATTTTAATCAAGGATAGCTTTAATGGTAATCATTGGATATAGTATGAATTATATAGAGACAGTTGATTTATCAATATATAATTCATCACCTTAAAGTGATTAGGAGGAATGTTCCATTATTCTTAATTAGTATATATTCGAGAAATCTTTGGCCAAGATGAAATGACACTTTGAAAACAGTTTTTAAATATCATTAATTGAATCAATTATTAATGGCGTAGACATTGATTTTATACTTTATCTAAATGAAACATTTTATGATGATAACATTCCTAAATATTTGGGTTTAGATGATAATCTTGATATATAGATATAAATTATTTAATCAGAGAATTAAAAATAAATTAAAAGAGTATAGTTTATCTAATCCTAAATATGATTAGGATTATAATTTGCATCTATTTCCAACATATTTAGAAACTTAATTGGTCATACACAAAGAATATGTTAAAGAGAGAAAATGTGTTTTGACCAAGTTGGACTTTATTGTAAAATTTAAATATGAGATATTTAATAAATAAGATGAATATGAGATATTGGATCTTATTTAAGCATAATTATTATTTAATTAGAATTAATTATAATTAAAAAATTTTAATTTTAGTTGATATGTTTAATCTTTTTAATTATTTAATTGAAATAAATTATAATTTCAAATAGGCCTAGCTCTAAGGAAGTTAGCACTTCTTACCTAACCATCTCAATAACAATAGTAACACATTTTTGTGAATATGATTAGAGATCAGATACTTATATTGCTATAGTGGTTTAGATGAATTATCTTTAAAAACGGTTCGAGAGAAACGATAAAAAAAATTATCAAGTTTGTCAATAAAGTAAGAATTATGATTTATGCTTAATTATGTTTTGTGTACTAGTCATGTTATAAAATTTTAAGCAATATTGACTTTAGAAAATCTTATAAAAAAAGTTTTGTATTTATTGTACTGTGCCCTGATCTATTGACATACATGACTTATTACAAAGATGTTAATTGAAGAATAAATAAAAAACAAATTATTGTTAATAAGAAATTTAAATCAAAACATTGAAGAAAATAGCAAAACAAATAATGTCAGTCCTTATAAATTTAACCTAATAATAAGAAAGTAAGAATAATTTTCCTGCATAAAACATGATAGATTTATAAAATAAGTCCATTAAACTAAATTAGGGGAATATGCTTCTAAAATCACCCGAAGATGGGGTTAGTCTTAGAAAAAGCCTTCAAATAGTCTATTTGTAATGCCTAGAAACGGAAACTAAAAAGCAGGCAGCTTACGTTAGACTGTACCAAAAAGTTGTTGGCAACTTCAAAGAAAATATTTAATGCCTAAATTGTTAACAGAGTAACGTATATTTAAAATACTTAATTCCATCTTGCTAGGTATTTATATGGAACGAAGGTTCAAATTCTATCAACTGTGTGTGGCGAAAAATGTACACAGTTTAGGTTTTTAATGTAAAATATAAATTGTCGTCCTACCAATTAAAATCGCATAGTATATAGAAAATTCGTACGGGAAAATCTTGAGAAAATTATTTTAGAAAAAAAAAATCTTTATTTCATCAGTTCCTATCCTTACATTAGTCTTTTGTACAGAACACAGGTAAATAATGGGAATGTGGTGTTGCGTCTGAACACGACATTCATTCCCATTATGCTTAAAGGTTATCACATTCAAAACCAAAAACCACGTAATTGGTAACGGAGACTTCTCGAATAGGCCCTTTAAATGCCCCCCTTAGAAAATTTCTTCATAAACTCTTATCGAATATTGAATAGCCGGGAAAACTGATATGGACACGTCCAAATGGCTAGACCGGCCTCTCGCCATGCACTGTAGTATGCATCCATTGTCTTTGATGTAGATGCTGCAAGCGAAAGATATACCATATAAAAGTGATGATGTGATTTATGGAACTGGGGAAAGCCAACGTACGTTGCTTTAAATTCCTTTTGTACGTACTTGGACTTGTCAACTCAGAATGTTCTTTTTAACGTTCTTACTGAGCAGATTCGTGGTTTTTGTTGTTCATATAAGTTTTCTCTTATCAATATGATTCTACAGTATGTTGCAAACAGAAAAAAAAATAAAAAATACTGCTTTGTATATATCCACTACTCGCTAAATGCTTTGTTCAGACCTCAGACTCAATTAACTTTATCTTCAACTCTTGTATCTTTTTTATCAACACTGTTCATAAATGGTCACCAAAGCATGTAGGCTCCCTGTACTTGTCCGTTATGTTGGACTACAAAACGTTTTTTTTGTATTTTCATTATAAGCCCAGTTTCTTAATAACATAATATGTGTTTGTTTAATATTTGACCTAAGGCTATGATTAGTCGGAAGTTTTATAATGGAACATAATAGAATATAATATTATTCTATCGTTTAGGAAAAAGTTTTATAATAAAATGGAGTGAAATATGATAGAAGATGACAGTTTCATGTTACATCTCATTCTATCATAAACAGTAAAAATTAAAAATTTCCGATTTGGAGAGTTTAAGATGGAACGTAAAATAATAAACAACTGTACATTATATTACATTGTAAATCATTCATCTAAACAACATTTCACTATATTACATCATCAACCCTTCTATTCTTCTCAAATAACAATTTTCTAATATTACATCGATTTACGTTCTACTTCGTTATAAACTATTTAATTCCATTAAAAATTTTATGTCCAATCAAACATAGCCTAAAGGCTGACGAGTATTACGTGGTTAAAGTGTGCACAGGATTTTGTTCTGTTTTTTAAAGGGTACATTAAAAAAACAAAGTAATTGGTATCTATATTATTAACATTTTTTTTATCGCAACTAAGAAAGTCAGATCTAATAATTTTTGGGCAAAAGGTGTATTGAAATTGGGGAAAGTTATGGCAAGGAAACATTAAGCTTGCTTAATTGCTAAAAAGAACTTCAAATTGATTAGACGGGAAAAAAGTATATGGCTCACGATGTGTAGTAGTGCCCTTCTCTGGAAGAAAGGGAATAGTCGGTCGTTTGTCAATTCAAAATCTAGGATGTAGAGGAGACTAGCTCTACCCTTGATTTTCTTGAAGTCTACTAAAATCGGTGGAGATTTATGTGATGTGGTGGAATGTACTTTAACATGAGAAACAATACCTTCCAATAGAAAAAGGAAGGGGAGAAATCATCCAATTGTAAGCTAGGCTTGTTCTTGTGGATTGAACAAGTATATATATATATATCAGTGGTAGTATATATATATAAAAAGTGAAAAAAAAAGCATATTAATAATCATTACACAGCTTTTTGTTAAATTACAACTTAACATGTGATTTTGACGTAGCATGGGAAAAATGACTGAACAGAAGACTAAGAAGAAGACAACTTTCAAAGATCAACCTTCCAGATAAAGCTCAATGCAATTAATAGGCTCCCCCCTAAGAAATCTAATGTCTTGGTTAGGTCCAGGTCCCACAAAAGTTACACCAGAGGAGACGTGTATGGCTACAGCAATATGAACGTGGAATTACGCACTTGTGGTTGAGTCGATTGGGCTTTGTGATAGGTGAAAGCCGACCCACCATTCAATTAATACCGGTTTTGGGCCCACTTCTGCCCCTTTTTTCAATTACTTTAAGGTTCAAAAAAGTCTTTGAACACGTCAGAAGTGTAGAAGTAGAACCCACTTGGAATGATCCTTAGCAAGGTCGTTCGTTGACTCTTACAATGATGCTCCCCTTCCCCTTCCCCTTTCTTGTTTTATTTTTGTTTGATGCATGCAATTGCATTATTATTATTATTCCAGCAAGATTAAGAATTTGCCAAGTGCCAACCCTGTTTGGTCCAGAATTGCCGTAGACTTCTTCGTTTTGGGTTCAGACTTCATTTTCCAAGCTATTGTTTTCCTATTTATTATTTCAGATGTTTTATTATTAACTGCTGTCCTTTTGTTACTCGTCTCTTTCTTGTGACGATGCGAAAATTGTGCTCCATTGGTTCTTTCAATAATCCATGCAATCAGGGATGGTTCAATAGCTGGACTTTTGTCCATGCCTAAAGTAGCAAAGTTTCATGTTCGAAGGTGCTTCTCTTCTCAGCGACTTGATGACAACGAACCAAATTGAGAGTAAGATCACATTATAATTATATTTTTAATTACGTTAAATTTATAATTTAATTTTAAATTATTAACTCATTAAATAAATTTAAAGTTTTTAAAGTTTAAAAAGTAGGTTTGAAATTATAGTTTGAAAGTAAGTTTAAAAAGGACCGACATTTGTGTTTTTGAAGTTTAAAAAGTAGGCTTGAAAGAAACAAATTTCCATTAAGTTTTAGATTTTAAAAATAAGTTTATACAAAGGAAAAGGTTTGTTAGGCATTTGTTTAACTTTTTAAAATCTTTTTTTTTACAAAAGTAACCTCTTAAAATCACGAGTTAAAATTACTTTTTGAAATATATTATTCATAAAAATTAGAAAATTTTACTTTTAGTTTGAAATCTATATTAACTTTTATTTTGATATCTTTCAAAAAAATTTATCTATAATTCTTATTTATGATTGATGATTTTGCTTGTTGTGTTTTGTATTTGTTAATGATTTATATCATAAATTAATTAAATATGTTAACCTTATGTTTACTAATTTCATAAAAGTCACCATAATTAAAAAATATTAAATATCTAACATCATTAAAAATAATTTTATTCCTATTACTCCCTAGCTAATATCAATTTAAGCCTAAGCATAATCTTAAGCTTTAAAACAAAAAGAAAAGTGTCTCATTCAAAACCATAATTAAAAAAATAACTTTTAACCTGATTTTGTCAAATTATAATTTGATAGAATAGTTTTATTTAAAATTGTAATAAAATTAATATTTTGACATGAATTTAATTTATATTAAATGTTAATTATTGTCACAATTTTATTTGTCATTTATATTGTGTATCAATTAATTATTTATATTACAATTATATCGAGTAAATCAAATTTATTTTTGATGAATTTGATAACTGGTTTTAGGATGACTAAACAATTGTTTTTTAAAAATACCATAAATAAAATATATTTTCACAGTCAACGCGGCTTCTTACAAAAGGAGTTTTATGAACATTCCTAGATAGGTCTCATACATAACTAAGTGATAAGATAAAAGGCATTAATGTTTACATTTATTAATAATTTAATATTTAAAATCTTCAAAGGAAATTAAATAACAATATTTTCTGATTATATGAAACAGACTATCAGTTTATGTATGCACACAAATATAGTATTAGTAAATTTTAAATACATTGCATATATGAAAATATTGAGAGTTTGCTTAGATGATAGTATATGGATTGCTTAAATATATATATTATTAGTTGAAAAATGATTTTAATTATCAATCAAACAATGCATAAGTTCAACTAAAGTCGCATTATCTTTAAATGATATTTCTATGCAACATCTCATTCAATTTTAATATGGTTAATAAAAAGGTATATATATAGCTCTAACTTTTGATTTCCAAAATTATTTAACTATGTACCAAATCAGCGGAGCTTAGCTTTGTTGCGCTTTTGAAAACCATTCTAGGTATCTTCGTTAATATTCCATATGAACTTTGGAACATGTGTCGTTTTGTTTAGGTTAGGGTACAAACGGGAAATTGAAATGCAGCACTACTTAAAGCTTGGGTAGATGACCTCTTCATTACTTTAAACATATATCGACTGCTTATTTTCTAGCCACCGCAAAAAAAGATAAACCAACCAAGTATACGATTTAGGCTCTCTGTATTTAGGCCTCCTTATAAGTGCCAAAGAGTAGGTTCTATCTTTGTTAAGAAATCTTGTAAATATTCTATTATTACATAACTATGATCTATTCCAACTTCCAAGTGGAGCCTTAAAGACTTTTGGCATAGGTTATATTCGGTCTTTTTTATTTTTAATTAAAAGAAATAGTGTTATATATAACACGTAAGATAGATCTTATTACATATTTCTGATCGTTCACGTAAGGGTTAAAAATAAAGGAAATGCAGACTACTTAATTTCGATTCCATCCGATGTTCCGAAGTAGTTTCTGAGGTCAAAACGAGCTTCAATCTCCCAGGACCTTCACGAAATGTGATCACTGACATTCGGTTAACTCCTTATATATAGCTTAATGGGTCAGAGAATCTTAATGGGTCAGAGAATCTGTATACTTACGAATTACATAAGCAACTGAAGGAGACCTTAACCTTTATATATAACTTCCATATCGGGCTTCACTATATATATATACTAATCGGGATCTATTTTCCTCCTATACTTCGACCAATTAATATAAATCATTCATTGGGTCACTTTATTATATTTGTTTGGATCAAATTATATAATTTAACAGATAAGTTATTAAAAAAATCGAAAATACAATTAATAGTTGTCCAATACTATGAAGAAGGACAAAATTATCCAACATTCTTCCCCTTGGACAAGTATTAATTGCAGTTATGACTCAAGTTTTAAAATAGTTTAAAAATCGGTTAAGTCACGCTACTGTATTGGCAGCAAATTTTAAAATATTAAAGCATTCGATCCACAGGTAATGAAAGTCTAACATTCCGTCCTACAAGGCTTTCCATACCGAAACATATCAAACACATATGTCATGTGCAACACATGTTCAATATAATCACGAATATCTAATACTTCATTAATATAAATGAAAAAATTGAGCGTGATAAACTAGAATGATACTTGTATTAGCTAAAATGTATCATCTTCATTTGTACGTCTCGATTCTCCAACTTTATGCTAAACTACATGTGCTAAACTACAGTAGAGAAATCTTGTTTTCTCTTATCGAATGCTAAATAACATTAGAGAAATCTTTATGTTCTCTAACTGAATGTTAAACTGTATTAGAAAACCTTTATGGGATTTAAAACTTATATCTCTTATGTCAATGTTAAATTTATGAATATCCATACTAAACTGTATGAGTCAAAATGACATAGGTTCAAGGTCAATCGTTGTATATGCCCAATGATCTTTAAAACGTTTAAGATCATCACAAATCTTAAGGCTTTCATATATATTATGACTATACATAAGAACAGTTATTACTGAGGATAAAAATATGATCATCTATATTAAGAAATAATAATAATGTCATAATACATCAAAATGTACAAACTTTTAAGGAGCAAATACAATGATCCTCAACTACTGCTGCCTAAGGACTTTAACAAGCTCATACTAGATACATGTCTAACAAATACTAGTAGGTGAAGTCCTTTAATTAATGAATCAACTAACATTTCCTCAGTTTTGATGTGCTCCATTTCAACATCACCCTTCTGAATCAACTCCTTTATGGTCAAGTACTTGACCTCCAAATGCTTAGGCCTTGTAATATTCTTGTTGTTGTTACTAAACAACACTACATCAAGATTAACACAATATAATCGAATGAGTCTAGCTATTGAATCTACCACAGACAAATTAGAAATTAAGTTTTTAAGCCAAATTACCTGTATAGCAACTCAATAACATTCAACAAACTCTGCATGCATGGTCAAGATAATTATCAGTGTCTTCTTGACATTCTTCCACGATATTGCACCATCTGCTAATATAAAAATGTACCCCGATATGGATTTGCGATCATCCAAACATATAGCAAAATTAGAGTCTGTATACTCTATGATGTTTAAATTGTTGACTTTCCTATATGTCAACGTATAATCCTTAGTACGCTTTAGGTATCTCAATATTCGCTTAACTATATTCCAATGGTCCATACCTAGGTTAGCCAGATATTAACTTAGTAGTCCGACAACAAATAAAATGTCCGGTCTAGTACACACTTGGGTATACATCAGGCTACCAATAGCACTAGGATACGGGACATTCCTCATCGCCTCTCTCTCAACTTCATTCTTTGGACACTGTGCCAGAGATAATCTCTCACCATGAGAGATAGGTGCTACAATAAGTTTACAGTCAGCCATATTAAACCTCTGTAGCACTCACTCAATGTATGTTTTTTGTGAGAGAATCAATAAGTGTTGAGATCTGTCCCGGTGAATCTACACACCGAGGAGAAAATATGCTTCACCTAGATCCTTCATGTCAAAGTGTTTGGCCAAAAGTTGCTTTACCTTATGCAATACGGTCAAATCATTTGATGCGAGCAAGATATCATCCACGTACAATAATAGAAAGATAGCTTTGCTCCCCCTGACTTTATAATATAAACATCTTTTAACTTTGTTTTCTACAAAGTCGAATGAGGTCAAAACCTTATTAAACTTTAGGTACTATTGTCTGGAAGCTTGTTTTAAACCGTATATTGATTTAGTCAGCGTATAATCCTTAGTACCCTTTAGGTATCTCAACACTTGCTTAACTGCATGCCAATGGCCCATACCTGGGTTAGCTAGATATTAACCTAACAGTCCGACAACAAATACAATGTTTGGTCTAGTGCACACCTGGGCATACATTAGGCTACTAACTGTACTAGAATATGGGACATTCCTCATAATCTCTCTCTCAACTTTATTCTTTAGACACTGTGCCAAAGATAATCTCTCACCATGAAAGATAGGTGCTACAACACGTTTACAGTCGGCCATATTAAATCTCTGTAGTACTCGCTCAATGTATGCTCTTTGTGAAAGGCTCAATGGGTGTTCAAATCTGTCTCAGTGAATCTGCATACCAAGGATAAAAGATGCTTCACCTAAATCTTTCATGTCAAAGTGTTTGGCTAAAAGTTGTTTTACCTCATGTAACATGGTCAAGTCATTTTACTCGAGCAAGATATCATCCACGTACCGTAATAGAAAGATAACTTTGCTCCCCCTAACCTTATAGTATAAACATTTTTCAACTTTGTTTTCTACAAAGCCGAATAAGGTCAAAACCTCATCAAACTTTAGGTACCATTGTCTGGAAGCTTGTTTTAGACCGTATATTGATTTAGTTAACTTACAAACTTTTTCAGTTGCATCTTGATCCTAAAACCCTTCAGGTTGCTTCATATAGATCTCCTCATAAAGGCCACCATCCAGGAAAGCGGTCTTAATGTCCATTTAATGTAGCTCCATGTCATAATGAGCTACTATTGCCATAATTACTCTAAATGCATCCTTTAAGGGTACAGGAGAGAAGGTAACATTGAAGTCAACTCCTTCTCTCTGAGTGAATTCCTTGGCAACTAAACATGCCCTAAACTACTCAACTTGACCCTGTATGTCCTTCTTGCTCTTAAATAACTACTTGTAACTGATAGACCAGTAATATTGAGGTAAGTCAACAAGCTCTCATACCTTGTTATACCTCATAAACTGCATCTTATCTTTCATCGTTTCCCACCACATATCCACATGGGGTCCAAAAATGGCTTTTGCAAAAGTAACTGGATCCATAACATGTCCTATTTCATAGTCTTGCTTACCCAAATAGACTATGTAATCTAGTGAGATAGCAAGTCACCTCTCTCTGGTAGATCTGCGTAACTGCATAGGTTCTTGTACCTCAAAAACCTCCTCCTAAACAAGTATAAGTTCCTATCCTTGCATAGGTATGGTACTTGGACCTACATCCACTAGACTTTACTATATGAGAAGCAAATATGAAATAATTGCAGTATTCGTCCTGTTATCTCCTAAAGGATGTGAAGATTCTCCCTCATCATGGATATCGCAATCCAAAAACTTAGCTATCTGTGATTCCCCTATTTTGGCCTTTCCTTCTCTACAATAAAATTTGTAGCCCTTATAATGGTCAAGATAACCCACCAAATAGCAACGAGTGGAACGAGATTGTAATTTGCTCTCATAAAGATTATATAACCTTACATCAGTAGGGCAGCCCCTCATATGAATGTATGCAAGGCTTGGCTTCCTTCCAACCAAGAGTTCAAAAGGCATCTTTGGTACTGACTTACTTGGGACTCTATTTAAGATATACAATGTCATCTTGATAGCTTCTCCCCAAAAGTATTCGGGTAGGTTAGTCCTCTTTGCATTAACCTCATTATGTTCTTTAGGGTATGATTGCGCCTTTCGGTCACACCATTTTGCCCAGGACTACCTGGCATATTGAACTGAGCCACTGTTCTAACCAATTCCATATACTTGACAAACAGACCCTTTTCTTGTCCTGTAACCCCATGTCTACTATAGGATTCCCCTCCCATGTCAGATCTAACTATCTTTGTTGATTTGTTCAATTAGTTCTCAACCTTAGTTTTAAAGATCTTGAACCTATCAAGAACTTCAGACTTTTCCTTAAGTAAGAACACATAGCCATAGCGGGAATAATCATCAATAAACGTCAAAAAATATCTAGCTTTACATAATATGATTGTATAGGGACCACTAACGTCTGTATGTATGAGGTCCAATAAACCAGAAGTATGAGTTGACCCCTTTTTCTTTATCTTGGTCAATTTACCCTACAACATCGATACATGTTTCTAGATCACTGAAGTCCAGAATTGGGAGAATGTTATTCTTTATCAATCTCTCAACCTTCTCCTTGGAAATGTGGCCAAGACGTTTATGTCACAAAATGTAAGATGTTTCCTTTATGAAGGCTCTCTTTTAAGTAACAGGTTCAGCGACATAAGAAGAGGCATACATTTCATTAGGAGTAAGACATATTCTATATAATCTGTAAGATAAGAAGACAGTTCCAATACGTCTTGTATTGATATAAATATTTACAACTAAAGTATCAAATACAAAACGATAACCTTCTTTATCCAAAACTGATATAGAGATCAAGTTCCTTCTAAAAGACGGTATATATAATGTATCTCATATAACTAATACAAATCCCATAACGAGGTTTAATCCTACATCTCCTACATACAAAACATCCACCTCCTCATTGTTGCCAACCATCAACTTCTCCTCTCCTTTAGTCGGCCTTCTCTTGGATCTGAACCCCTGCATTGTGGAAGCAATATGATAGAAGCTCTTTTATTTAACTACCAAAAACTTGATATGGTTATAGCTACATTGGATTCATGAATCATATAGGCCAATGAGTTACCTAACAATTCCCGCTTAACCTTCCACAACTTGTACTTCTTAAAATCAGCCTTCCTATGCCCCTTATTCTTATAGAAGAAGCACCTCATACCTTTTAGGTCATGTGACCCCTTAGTAATGCTGGACTGTCTAATCTGAATCTTATGAGAGGGCTTGAGTTTTTTACCAATACCCTTAGGCTGTTGGGACTTAGCCTTCCTCTTAACTTTGGCAGCTACAAACATAGTTGTATGAGGAGAACTCTTGATCTTCTTCTCTGCTGTAGCACACCGAAAAATCAAGGCATTGATGTCCCAAGTCTCATCTTGAGAGATGGACAAGGTAGCCAACATCTCAAACTCACTAGGAGAGTATTTAGTGCCTGATGGACTATGAGATTATCAAGAATTGGTACATCAAACGCCTTTAGCCTAGTCTGAAGGTATACCTTCTTGATAATGTACTCTCGAACGCCTCCTTCTCTCGTATACTTTATGCAGAATAGTTCTTTAATCAAGGTGCTCTGCTCTGCATGAGAAGGCACCTTGTAGCTCTGGGAAATGCTATCCATAAACTCTTTTGCTATAGTCATATCCAATAATCCACTCAGTAGATGATCTAGGAATGACCTGTTGATAGTCAAATAGCACATCTTATTTAACCGCTCCCAGATTGTCATAACTGCTTTATTAACTTCCGAGCTAATATTTGTAAGTGGAGAAGGTCTCTCGATGTGCATTGCCATACTGACGTCAGCCATCTCCAGTGCAAACTCCACATCCTTCTTCCACTTCTTAAAATTGAAACCATTTAAGATCTCAATCGTGACAACATTGTTGTTTACAGAAAAGGTGACTGTATAATAGAAAAGACAACGTAAAGATCAGTACAAATGCAGGATAACAATGATACTTAAAACATTAAAGCACTATCTCTATTGAGAATTTGATCACACATATTATGAAATACATTTGGGCTGAATACATAATATATGTAATTAGACCTCCGCAAAAAAGCGATCAGAGTACAAACCATCAACTCTCACGACACTACTAACTTTGGGTGAATAGATCATTTAAGCAACGGTTTTCCTCCATCTAATGCCTTTATGAATATCTTAAAGCCCTATATAAAAGGCAATACCTTTGGGCAGAATAACCAAATATAAGGCCAGAGATATCTCCCAACATGTGAGCAAAACAATCTAAAATACTAACTTGAAAAGCCACTTTGGTGACTACATTCTCATCACTACCCTAGAAAGTCCACAAACATAAGGGATACATCTTTATGTCATCCTCATATTCTATATGGGCATAATATTATAATTGTAAAAACTAGATTCATAATTAAATAATCACATACTGATCCTGAAAACAACATCTTTAAACTTTATTTGAGACTTTTATATTAAAAAAACTCAATGAGAGTGACTATCGTACTTTTTCGAATATTAAACCTACCGCATGAGACATAAAACCTTAAATGTCTCCCTTATGTAAAGTTCAGAGTACAAAAATGCATGCAAAATTAGCTTTAAAAAGCTTTAAAACTTTTTCGGTATCCAATTATCAACGTAATAAATCCAGAAAAATTTAAAAAATCACTTAAAAAATTTCCCGACCTAGAAACTCACCCAAAAGAACCCGGGGCACTTTTATAGAAATTTTGAAAATTTTCTTTTTTTTTTACTAATATCAGTATGACATCAACATATTGTAGAGCTAACGTAAGTGCAACATTGTGCACTAATGTCAACAGGCGTTAACCTGTGAGTGAGTGAGGGGCACGCGTGAGTTACACACAAGTGCACAAACGCGTGTTAGATGCGTCGCATCTGGCATTTGGGCAGCACGTGCCCCCCACGAGCACATGCGTGTTTACTGTATGACGCGTGCGTTGCATGTGCCGCCACGTGTCTTGATCCTTGCCGTCCACATGTCCATTCCGCACTTGTGGGAGAGCGCGCCATGTGAGGTGCGTGCGTTCACGCACCACACGCATCCCTCAACCAGTGGAGCCACTTGGTGGCATGCCATTGCACGCGCCATCCGTATTGCCACTCCTATGGTATTGTAGCATTGTCGCCGACGAGAAGGACAATTTTCAGTGACTCGAGATCCAAATTTTTGCTCTTTTTTGCCCATTTTTGACCTATTTTTATAGTTAGCCTTATGTATACTATTTTTACATAATCATATACGCAAAATAATCGAAAAACAAATCAAAAATTGATGAAAATCATATTGAATGAAAACTAAAAAGCCTTCGTTTTTAGCAACCCGATCATGTAACCGCTTTGATACCACGTGTAACACGTAAGATAGATCTTATTACGTTTCCCGGATCGTTCATGAAAGGGTTAAAAACGAAGGAAGTGCGGAATACCTGATTTCAGTTCTATTTGATGTTTTGAAATAATTTCCAAGGCCAAAACGAGCTCTACTCTCTTGAAATATTCACGGAATGTGATCACCAACATTCGATTAACACCTTTCTTTAGTTTTCTTAAGACGTAAGTACTCTTAACGGGTCAGAGGATCTGTATACTTGCGAATTACATAAGCAACTGAAGGAGATCTTAACCTTTATGTATAGCTTCTATATCGAGTTACTTCATCACAAGCTCAATATCGGTCCGGTCCACATTAATCGGAATCTATTTTTCTCCAGGACTTCAACCTATTAATATAGATTATTTATTGGGTCACTTTATTATCTATGTTTGGATCAAATTATGTACGTAATTTTAAGTGGTAAATTATTAAAAAAAATAAATAATATAATTAATAATTGTCCACTATTATAAAGAAGGACAAAATTGTCCAACGAAAACAGGAGACCAAAGCATATGAACCTCGGAACTTATGTTTCTAGTTGATAGCCATATGTTTCACTAACCATATTCAGTACAGCTTTTAGTAGGGTCGACTTGTTTTCTCCGGTTGGAAACAAGCTTGTTTTCTTTTTTATTCTTTGTTGATAATTAACATCTACTTCCTAAAGCGTTCATGTCAAAAAGGGAGCATACATTAGTGGGCTAGTTGAGTACAAGATTTCTCTGTCAACCCAAAAACATAATTTAAAAAAGACTTAAGAATTATTATTTTAAAAGATTTTATGATTATTATAATTTATATAGGTTAATTTATCTCTATATATGAATAAATAATTTATGATCAAATAGTTAAATTTAGTTTAGAATACGAACCGTTAAATATGCTGTGAGATTATTTTGGCTACGTCAATAAGCGAAGCGAATGTGTACTGGGAGTTTGTGCGGGGCAACGCACGTATCCTGGCAACTCAAATCTTCCGAGAACTTAATTATTGGCGCTGCTGATATCACAACAATTTTATAAGTCGATTGATAAAATGTTAGCTGCAAAAGAAGACGGAGTTCGTCAAGATGCTTGAATTAAGTAATAATAATTGTGTCCGACAATATTATAGCAGTCAGCCACTTTATCTGACTATATGTATAGTAAACACAGTTATCTGACATAAAATTGACGAGCTGAACTGCTCACCATGTCTTCCCAACTGACTATATTTCAAAACACTGCAGAACTTTTGGTGGATTCTGCATAGTGGGGCGCACGAGCTCTTCAAAACTATAATGAAAAATGAAATAATGAACAACCAGCATATGGCCTACTCTACACAATCTGGTTGCAGGAACGACTCTTGTAAGTAAGGGTTGGAAGGTATAAAAAGAGCATAACACCCAAGATGAATTCACATCCACAAGTCTAGGATATAGAATTGAATAAGTTAGTTGGTCCTCCCGCAGGTCCCGGAACAAAACTTTAATCTCTAAGTGCACTGGCATACGTGATCTCACTTGCTACACGTATTTACTTCATGTTAAAAAACCACATTGCCACATGAAGTAAATACGTGAGTAGAAGGCATTGTAGGATACTTGGCAATTACTCCTCCAATCCGTATTGGTTTCTTCGGTGGGTCCTGGAAGGGAATTCTCGTCAAAATTCGTCGCCTAAGATAGTGCCTGTGACAAGTCGGTTGCTAAAAATGTTATTGATCATCTGAAGTAATTACACGGCTCTAGCAAGTTTGATTCATTAACTTGAGCATCTAAGTCGATTTATCAACACTATATTCATTTGATCCATCAATATTCAAGGCCTTTGTCAGTTGAGATACAAGGATAGAATCCTACAAGATTACATCCGTGACGATCCGCTGGTTTTCATAAATGGAGTTGGTTTCATATTAAATAAAACTAAGAGGAATTATTAATTTATGGACACGATTTGAGAGCATATATATTATCTAAAAACATTTATTTCTTTATTATATTATAAGGCCCTCAATTCATGGAGCTGAGGAACATCATTACAGCATTTTCCTTGATTTAGATACTATATAAGAGGACATAAACACACAAGTGTCTTTATCAGGAAGTCTTCAAATTTTAGGTTGGTTTTTCTCTTATACTTGGTAGAAAAATGACTAATTGCATGGGTGAATATAGAGGAAGCTCAAGGAGTAACGCGGAGTTTGATCTTTGATCCCTTGGAATGGACAGACTTGTATTTAACCAGTAGAGACCAACAAGTAACGTCATATGATTCAAGTCATTTATTTTCTTTCTCATTAAATTTCAGTCACTAGGACTATCATAATATTGTCAAGGAATTATGGTCTGGTCATCTTTCTTTCTAATTAATCTTTAAAACTTGACTACAAAAGTTTATGAGCTACATGTGGGAGGGAAAGTTAAAAAGTGGTCCCAGGAAACAGAAACGTTGTTCTTGCCAAGGTCGCGAGCAACCAACGTAAGAGACCAAAAGGGACAAACAGAGACCACATATTTCTCAGGAATGTAAGAGCTGCCAGGGACCTGCTTCTTAAAGGCCAGCGACCTCATGACCCGGCTATCTTTACGATTTTGCTAGAAGAGAAACGACAAACAAATTAGTTATCATTTGCTCACGATTTTTACCAATTGGGCCATGCAATGCAAGTCTGTCAGTATAGTCAGGAAAAAAGAAACCACGGTTTATACCACGAGCTGGAGGTCACAGTCTATCTGACAAACCAGAGTACTCTGAGCATTCATTGTGTCTACCCTTCGTCGTAAAAGTGTGCAGCTGTATCTCTCTTCTACACCACAAACTTGTATCGGCCAGAGTAGGTATCTTCGTTCAAATACTAGGCTTTCTGTGGACTACATTTCAAGTTGCCATTTTCCTGCTAAAAAATTGTTGTCTGGCTGTTGTAAAAATCATACCTAATCATTTTAAAGTGCAACTGTTTTCCAGTTATCCGTGAACCATCTTCGACTTTACTTTCCACTTCAACCGTAGGACATTTTTTGCCAGACTCTTTCAGATTTCAATGTCTACATCTAATCATATCACTTGCATTTACAGATAGAAATATACTCCAGGGCGACCTATGATTTGTTCAACAATCTGAAGTTTATAGATCATTCAAACAATTGAAGCTAGCTGCTTCTCTACATAATTATGATACATAACAATTTAATGGAATGAAATAGGTTAGCCATGCTGGCTTATTTCATTTTCTTTTTAACTTAATGTATGCATAACTAGAGTCTTAGTTACACATCTCAGATCGAATGTGAAAAGGAAAAAAATAAAAAATGTGAAAAATATCTAATTTCTGTTTCATAACTTTAAACGAGCTTTCCGAAACCGAAATGAGCACTATTCCACCGACACCTTCACAAAAGTTGCTTATAAAGATGTAATTAACGTCTTTCTGTAACTTTCTTAATACTTAAACCTCTAAATAGGACAGAGTATCCGTATGTTTATGATTTGCTTAAACAAGTATAAGAGACTTTAACTTTATATTTCTAGCATCCATATCAAGCCTCCCGTATAACACGAGTTCGATTCATATTGATTAAAGTCTATTTTTTTGCTGGACTTCAGCCCACTAACCTAGATTCTTTGTTGGATCATTTTATTATCTTTATCTGAATCAAACTTGAGTAGCTTAACCGATAAGTTATTTAAAAACGTTAGAATGTAATTAATTTTGTCCACCCCATGTGAAAATATCTAGCATTCTTCTCCATGGACAATAACTAATTACAATAGTTGTTACAAATGTAAAACTAATTTAAAATACAGTTGAGTCACTACATAGGTCGACCATATTAAAAAAACCAGTTGATCCAAAGATAATAAAAGTCTATCATTCTATCCCACAAGGCTTTCGATACCAAAAAATATCAAATATATATGTCATGTGTGCACAGATCCAATACAGTCACTCATATCTAATGCCTCACTAAGATGAATGAGAAAATAGAGAGTGAGTAACTATGATGATACCTGTATGATCTGAAATGTATAATCTTTCTATTTGTAGGTTTCAATTTCTCTGAACTTTATATTAAATAATATTAGAGAAATTCGTTGTCTCTTATTGAATGTTAAACTGCATTAGAGAAAACCTGTTTTCTCTGACTGAACGCTGAATGACCACATTAGAGCATTTATGAGATCAAACACTATTTCCCTATGTCATGTGAAAATTCATGGATTTACATATTAAACTGTATGTGTCCTAATGATGTATGCCCATGTGTGTGTGTGTGACACAAATCTTAAGACTTTCACCTGTATTATGACAATATATATAGCAACATGTATGAATGATAACAAAATGATGATTATCTTTATTAATAACACAAACTGTCATAATACCAAAGAAATATACAAATGTATAAGGAACAAATATAGTGATCCCTAATTAACAGTATTTAAGGACTTCAACACACTCATATTGTATACTTGTCTCTCAAAAACATGAGGGCAAAATCCTTTATCAAAGGATTAGCAAGCATATCCTTAGTCCTCCAATGCAAAATCTCAATGTCACATTTCTGTATCAATTCCTTTATAGTCAAATACTTAACCCCCAGATGCTTAGACCCAACGATGTTCTTATTGTTGTTACTGGACAACACCGTAAATAGATTATTACAATATAGCCGAATGAGTCTAGCCACTGAATCAACCACAGACAACTTAGAAATTAAGTTCTGAGCCAAATCTCCTGCATGCATAGTCAAAGAAATCACCAATGCCTACTTGACATTTTTTCACAATATTGCACCATCTACTATATGAAGATGTAACCTGAAGTAGACTTTCTATCATCTGGACACATAGCAAAATCCAAATCTGTATACCCTATACTAGGTTAAGATTGTTGACCGCTTAGAATGTTAAGATATAATCCTTAGTTCCCTTTAAATATCTCAATACTCCTTTATATGTATTATAGTTGTCTATTCCTAAGTTAGTCAAATATCTACCCAATAGTTTAATAGCAAATGCAATGTCCAGTATAGTGCACACCTAGGCATACATCAGACTACCAACTACACTAGAATAAGGCACATTCTTCATAGCCTCTCTCTCGAAATCATTCTTTGGACATTGTGCTAAAGATAATTTATAACCATGAGAGACAAGTGTTGCAACAGGTTTACAATAAGTCATATTAAACCTTTGGAGCACTCACTTAATGTATGCACTCTGCGAGAAGCCAAAGGAGTGTCGAGATTTGTCCTGAAGAATCTAAATAACTAGGACAAAAGATGCTTCACTAAGGTCTTTAATGTCAAAATACTTGGCCAAAAGTTACTTCACCTCATACAATATGGTCAAGTCATTTGATGCAAGCAAGATATCATCTACATACAATAATAGGAAGATAACTTTGCTCCCCTTGACTTTGTAGTACAAACATCTTTCAACTTTATTTTCCACAAAGTCAAAAGAAGTCACAACCTCATCAAACTTAAGGTACCACTGTCTAGAAGCTTGTTTCAAACCGTATATCGATTTTCTCAATTTACAAACCTTTTTAGACTTTTATTGATCTTGAAATCCTTCAGGTTGATCCATATAGACCTCTTCACAAAGGTCACCATTCAAAAAAGCAATTTTAACATCCATATGATGTAGCTCCATATCATAATGAACTACTATTACTATGATCACTCTGAATGCATCCCTAAAGGATACAAGAGAGAAGGTAACATTAAATTCAACCTTGTCTTTATGAGTGTACCCTCTGATAACCAATCAAGCTTTAAACTGCTCAAATTTACCCTATATATCCTTCTTGGTCTTAAATAGCTATATAAAACTGACGAGTTTGTAATTTTGAGGAAAATTAACTAGCTCTAATACCTTGTTATGTTTCATGGATTGCATTTCATCATTTATTATATCCTATCACAAATCTGCATAAGGTCCAAAAATAGCCCCTAAAAAAGTAGCTGGATCTGCAATATGTCCAATATCATAGTCCTATTCGCCAAAATAGACTATGTAATTAGATAGAATAGCAGGTCATCTCAATCTAATGGATCTCCACAACTGCATTGATTTTTATACCTTAAGAACCTTTGTTTGTATAGGTATGGGTTCCTATTCTTGTACAGACATGATACCAAGACCTTGATCCACTAAATCTAATTGTATGAGTGGTAGATACGAAATAACTATAATATTCATCATGTTGTTATCTAAGGGTGAGAAGGACCACCCTTATCAAAGACGTCATATTTCAAAAACTTAGTTGTTTGTGATTCTACAATTTTAGACCCTCTTTCTCTACAGTAAAATATCTAGCCTTTAGGGTGGTTGAGATATCTAACTAAATAGTAAAGAGTAGAAAGAGTATGCAATTTACTTTTATGAGGATTATACAAGCATATCTCAGTAGGGCAGCCCTATACATGAATGTGTGCAAGGCTAAACTTTCATCCTTTCGAGATCTTAAAAGATGTCTTTGACACTTACTTACTCAAGATTCCGATAAGTATATATAATGCATTCTTGATGGTTTCACCCCAAAGATAATCAGGTAGGTTAATCTTTACTCTACATTAACTTTATCATGTCCTTTAGGGTGTGGTTACGCCTTTTGGTCACACCATTTATTGAGGACTACCTAGCATAGTGAACTAAGTTACTATTTCACATATCAAGCAAACGAATCTTTTTCTTGTCTAGAAACCCCATGTTTGCTATAATACTCTCCTTTATGGTTAAATATGACAATCTTGATAGATTTTTCCAATTGGTTCTCCACTTCAACCTTAAAGATCTTAAATTTCTCAAGAACTTCAACCTTTTCTTTAAGTAAGAACATGTAACTATAAAGGGAATAATCATCAATAAATGTCAGAAAATATCTCGAATTGCACAAGATAGTTATATAAGGTCCATTGATATCTATATGTATGAGATCCAATAAGCCAAATGCTCAAGTTAACTTCTTTTTCTTTATTTTGGTCAACTTACCTTTGCAATAGTCAACATCTGCTTCCAGACCCTCAAAATCAAAAGTTAGCAGAATGTTATCCTTTATCAATCTCTCATCTCTCTCTCTGAAATTGTGGCTTAAGCATTTATGTCATAACATATATGACTTTTCCTTAATCAGAGGTCTTTTTCGAGTAATTTGTTCAACAATTTATGAAGAATCATACATCTCATAAGGGTAAGACACATTCTATACAATCCATATGACAAGAAGGCAGTACCAATATTTTTTGCATTAAAGGATAACTGTACAACAGAAACATCAATGACAAAATGATAACATTCTTTGTCTAACATTGACATAAGATCAGATTCCGTCAAAAAGATAGTATATAAAATATGTCATGTAACACAAGAACAAATCCCATATCGAGGTTTAAACATACATTCCCTAAATACATTACACTAACTTCTTCGTCGTTGCTAACCATCAATTTCTCTTCCCTTTTATTTAACTTTCTCCTGGACATGAACCCCTATATCATGGAGGCAACATGATTAAATGCTCTACTATCTAGCCACTAAGAACTAGATGTGGCTATAGTAATATTAGTTTTATGAATCATATAAGCCAAGGAGCTACCTAACAATTCCTGTTTTTCTCTCCAGGATTTATATTTCTAGTCATTGGACTTTTTATGTCCTTTCTTCTTGCAGAAGAAGCACCTTATATTCTTCACATCTTATGAACCTTTGACAATACTAAACTAACCAATATGCATATGTAGAGAGAATTTGGGTCATTTATCTTTAAACCTTTAAGGCTTGACATTTCTCTTTCCTTTGGTTGATGCAAATAAGGTTGTATAAGGAACATTCTTTAGTTTCTTCTTTTCTGCAACATAACGGACAATCAAAGCATTGATGTTCCAAGCCTCATCCTATGAATTATATATAGTGACCAGAATACCAAACTCTCGAGGGAATGTGTTTAGAGATTGGTCCACTACTAAGGCATCAAGAATCGAAATATTCAGCGCCTTTAGCTTGCTTTAGAGTTGGACCATCCTAATTATGTATTCTCATACTCCCCCTTCTCTAGTGTACCTTATGGAAACAACTCCTTGATCAAAGTACTTATCTTTGCATTAGATGAGATTTTGTATCTCAGGGAGACATTATCCAAGAATTCCTTTGCTATGTTCATGTCCAAAAGTCCACTAAGCAGATGGTCCAAAATGGATCTCTTAATGGCCAGGTAACACACTCTGTTTAACCGATCGCAGACTGTATATGCTGCTTTATCAGCTTCTAAGCTGACAAATGTAGGTGGAGATGGCCTATCCATAATTATGGCCATATTAATATCCTCCATCTTTATTGCAATCTCTACATCCTCTTTCATCTTTTTAAAATTGAAACCAGTCAAGGTTTCAATAGTGACATTGTTATTGTTTACAGAGAAGGTGATTGCAAAATTGACAATGTAAAAAATGTAGGATAACATCGATACTCAAAACTATAAAATAGTATATGTACCGAGAATTCGATTATACATATCATGAAACACCTATGGGTTGAATACATAATACATGCAAATTAGACCTTCAAATAAAAGCGATCATAGTACACACCACTAACTCTCATAAAACTACCACTTGTAGATGAATAGATCATTTAAAAAATGACTTTTCTCCATCCAATGTCTTTATACACATCTCAAAATCTCATATAAGGCCAACACCTATGGGCAAAATAGCCAAACACAAGGCTAGAGACATCCCCTAAATATGTAAGCAAAACAATCCAAATACTAACTCAAAACGCCATTACGGTGACTATATTCTCATCAACACTAAAAAAGATCCACAAACACAAATGATACACCTATATGTTATCATCATATTCTATATAGGCATACAGTATGTGACAATGTACCATGAATGCAAATTCTCATTATCATATACTAATAATGAAATCACTATCAATGAACTTTATTTAAGACTTTCGTTCCTACAAAATCTCAATTAAAGTGACTATTATACAATACTGAACACTAAGCTTATCACATGAGACACAAAAACCTCTTGTATCTCTCTCATTCAAGGTTGAACACTAATGCTTTGTTTCCTTTTTATGGAGTCAAACTTTATTTATTACCAATGTAATAAATCCAAAAAAATTAAAAAAACTCACTTTTTACGAAAATTTTGAATTTTTTAACCAACGTTAGATTACGCGTGGAGCTGGAGGGCGTGTGCAATGCAGGCTCCACATTTGATGTGCCTCTACATGCGTCAGGTGCGTGTGTTGCACCTGCCAAACATGCATTGACTCTCGCACGTGCCTTATGTACATAGACGCTTCACTGTTCTAGCGCATATATCACACGAGCTAGGCACGTGTCCTCATCCACTCAACACGTGTCTAGATAGGTGGTTGGTGCATTTGCACCACCTCTAGGAAGGTACTATTCATGAGCTGGCATGTGTATCACACGCGTGACATATGTCCTGCATCTCGCTATAACACATGTTGCTCGTTGCACGACTTAGATCCACGACCTTTATGCGTGCATTGTGCACGTGTCATACACGAGCCTGACGACCTCTCGCACCTCACTAGAAAGGGGAAAATTTTGGCGAGTTTCAGGTCATTTTCAACCTATTTTTTGATGTTAGCCGCATATAGCACATATTCAACCATCTATACGCAAGAAAAAATCGAAAAACAAATTGTTTTTCTCCGAAGTCTTTATGGAAAAAAAACAAAAAGCCTTCATTTTTGTCCACCTGATCACGTAACCACTCTGATATCACGTGTAGTGCATAACACGAGCCTTAGTTACACATCTCAGATCGAACGTGAAAAGGAAAAAAAATAAAGAAATGCAAAAAGTAATTGATTTCAGTTCCTTGACTTTAGACGACCTTTCCTAAGCCGAAATGAGCACTATTCCCCTAACACCTTCACGAGAGTTGCTCACCGAGACGTAGTTAACATCTTTTTGTAGCTTTCTTAATATGTGAACTTTTGAATGAGTCATAGTATAGTACGTTCACGATTCTTCAAGTTCCTTACCTGAGCTGTCTGGATCTGGCCACGTCCTTCATTGCCCCTCTCTGGAACGCTTGGCTGCTGTGCAATCTCCGCGTAGTCAACACGCACATCTCCCCCCTAGCCGATTTGCAGGAAATCACCCCTGGAAACCCTATACGAAACAAGGTAGATCTTCGCTCACTCCCTACAAGTAACTTTTGAACGAGACACCGCAGCTTACCTTGTAATCTCTACCTCTGGGATGCTCTCTATCTGCTCGATTGATCACTTCTCCTCCTTCGTCAACTGAAATCGTGCCTCCCATAGTCGAATTGGGAAATCCGTTTGGAGAACAGCGAAAGGTTTAGATCGTTTTGCCCTAAAAGTCGAGGAGCCGATTATGTTTGGCCTTAATCTTGTAGAATTAGCTACGACACCGTTTTCGGTTGGTATTTTAAGTCATGTCTTTGCTGATTTATTGTTGGAACTCCTCATATGATAATCCTCCTTATTCAATGAAATTTTTTAATTTATCAAAAAAAAAACTATAGAAGACCTTAAGCTTATATTTATAGTATTCATATTGGGCCTCCCAATCACAGATCCAACACGGGTTTAGTCCATATTGACTGGGGTCTATTTTTCTCCCTAAATTTCGTCCTACTAATTCAGATTTTTTATTGAGTCATTTTATTATCTTTATCTGAATTAAGCTTGAGTAGCTTAACTAATAAGTTATTTTAAAGCGTTAAAATGTAATTATTTGTCCACCACATAGAAAAATATCTTACACTCAAGTCTTGCTTAGTTATCATCCACTAAAATCTTGTATTTGAGTTAGCTTAAGATTGTCAATCAAGGCGAAGTAATCATAATCAGGGGCGGATTCAAAAATTTTTTTAAGTGGGGGCAAAATTTTATCAAGAGCAAAATTTTATTTTTAATAAAGGAAAAATTTTAATAAGAGTAAAATTTTATTTTTTTTATGGAGGCAAAATTTAAAATAATAATTTTTTTATAAAGGATTTGTTGGAGGCACTAGGGGTAAGTGCCCCCACTTGCTCCCATTGTAGATCGCCCCTGATCATAATAGAACCCAAATTAGGGTCTACAAGTCATTATCAATTACCAAAAATAGGCAAAATGATAGAAATGCATATTCTTTTTTCGAATCTGATGTGCGTAGCAAAACAACCAAGATTATCAACATAAAAGTGCTAAAAGGGTCTCATCGAGTATCAAGTTAAAAAGGGTAATTTATGAATGCAACCACAGGGTGATTACTAGAATTTGAAGGGCAAGATCTAAAGGGTAGTTGGCCAAAAAACTTCCACAATACTTCATTCTCCATTTTAACCATGACCACAAATCAAAACTTGGAAACCGTGGCAAGTTGTAAGGATATTGATAATAACCTCACTCCTTTATGGTGCGAAGCCTGCAGTCGTTATCTATAATTGCCTGCTCTTCACTTATCATTTTCAAGTTAGATGGGAAGTATCTCGTCATGGTTTTGGCATTGATTTGGATGTAAGAGAAGGGAGTCACGGTTCTTATTCTACCTGTCTATGACCTCTTTCGTGCTCTTGAGGCTGTGGTTCTACCATCCAAGTGCCTTCAAATATTTGTTCTTCTGACATACTGTGTGGTACAATAAAATGTAGTAAATAAGGCACTGTATACATATGACCGCAGTCTTCACTCATCCACTTCACCTACTATTGGCATATGGTTGAAGGATAGCAGAAAAACAACAATGTCCATCCTTCAGACCACCCTCCAAAAGTTGAAAAGAAAATATATAAAACAAAAAGGCTTTGATTACTGCTCAAAAACACCTAACAGACTCGGCTTTTGTTTCATTATCATTGTCAAGTGTTAATTGACTTAAACCAACTTTTGTCATTACTTACTAATCAACTAAAACTTTAGCATATTACTGTTCCAAGTTTAAAACTAGGCCACTTCTAAGTTACAAAATAGAGGGTTCGGAGGACTATTGTATTAAATTATCGTTGACCTGGAAACGAGTTATATTCAATACATTGGAGAACATATACTATTTAGGCTGTAACTTAATACTAAAAAAAAAAATACAAATTGATTAAAGTGTTCACCTTAAAGCTTGAACACAGACAATAATAGATAGACACTTGCACTAGCCAACTTTCTACAGCCATGTGGAGGGATATAAGCCCACAATTCCAACCTTAGACACTTTGACATGTGCAATTCTTAAAGAAATGAGCAAGTGAACCATCATTTAGTGATGGTGAAATTCAACAATCCATCCCTTTCTCCTGTATTGCTTGCTTGGATGTAGGACATTGACTGAGATGGATGTAGGAAATTGCTTGCAAGCGTGACCTTTCATCCACTCCTGAAGGTCATTAATGTATGTGTTAATAACTTCCGTCTCTAGTATACGTTCCAAAAATTTTCTGGTACACACAAATTACTGTACAAATCCTGTAAAGAACAATCAAGAAGTCTAAATACCTGCTTCTCATGGTAAGATGTGAACTACTTTCATTTGTCTAAAACATTGGGCATGCTTCGTTCTTGCAATTTTATATGGAGCTAACCTTTTCCCATAAGATGACCATAGATCTCAAATTCAACATAATCAATACCCCAGATATGCCCACACTCAAGTAACAGGCGAAATCCAAGGTTCAACATTATGTCTGCAAATGCATCAAGCATAAATTTCCAAGATGAATATTCATATCAGGATGATGTCAAACAGTGGTTAAAAAATTTTCTTGGAGAAACTGGTAAAGTTCCTCTGCTACCAAAGTAGGATATTCCTCTTGTGGCAGAAGAGCACCTGGCACCTCAACGAATTTGTTGACTCCTTTGGCTTGTTTAAGCGCTTCCATCTCTGCCTTGGACCTCTTAGGAGATCCTGAGGTTGAGACAACAAGGATTGGTATCTTTCCATCCAAACTTGCAAAGAGTTCGGTGAATTCATCTCGGGACTGAACAGGATCAAGGAGACCGGTTAAGAAAGCAGCAGGGACATAACGAGCACCCTTCCTTTTAGTTAGTGCATATCTACTTTCAATAATGTCTGGGGTCACATTGGCAGAACTTGCATAAACATGTGATTTGTACTGGGATTCAATCGACTTCATGTTGCTGACAAGCATGTTATACATCATCCAACCTACACCTGGCGCCTGTAAAGTACCCCTAAGTAACCCGTACCTGGTAGGTTGAAGGACAAGAGAGATCATTTCAATCCAATCCACCAAAGAAAGCCAACCGACAAGAAGATGACCATCTAATATTACATTGAAAGCTACATGAAGGCTCCACTGAGCAAACACAATCCGAAGTTTCGTTGAAGATCATAACAACCACAAAGAAATATCCCACCAGAGGGGGGACTCATGATTTCTTTTAACATTGAAAGGACATCTAACTACACATTAGAAATCAATTGGTTGCATGCAAAAGATTATCTGGCATCCACGTGAATGATATTGAGATTTCGGAGGCATGAATAACTCTCATATTTTGTTGCATTCCATTTATATGTATAAGGTGACAGTGAAGTTGGCCATACCTAGTCTCCATGCTGCTATCTCGACCAAAGACAATAGGAAGTGGACCAGCCCAAGTAGGTGCAACAGCAGCAATTGCTCTTGGCTTCACCAAACCTTTTTTGGCAGCACGAACTGCTATTGTGGCAGCATGACCTCCTCCAAAGACCACAAAATTATCTTCTGAATTGACCACACAAAATTTTAACAAGAATTATTGCCTGATAATTTTAAATAGACATTACCTTATGTTTAAAGGTTAGGATATCAACAGTAAATGCTCTGCAACAAAGGGCACAAGAGGAGCAAAGAAACATATGTTGTGCTAAAGATTCAATGAACATTGTTATATACCGTGAAGAACATGCCACTAGAAAGGCCATAGAAAGGCAGAAACACAGAAGTAAGAAAAGAGATGAATTTTGATCAGAAGAACATTATTATAAAGTCCATAAATACTGTTCCTATAAAAATGAAATGAATACTCAATGGGCCTCAAAGATATCAAGAACCAACAGAACTTCCACTTCTGTTGAAGAGTCAGTTAAAGTTTCTATACATAAGGTTTGGAGAATGTGCATCATCACCAAATCACGAACAATCATTATCAACAGATCCACCATAAGGGAATCTTCAAAAGGACAAGCTTGTTGAAACCAAAAGAAGGTTAACAAAAGTAGAATAGCCATTTGGGGTGTATAAATGGTAAACTTATCAAGCCCCTGAACTTGACTTATAATTTTCATTTTCTGCATAACATCAATTAAACCCTAAAGTTTGGCAATTACAGACAATTAAGCAATGGCAATTACAGACAATTAAGCAACAAATGTTAAACACAGTGAAGTACAAGATTTCAAATGATATGAAACCTCCTCCTCTTCATCAGAAACCATACTTAACAGGCCATAATGATGGATGGTGTTAGGATTTTCATATCATTAGTGCATATTGACTTCAATGGCTAAAAAGTGTCACGTGCTGTATGTTGCTTCACTGTCCCAACATTTGTGGTTGAATTATTTGTCGCTTTCAAATTCTTGGGCTTCATTGATCATCCTTCAAGCACAAAGGTTGAAATGGATATTGAATGAACAAATGGACCCTTGTGACAAGAGCAAAGATTTTACATCATGGTGACAGAGAGAAGAAAGCAGAGTTTAAACTTTCACAAACATGCAAAAGAACACATTATTCTTGTTCCAGTTTCTTCTACTTCTTTAGGGATCTTGTGGGGCAATCACAGAAGCAAAGTGTTTCTCCATTTATATAAGCATTTCATACTTGAAGCAATTTAGGGAGGATAAAGCATAAGCTAAATAGGATGTGCCCTAAGTAAAACAGGAATGAAGAAAAATGAAAGCACTACAAACGCTGAATGTAAAAGCATATACAACAAGCATACAAACATATATTTCTTCCCACTATTATTAGCAGCATCCAGGCTATCAAGACCATTAATAAAGCACTATATAAATGAGTAAAATATGCTCAACACATAGATAATAGTTTTAGCCACCTGCAAGGCTCCATGGACTATCTGGTGAATTTATGAAGTCAACCAAAAATTTCTCCATAATATCAGCACTGTAGTCCATCTTTGGCCGGTCAGAGTAACCCAAACCAGGCCAATCAACAATTGTTGCCCGCCAATTGATTTTTCCTGCTCGTTGGACAATGTCCTTAGCCACTGATCTCCATTCTTCAACGGTACTAACATCAGAAATAGTTGGTACCATAAGGATATTTTTGGCTGGAACCATACTTTCTCTAGCATGTTCTTCATAATAGATGCCTACAGATTTGTCTTTGAATTTCCACTGCCAGTTATTTGACTGAAAGCAGAAAGTTTATAAACAAAACAAACAAAAGTTAGCTTTGATAATTATACGAAGATTTGAGCAATATCAAAAGCTAAAGTCAATTTACTTCCTACTGATTGCTTGATACTTGATGACACTAGATAGATCATACAACAAACTAATCATATTCTTCACTTTGCAGCATATTGTTGCATCTGCAATTTAGAAAAAGGACTGAATTTGTCCAACAGAAGCTATTGGGGAACCAGAAGACCTAATGTTCATTTCGGGAGAGAAACTGATGATCTGTGGGTTCTCAAACAATTGTGTTATATGCACGACCCATTGACATGTGTCGTTTTGTTTCCTGATGGAGCTAGAGCCGATAAATAGGCAGGTTAGTTCCTGAATTCCAGAAATTATGGCTATTTGCACAGTGATAGAGAATTCAGAAACCAGCTACTTATCAAGTTGATCTCTTTTTTACATTTCTCTTCAATTTCATCTAAAGCCGACATTCATTATCAGTGTTTGGTCTTGTGAAATCTTAACTTGGAATATGAAGCAAGAAAATATGGAAAACCAGGATGCGAAAATTTCTAAAGAACAACTCATGATTCTGTAACCCAACTTCAAAGCTGGATTTCACTGACAAGCAAGAAAATCTTATTATCTGATCATTGTAATCGAGATTAATTGAGTATTCCAAACCTCGTTCCACACAAAAAAGTGCAAATTCTCAATTCCACTATCAGAACCAACATCCTTATCATCTCAACTTAGATAATTCACAAACGAACCTTTACTGAACGAGACAAAATCAAGCAATTAACTCGTCTCAAATGTTCTTCCTGTTCTTAAGAACAAGCTTATAGTGACAAGTCTCAAACAAACTATTGAAAGCCCACATAAAATCTGAAAAGATAAGAGCTTTGAGGCAATAGAAATACATAACAGATACATAAACCAGAAAATCAAATTCCTTTTGCTCATAATAAAAAATGGGCATTGAAGCGCACCTTAAATTCTACGCGAACTTTATCGGCCACGGAGGCTGTAGAGTGCTCAACGGAGGTTGAAGAAGCTTTGACCCAGAAGGGTCTCAGAAAATCCGCTGATTGAGAGTGAAATGGGTTGTAATTTCTATAAGAAACGTTGAAGGATGGCGCTGACAACATAGCAGAGGAAACCATTGGTGTTTATGGGGTTTGTGGGTGCGGGGAGGTAGAACAGAGTTCCGAACTTTCAAGTGTCAACGCAGTACAAGCAGAGCCAAAAAGTCCACTCTGATTTATGGTGTTTGTGTTGAAAATCAGACAATCTTTGGAATTACACAATTTACATGTCATGACTTTGGCCCAATGTTCTTGCCTCCGTTCGTGTTCTTACTCTTTTGCAGTAATAATTCATATCAATTCCAGAAACATACACTGTCCAAGTTATATTTGAAAATTAATAAACATACTTTTTTAAATTGACCGTTTGGTTTTTAATAAAGAATTTTGTTATTAATGCTATCACAATTCATAATATTTGAAATTTTTTTGTAAAATGACAAAATAATTAAACTGACTGATGTACAGATCTTCTCTAAAAATATTTTTTTTAAAATCTGTTTTTTTTTTAATTCTCAAGTTTAGTAAAAATATTATTTGTTTGAGTTTTGGTTTTCAAAATTGAATAAGATTTTTATTTCCTATTTCTAATTTATCATAAATTAAATATATATTATTAATTATAAATAATTTAATTTAATATTATATTCAATTAATTAAAAAAATATATAATTTAATTAGAACTTGATAATTATTAATAAATATAATTGAATTTAAAATTGCTT
>JANIPM010000006.1:63473392-63488676 GCA_027478405.1 Erythroxylum cassinoides
AGTATGCAATTTTTCGATATCGGGGCTAGAAGTTATGATAATTTGAAGTTTGGATATTGCTTAGGTGATTGCTAACATGGCATAAACTTTGATTGAAAAATTGACTTAGCTAGAGGTTGAAGTTGCTTTGGAGTTCTTTATGAACATCGTAGAGCTTGTCTTTATCTTTCCATTAATATAAAGCACGAAAATTTTGGACAAGAGAGTAGAAAGTTATGATTTTTAGAAGTACGGATGCTGTTTAAGTGTGAAGCTGATCGACCAGTCAGTTTGTGTGGAGTTTTTGACCTATTTAGAGGTCGATCCGATTTTTAAGGCCTCATAAAAGTTGTAGAGGGTTCTTTTACCTTTCCGTAGACACCAAGTTTGTCAAATTTGGAGTTCTAGATCAAAAGTTATGATATTTACAAGTTTTGGTACTGTTGAGGAGTTTATCGATCAGTCACCTTGTAGCAAACGTTTGACCCCTTTGGAGACCGAGCTTGCTTTCAAGTCCTACTTGAAAATGGTATATCTCTCTTTTATCTTTCCAACGGTACCAATTTTGCAAAATTTAGAGCTCGGAGTCAAAAGATATGAAGGTTTAAAATTTGGAAGTCGGATCGCGTGGCCGATCGCTCGGCAGCGAGCACCAATTGGCTCAATGGTAAGAGAGGCCTGTGCTGGGCACAACAAAACCCTGAGGTCTCGAGTTCGAGTACCAGAGGGGACAATACTGATTAATGGGATACTGAAGTTGGTGGGTCATCCACCCGGTACCTGGATCTGGGATCCAACATGTTAAGTCATGATAGATGTTCCTATCCTTATCCATAATGTCACAACCTAAATGGGTATGTGACTGACATGTGAAATTCAAAAGCCCATGCCCTCATATCACATCTAAGCCTTACTATAAGTGATAGAAATAAATATAAAATCTTTTAAAATAAATAACATTATTGGTACACATAAGTACAAACATAGTAAAGTACATTAATGCTAGAGTGCATTAAAAGAACATTTTTTAACATACTAAATCATACCACTGCAGATGTTAGATTACAAATACAAGTATATATATATTCTATAAGACCTTAGTTTTTAAGGATAAAACCTTATAATACTACACCTCAAATGACTACAAGGACTTAAGAATCATCGATGACCCAACCGTATATATATATTGACATGGTTATAAAACTCTCTTAGTCTAAAGGGACTAAGAGGAGCTAAGCATCACCAAAAGACTAGTCCTTACTCAATACATCTAAAGTCACAATCATATCAATAATACACATATTAAATAAGAATTTGACTGGGAGCCAAGTATTAAGCAAAATAGTTTTATATCATATCTTAATGTCATATTACAATCTTCTCTCATAATCAAACTAGCACACATGTGGTCCTAATGAATACTCATCAGGTGGCATGTCATATTGATTTTTTCTCCTACACAATCATAACTAACACACAATCCAAATATCAATTACACAATTTCACAAAACAAACACTCAATCATAAGAGGACCATCATAAATGCATATAGTATGTCATAGGTACGAAAACTATATGTATATACTTAGATATTACAATATATTAACATAAGTATCACAATAATAGCTACACAAATTACATATGTACATGTATATAATTGTGTATATATATAAATATCATATCACTTCCACATACATAAGGATATGGTCATATATCATGGCTTAACACATCATCATTCATATCAATATATAACCATTTTCAACCACTGGTATGAATTCAGTATAAGTGGATAGATATACACTTACCTTATTGATGTGCATGTTTGTCCAAACCTTGCAATATCAGTCCCACTCTTGACGTAAATATAAAATTGGAAAGGAAATATCCTAATTAAAGTCATTTAAAAGTTGTTAAGCTTAATTAGCAACCTAATACTTGTTAGGTTTGCTAGGATGGTCCAATTATGCAATTTAGCCCTTGATTCTATTCTTGTTTAAATTTTTCATGATTTTTCATTCGCAAACCATTAAGAATTTCTTTATGGATCTTAATGAAAAAATGATCAACATAATTTATAGAATTTTTATCTTTGGTGATTGGAAAATTTTTCAGCTTAGAATTCAACAATTTTTATTTAAAAAAAGAAAGCTTTTGATAGGTAGAACAACTTTTATAACTATGAGATATTTAAATTCTTAACCAATCTTAATGAATTAAAGAAAAATTATTTTATAACCCTCACCTCTATTTTTTTGATTCGGTAGCGACACAAACACTGACTGGAAACAAGACCATGGACTTTTGCTTCTAATGTTGAGGGGAGTTTAATAGTGGTGGTGCTAAATGGTAACATCCACCAAAGGCAACGGTTCAAAGATTTGAGTTTTTCTATAATTTTTCTTAATTTTTGAGATTATTTTGGCTTTATTATGATGTCAAATATTATGGTTGTTATGGACACGAAGAAAGGAATGATTTTTATATATGGTTGGCCGGCTAGAGTAATCAAAAGTGAAGAATAAAGGAAGAAGATGGTTTCATAAATAGTATCCTTTAGGGGGTGAAATTAAAAATACAAAAGATAGGGTGGAAGTCAAGTATATGTATATAAACATAAGTTAGGGTATTACAATCTCCCCTCTTTACAAAAAAATTTATCCTTGAATTTTACAACAATGCTTTATTAAGGAAATACGTATGCACATAACTCTTGCATATCTCGCTTTATCCCCCAACTGATCTCCTTGACATTACCATTCCTTTACATCACCTTAACTATAGGGATTTGCTTTGATTGTAACTGTCGCACTTAAGAATCTCGAATACATCCTCTTTGTAATTCAGGTTCTTATTTACCTCCACACTCTATGACTGGCATACCTTATACAGGGACTTGATGTGATTCAATTTGAGTGATCGTAGATAGGTGGACTAATTTACTTGTGAAAACCATGTACGCTTTATCCGAGCTCATGTGAGTGTATATCAAGCAGATAGTGTGTCTCTACTAGGTGCTCATATCAATAGTATCTGACCGAGGATCAAAATTCACATCCCAATTCTGGTGGAAATTGTAAGAGTCATTAGGCACCATATTGGATTTTAGCACAACATTCCTATTTCAAACTAATGGGCAATCTAAGAGGACGACTTAGACCTTAGAAGATATACTGAGCATAAGTGTAATGGACTTTGTTAGGAGTTGGGATTTGCACTTTCCTATAATTAAGCTCATTTATAATAATAGCTACTACAGTAGCATTGGGATGATGCCTTATCAAACATTGTACAGATGAAAATATTGATCAATGATGTGTTCGGTGGAGGTAGGTGAAAGGTAGTTGGAGGGAACAAAACTAATCAAGATCACATAAGAGAAGATTCCATTATCTAAGTAGAGACTAAGGACAATGTTCAGCAGACAGAAGAGTTATGCGAAGCCGAAGTAGAAGAAGGTGGAATTTCAAGTTAAGGATTTAATATTTCTAAAAGTATCTTTGATGAAAGGTTTGATAAGGTTACGAAAGAAAGAGAAATTATCTTTAAGAAAAATTGAACCTTACAAGATAAGAGAGAGAGTCGAAAATATGGTATATTGAATTACATTACCTCCAAATATGTCACAAGTCCACCCAATATTCCACATTTCTATGCTTCGCAAATACATTTTTTATCCTTCTCATATACTCCAACGACATAGTGTAAAGGTAAAGGAGAACTTGACTTACAAAAAGGAGCCAAGAGCTATTTTGAATTCTCAACTATACCAGTTACGGTCAAAACAAACTCATACGGCTAAGGTGATGTAAAGGAATGGTAATGCCAAGAAGATTTCTTGGGAGATAAAGCAAGAGATATGAAAGTTGTGTCTATACTTGTTTCCATAATGAAGCATTTTTGTAAAATTTGAGGACAATTTTTTTTAAGGAGGGGAGACTATAATACTCTCCCTTACATATGTGTGTGTTTGTGTGTGTGTGTGTGTGTGTGTCACATTTCCACCCCATCTTTTTTTATTTTTCATTTTCACCCCCCCCCCCCAAAAGGCTACTATTTATGAAATCCTCCTCTTCCTCTATTCTTCGTCGCCAGTAACTTTAACCAACCAACCATATATACTAATCAACTCCTCTCTTCGATCTTGTCACAACTATACCTATTTCACTTAATGACAATGCCAAAATCAACACAAAATTTAAGAAAAATTAGATAACAACTTCAATCTTTGATCCATCTCCTTTAGTGAGTATTGTTGACCACCACCACCACCATTAAACTCTCCTGGATTTTATGGGCAAAAGCCTTACGGTCTTGTTGCTGGTCACCATCTGTATCACCATCAATTGATGAAAATAAAAGTTAAAGCTCTGAAATAATTTTTCTTCTATTCATTAAGATTGGTAAAGAATTTGAGTTTTTTTAGTTATAAAAGTTGTTCTACTCATCAAGCATTTGGTATAAGAATCATTAAATTCTAAGGATGAAAAATTTTATAGTTACCAGAAGAATACTCCAGTCATCGAAGATATTGTTAAGGTGACATTTTTAGAAATGTTTTGAAAAATTCTATAAATTATCCTGATCATTTCCCTAAAGCAATATAGATAAATTCTTAAAATTTCTAAAAAATTATATAAATTGAGTTGGTGATTTTTCCTTAAGAATCATAATGAAATTCTTAACAGTTTGTGAATTAAAAATCACAAAAGGTTTAGATTAAAATAGGATCAAGGGTTGAATTTCATAATTAGATGATTTTAGCAAACCTAATAAGTCCTAGGTTGTTAATTAAAACCAACAATTGAGAAATGACATTAATTAGGATTTTTTTACCTATTTTATCGGTCTATCAAAAGAAGGACCTATATTACAAGGTTCAAATAGAGAAGTGCGTCAATAAGGTAATAGAGAATTCATACCAGTTATTGAATGTGGTTATATATTAATATAAATGATGATGTGTTAAGTGTTGAGCAAGTTTTACTTCTGTAAAACCCTCAATAATCCACAAGTGTACTAGTCATAAAGCATAGTAATTGAGGTGTCGGTCTTTCGAGGAATTAGTGAACTAATTGAATCCTAATGTTATCTAAAGTTATAACAAGTGTGATAAAAATAAAAATAAAAACTAAAATAACAAATTGAACAATTGATTATGAATTAATTAAAAATGAAATTCTAAAATTAATATAAGGAAATCAAAATAAAGCATAACCACTTAACAATCAAGAAATCGCATAAGACAAGATTAACCAATTATGAAAAGAGGGGATTCATTCTATCATCAATTGTTAACTTAATTACTTTTGAGTTAATTGGTATCAGTCTTAGAATTTTAAAAGATTGATTATTCTCTCTCAAGATATAATATTAACCTAAATTATAATCCCTAATTGAATCGGAATTTTTGATTTTGCAATTTCTCAATTAAAAAAAAGCCCTTATTCTAATTAGTTCTTAAACAATCTAATAGACAATCGGGATCTCACACAAGATCTTTCTTTATGTAATTACCAATTTGATGTTTATATGATCTATTAGGATGCAACCTAATCATGTTACTATCGACTTAATCTCTTAATATCTTACCGAAGTATGAAAAAAGGATAAACAATCACAATACCCAAACACATTAACATCAAAAGTAATCAAATCATAATTGATTCAAGAACAAATCCCAAATGAAGTTGGAACATCCGTAAACAAGTATTCATCATCCTTATACCCAAATCATATGTCATATGAAGTAAATAACAAGAGCAGTAAGAAACAAATTTGGAAAGGAATGATAAGGAGTGGCTAGCAGCAACTCCTCCTCCTCCTCCTCTTCTTCTTCTTCTTCTTCTCTTCTCTCCTTCTCTATCTTCCTTAACTTCTTTCTCTAAATGGTATGATGGAGACCTTTTTCATTAAGGTCATCTTATTTCCCTTTATATTTCTTTTGCCTTTTAGAGTAAAAACTAGGTTTTACCCAGGCCAAAATGTCCAAAACGACTATCCAAAAATAAAAATGGAAGCAGTTTGTCCCATCCCTGTCATGATCGTGATCATTCAAAATAAGCTTCTATCATAATCTTGACCCTTGAAAATAAGGTTCTGTAATGATCACAATCATGACTCTTGGCTAGATCACTTTTGTCATGATCATGGCAGGAATGTCACGATAGTGTCCTGGCTCTTCCTCCAAACTTTTCTCCTACTTCTCTCGATCTTCTTCATCTAATTTCAAACACTAACAAACATATCAAAATACCTCAAGGCACAAAATTAAAGTCCATTGACATGCTCTAAACCATATAATACTAAAAAACATAAATACATAATCACATTACACAATTTTAATTCTAAACATGCACAATTCATCTAATTAACACCTAAAAATACACTAAAATACCTACTAAAACATTATTTAAATTACACATATAAACACCCCCAAACTTAAGATTTTGCTTGTCCTCAAGCAAAAACAAAACAAATATAAACTCAAACACCAAATAATAACACATATATACATGTATATGCAGTAATGAATAATTTAACTTCAAACACAATCCTTTAAGTTGTTCTGACTTATTAATTTATGAAATCTATGGCTAAGCACTTCGTATTAAGTATGCATACTAATCAAGACCTTAACGTCATATTCAGTCACCATTAGCACTTGTAAACACACATTGATAATTAGTTAGTCAATTAAAACACTAATTATCCCTAAGTAGCTTTTTATGGAAAAAATCATGATGTTCACAAAGATCGGTAGGATTTATTTATCAATACACTATTTTTGTTAATTTTTTTGACATTGATCTAGTCTTTTAATGCAAAGGCAAATATTTGTAATGAATGTCTCCTAGTTACTCAACTAGTCCATATTTTATTAATGGGCTTGGTTGAAATGTCATTCTAACCTTTTGACGAGAAGGAAAACATTTATGATAAATGTCTCCTGGTTACGCAACTAGTACATTCTTAACTGGCTACTAGCTATATTCATAACTCAAAGGCCAGTGGAATAGTTATTTGTTAACGATACACAATTTTTTCACATTTTATACAACTTACCTCATTTCTTTGGAAAATCCTCCTCATGAAAATATTTTAACGATGCTACTTATTTAATTGAACTAAAATTATAAATGTATGTAGCAAATTTCCTAAGGTGAATAAACTAAATTCATATCCTAATTAACATACATATTTAACTAAAGATACCTAGAATATGAATTTCACAAGCTAATAAATTTCTACAACTAAAAAAAGCTATGTTCAAAGCGAAACTAATTCCATTAAGTCTAAGCCATTGACATATTCATATGATTGACACCATGAAAACCTAAGCAAAAACTAACATACGATATGTAAAATTCACACTCAACATAAAAATGACAATGCACACCTATACTTTGGCAACTCATTGTCCTCAATGTGAGGAGAATAGATAATATGTAAGGTAGGAATAAGACAAAATGACAACAAAGATATTTATAAAATAAAAAGAAAAGAGAAAGTTTGGAGTTTAAACCCGACATGGCAATTGAGAAGGTGATGGTGATGGTGTCGGAGGTGGGATCTCCACACCTTGAGTAGCGAAGTATTTGTAAATTCCTCGGATGGCTCGGTGTTGTCATCTTTGTTCTTGTGCCATCTCCTTTAACAGTTTGTTGTTATGTTAAACCAAATTCACTTGACCCCTGAGCTTGCTTCCCTATCTTATAATTGCTTTAAAATAAGAGAATTAGCAATCCAAACCATTCAAAGTCATTCAAAACTTATTTTTAGAATTCAAAACATATCTAACTTTAAAATAATTTCTATTTAACTACCAAACGTGCTAAGTTATGGTCATTAGCTGGACCTTGCACCCCTTAAGTATCTAAAAGAAAAGAAATGACTTCCATTTCCTTTGAGAACACTCCTCTGAGATACGATTTTCAACGTTGCCCGTTTACCTTAAAGGTTTCTTTATTCAAATTTTCCAATTCAAGGGCTCCATGGGTGAATACTCAGGTGACCATAAAAGGTCCACTCTACCGCAATTTAAACTTCCATGGAAACAACTTCAACCTTGAATTGAATAACAGAACTGCAACTCCTACCTTAAACTCCTTTTGATTTCGATGAGAATCATGCCACCTCTTCACCTTTTCCTTATAGATTTTGGCATTTTCGTACGCATTGTGGTGAAACTCATTGAGTTTATTTAATTGCAACACTCGTTTCTCACTTGCTTACTTCCAATCAAAATTTAAAACTTTCATTGCCCAAATATGCTCGATGCTCTATTTCTACAGGGAAAAGACAAGCTTTACTATATATGAGCCTAAAGGGATTCACTCTAATAGAAGTTTTGAAAGAGGTCTGATAAGCCTATAGGGCATCATCCAACTTTAATGCCCAATACTTCCTTAAACTATTCACCATCTTTTCTAAAATGTGTTTTATCTCCCTCATTTGCAAGAGATAGAAGTGGCAACGTGATGGTGGACTTTGTATCATTTGAGAAGAGCGTCTAAAGATCTGTTACAAAACTATGTTCCTCCATCGTTTATTATCGTCCTTAGCACAAACTAGAATGTACATGCTTCCCGTGGAGGATGGGAAAGATCTCATGAAGTCGATACCCGGTACATCAAAAACTTCAACTTTCAAGATGTTAAATAAGGGCATTTTGTCTCTTTTTGAGATGTTGCCCACTCTTTGATATCTATCGCATTGTGCCATGAAGGCCTGAGCATCTTTAAACAGCTGTAGCCAATAGAATCCATATTCAAGTACTCGAATCGCTGTCTTGTTCATGCCATAATGTCCAATATATAGAGCCCTGCGTTAATATGTCTAACATCTCCTCCTCCGAAACACACCATCTTATTAGTCCATTAGCATATAGCTAACATAATATTAGTTCATCCTGTAGATATTGGGTGCACTTATGCAAGAGTCGCTTCATCTGTTGATACGACATATTAGAAGGAAGCTTACCACTACCTACAAAGTTTGCTATATCAGCGAACCATGGTGTCGCCAAAGTTTCATTAGGGAATTTTTCATTAATGTCATCACTTTGCTCAAATTCCCCTCCCTCTAGACCCGACAAATGGTCTACAACCACATTCTCTGCTTCCTTCTTATCTCGCACTTTAATGCCAAACTCTTGTAAAAATAACACCCATCGAATGAGTCTTAGCTTCAAGTCCTTCTTGGCAAAAAGATATTTTAGCACAACGTCAACAATAAATATGATCACCTTAGAACCCAAAAGGTATGACCTAAACTTGACGTATGCATACACCAATACAAATAGCTCCTTTTCTATAATGGTGTAGTTTAGTTAAGGTCCCGTAAGTGTCTTGTTTGCGTAATAACCTCATGCAACTTTTTGTCCTTTTTTAGACCTAACACACATCCTACAACTTGGTCACTTGCATTGCATATGACCTCAAATAAGAGAATCCAATTGAGTGATGTTAAGATTGGGCCTTATGTGAGTGTCTTTTCTTAATTGAGAATGCAATGCAAATAAATAATTATCGTCAAAATGTACAAGCATTTCTTTGACTAATAAGTTTTTCAAAGATCTTGCAATTTACGAGAAATCCTTAATAAAACGACGATAAAACCTAGTATGACCTAGGAATGCTCGCACACCTTTGATATTAATGGGAGGCAAGAGCTTCTTAATGACCTCTATTTTTGCTCTGTCCATTTCAATTCCTTGGTGCAAATTTTTTTGTCCTAGCACTATCCCCTCATGCACTATAAAGTGACACTTCTCCTAATTAACACCAAATGTGATTCTTCACATCTTTGGGGTACTCTGTCCAATTAGTTAGGTATTGTTTAAAAGAGTCTCTAAAGATTGAAAAATCATCCATAAAAACTTTCATTATGTCCTCAATCATATCCGCAAAGATAGAGATCATACACCTCTGAAATGTAGGTAGGGTATTGTATAATACAAAATGCATTTGTCTTTACATAAATGTACAAACTCTCCATCTCGTGACTATTCTTGTCAAAATTAACTCCCCACTTTCACTCTCCACAATGATCATTCCTCTCTTCTTCGGTATGCATTGTACTGGCTAACTGATTCGCTATCAAATATAGGGTGTATGCTACTCACGTCTAAGATCTTTGCTACCTCCTACTTGCCCATTTCTTTCATATAAGGGTTTAACCTATGTTGACGTTCCATCACTACTTTACTGCCTTCTTCGAGGTTTATCCTATGCATACAAACATTTGTGCTTATACCTCGAATGTCAGATATTTGCCATCCTATGGCCTTCATCTGCTTCTTAAAAATTTCTACCACCTGACTCCTTCATCTCATCATCTTTCTCAGATTCAACTTCATTCACCTTCTCAGCTTTATTGCCTGTCTAATTTTTACTTATTTAACCTCTTCAAAACATCTTTCTACTTGCTCTTGAATACTTTAATCCATATTGTCAATCTTTATGTAAGTGCTTCTTTCGTTCGGATTCTTCAAGGCTTTACCTTCATGAACATCGATCAATGCTTTTTTTGTGTTTATGAAAGGCTGCCCAATAACTAATGGATAGTTCTTATCCTCTTCAAAACCATGAATAACAAAGTCCCACAAGGATAATGAACTTGTCCACTTGCATTAACACTTCTTCCACCACTCTAAACGGTTTCTTAATTGATTGATCAGCCAACTAAATTAATATCGAGGTTGGCTTGACCTCACTAAGCCCCCAATTTTTTGAATATTAACTACGACATAAGATGTTTGCTCCTAAATCACATAAGCACTTTGCGAATTCAAATTCACCAACTAGATCTTTCAACTTGGAAGGCATATGGCTAGTAACTATGGAACTACAATTGTCAAAAATGAAAATTCTTTGATCGATAATAATGGATAAAGAAGATGATGATATTAAAGAACTTTAACTTAGTTTATTATAAATTTTGTAAGAAATTACATTTTTATTTTAAAAAGATTTTATGGTTATTTTAACTTAACAAATGATAAGAATTTAAAATTTGGTTCAGCCTGATTCTGACGAGATTGAACGTTGCCGTCTGGATCCATGAGTTGGATACTCGCTGGTGTGACTCCGATGGTGAGATTCCTGCAAAACAAAGAAGGTACGTCGGGGGTTATGTCCCGATTCGCCCCTCCGACGCTCAAGTCAGTTTTTGGTGAAGGTGAGATTGCCGTAAAAGCAAAGAGAGCTAGGTGATGAGTTTCGTACCTTCGTTATGATAGAATGATACCTTATATAGTGCATGTGCTAGGTTTATGAGTTCACGTCTGCATGGGACTCTCTCACCTGTGGACGGGCTGAGGAGAGCGTGGATCGGGCTTGGGCTTGACATAGCCATTAGGTAGGGGATTGGTCTTTGAAGAATGGGCCGATCGACCCACGGGTCGTTTTGACTGGGCTCGGGCCCAACACGGCCGACTCGACCATAAGCCCCCCTACTCCTCGAGTCTGAGTGAAGAGAAGGGTCGGAGGAGTATGCATAGATTTCAGAGCCCGCACGTAGGGCGACTCGTAAATGGGGCGATCAGTCGGACATTGAGATGTAGCTCGTCTGTGGAACATCTTATGAAGTAGTCGATCGGTTGGGCATTGTTGTTGTAGCTCGTATACGGGATGGCTCGGGCAGTCCCGATCGATCGGATGTCGACTGCTCGTACTGGGATCGGTCGGTTGAGTACTCCAACTGATGGGCCTCGGCACTTATCGCGCGACAGCTCGCGTTAAAGCGGGTCGGGTGGTCATCATTGGGGAGCGCGTGAAGGTACTTGAAGTATTTATTGTTTGACAGCGCGTGCCCTCTGACAGCTTTTCATAATCCGAAACGTATTGTCCTTGTAACCGTTGTGCAGCTGTCATTCGCGTCCTTTCAACTGTTCGCGCCGCTCTGATTTTTGAACAACCCTAGTTTCCTCGGCTCGGATTATGCCGCGTGTCCAAGCATAGCTCGGATCTTCTCTGCGTGTCGTATTTCGATTGGATGGCTCGTCCGAGTGTTCCCTTATAAATGCTCAAGATTGACAAACTGTTTGGTTTTCTTCACGTTTGTTTCGTTCTTGCTCTCGCTCTACTTTCCTTTGCTCTTTCTTGCTCTCAGTTCCCATAAACTTCCTCCAACCGTCGTTCGACTTCCCCTTCTCCATTTACCTAATAGGTACGTTCTTCCTCCCCTAAAGTTTTCTTCTTTAGTTCTCTTCTTGGTAAGCATGTCGACGGCAAGTTCTAGAAGTCTGGTGGAGGGTGTTGAAGAAGTATCGACAAAAGAAAGGAAAGATGGGTCTATTGTGGAGGCTCCGCCAAGAGATGTATCAACGATGACCGTGAGGGATCTGAATCAGTCCATACTTAGATATAACATCCCACAGTCTTGGGGACCCCGACTAGCCCTGGGGAATGAGCGAATCCACAGCAACTTGAGTGGATACTTCGCCGTTTCTGACAACTTTTTCTCGATAGGCGGTTTGAGGCTCCCATACGCCCCCATCATCGACGAGATTTGCACAGTCTATCAACTAATGCCGAGCCAAATTCCTCCTAATAGCTGGAGATTTATCAACTGTCTGGCGTTGCTCTGCCATTATTTCGGTCGTCCGCCCTCCGTTGACGTCTTGCGTCACTTTTTGAGGATGGGTCAGAGCTCGGGTTCTAGTGCCGGAATCCCCTTTCTTCAGTACAGAGATGCTCGGTATCGCCTGGCCGGGACGGCCTCAAAGGTCTCTTCGTGGCGGAACAAGTATTTCTTTGTGAAGCCCCCAGGATCCTCCTGCGAGTACCGGCCGTGGAGGTATCCTTTGGCCGAACAGTGGAATGATATGTCGAACATGTCCCTTAGTAGGGAGGAGCAGATAGTAGTCGATCAAATAAAAATGCTCGGTCGATACGACTTTGATCGACTTGTCCAGGGGTATTCCGGTGGGGCGTCGGCCAAAGCCTTCCTAATCGACCCCCCACCGCAAATTAACGGGCTAGGAAAGGAAACCGCTTCGCCCGGTTGACTCCTCGTGGTTGAATTGCTTACTGCATTTTTTGATCGTTGTTCTTCCCTTCTGACTTGTGTTTATTGCTGTGCAGCCATGGTGAGAATAGAGAATTATACTGCACCTGCCGCTCCCTCTAAATCCAAAAAATAAGCCGCGGGGAAAAAGAAAAGGAAAGGGGCGGAGATCGGTGAAGGCTCTGCTCCACCGGTGGAGGTTGGTCGTTCTACTACGTTGCTGGCCCCTCCACCTACCGAAGACAGTCCTGCTGAGTCGGTGTCATTGCCGTCCGTATCTGCAAGTAGGAGCTTGGCGAGTGTAGAGGAAGAGGAGGAGGAGGGAGAAAGGGTGGAGCCTCCTCTCAAGAGGAAAAGGTTGGTACGAATTAGTGATCTTCCGTCCGGGCCGTCTGGCCGAGGTGAGAAGGAGAAAGGAAAGAAAGACAAAGGGGAGTGGGTGCCTGCCATTAAGCTGGCAAAAACTGCTTCAATTGGAGACCTCAAAGTGTCTCGCCATATTGCTGAAAGGATTACTCCTCCCGTGGACGAGCAGATTATGGAGAAGACGAGTAATCAAGAGTTGGGGTCTCAACTTATTCGCCTCGGCATACGGAGTGCGGCGATGTCCTTTGCGGTGGTGCAGCGTTTCGAGGCTCTGGACCAGGAGGTCCGGGGCCTCCACGAACAAGTGGAGGCTTTGAGGGGCGAGCTTGTGGAGGTGAAAGAGGGGAGAGACCTTCTCCGAGCTCAGAACGCTTCTTTGGAAGAGGAGAAGAAGACTCGGGAGGAGGCGATGAATGCTTTGAAGGCTCGGTTCGACGCGGGAGAGGAGGAGAGGATCAGGGCGGTCGCGATGAAGGGTGAGTTAATCAAGGCGAATGAGGTCTTGGAGGGGAAGCTGGAGTTGGAGAGGAAACTTAAAGAGAAATTCCTCGAAGACTGTCGTGCAGCGATGGAAAGCAAGCGCGGGACCGAGGCGGTATTGACGAAATTGGGAAGCTCGGTCAAAGAGCAAAGAATCGAGGCCATCAAACGATGGAAGAGGAGGAATCTAAATGCGGAGTGCCTAGAGCTTGCCTGTGACGTAACCCTTTCAGTTCTGAGGAAAAGCTATGAGGTTCACTTTCCCGATGGGTCGGAGTGGCCTTCCTTTGAAGATTATGTCGGGCCGCTGCTTCTTGCTCTCGGTCTTTCGTTGGGAGAAATGAAGGAGAGGGTCTCGAAGGCGCAGATTGTTGTTCCGGACGAGGAGCTGGATCGTAGCTCGGAGGAAGAAGAAGAAGAGGGAGAGGAAGAGGAAGATGCCTTCCCTCTGTCTCCCCCTCTCGATCCGACTGTTGGCCCTTCTTCTGCCGACCCGACTGTTGGTCCTCTTTCTCCTCCTGATCCGTTTGTTCCCGTTGCTGGCCCTTCTTCTCCTCCAGAAGACTGATAATGATTGTTTTGTCTTATGTAAGGCCCATCTGGTCGGGCTTGTGGCCAGAACCTTTGCTTTGAAATGAGAAGGAACTCGCTTTTGATTATCTTTAGCGTGTTAAATATCTTTTCCTTCGAACAGTGGGTCGTGAACGAATGTGTCCGATGTGTGACGACCGTGTGAATTGCAAAGTCGCCGAGTAATAATATGATTGGATGATCCAAGGCTTTTATTTTAGGATCCTTGGTCGAGCGTTAGTCGGTATCGATCGATGGTCCCAAGGCTCTCGTTCTGGCGACTCGACCGAGCGTAGCCGATCTACGGATATGCCGAGCGAGGTCGATCTTATATGATTGCCGAGCGAGGTCGGTTTTACGTAGCTACCGAGGGAGGTCGGTCTTATGTGGCTGCCGAGCGAGGTCGGTCTTACGCAATTACCGAGGGAGATCGGTCTTATGTGGCTGCCGAGCGAGGTCGGTCTTACGCAATTGCCGAGGGAGGTCAGTCTTATGTGGCTGCCGAGCGAGATCGGTCTTACGCAATTACCGAGGAAGGTCGGTCTTATGTGGCTGCCGAGCGAGGTCGGTCTTACGCAATTGCCGAGGGAGATCGGTCTTATGTGGCTTCCGAGGGAGGTCGGTCTTACGCGGTTGCCGAACGAGGTCGATCTTAAGTGGCTGCCGAACGAGGTCGGTCTTATGCGGCTGCCGAGGAAGGTCAGTCTTACGCGGTTGCCGAACGAGGTCGGTCTTACGCAATTGCTGAGAGAGGTCGGTCTTATGTGACTGCCGAGCGAGGTCGGTCTTACGCAATTGCCGAGGAAGGTCGGTCTTATGTGGCTGCCGAGCGAGGTCGGTCTTACGCAATTACCGAGGGAGATCGGTCTTATGTGGCTGCCG
>JANIPM010000006.1:63572082-63582179 GCA_027478405.1 Erythroxylum cassinoides
AAAACGTCTTTGAAAGAATTTTCAAAAAGGGGAATACACAATTCAACCCCCCTTCTCGTGCATTCATATATCGTATTATAAGCATTGTAATAACGTGTGATTCACTTCACCTAGCCCTCCTACTCGGACCCACGATCTTGTCCCGTCCTCGACTTCCTCCACCCCTATTCAGGACCTAAGCCCAGCTCCTTCGTCCAACCCCCCATAGACCCGTCGCTTATTCACTAGGTTGCCTCTCAGTTTCGTCAAGCCTTTCAATACTCTATTCCTCCCCCTCAGTCCATGGCAGTCCTTTATGATGGGTCACCTTTGCAAAGTGTCCAAGTCTTGCAGGGCCCTGACCCCCTGACCCGAGTAGTGATGAGCCTCGTCCCTGCGCTTCTGTTGTCCCTTCGACCTTAGCTCCGGAGACACCTGCTATTCCTTCCGATCATATACAAGTGGATGGGGAAGATGTCGATGTTGATATGGTCCCTAACAGCCTCGCCTGCTAATGTCGGTCACTCTCCCCCTTCATGTTTATTTATTTATGATTAAGCGTCTGAACATATTATCGTGGAATTGCCGAGGGGCGGCTAATGCTCAGTTTCCTTCTTGCGTGAAAGACCTTCGTATCTGTCATAAAGTGGACATCCTGATCCTGGTGGAAACGCACATATCGGGCCCCCGGGCTGACAGGATTTCCAGCTCTCTTGGCTTTTCGAACACTGTCTGTGTGGAAGCCACTGGTTTCTCGGGGGGCATATGGTGTCTGTGGAATGCGTCAGTTTTCATGATTGAGGTTTTAGTTTCTCACAGACAATTCATTCACTGTCTCGTTTGGGACTCCCAGCACAAGGTTTGGTTTTTGACCGTTGTCTATGCCAGCCCTTGCCCTTCTGGTCGTGAATGCTTTTGGCGTGAAATCAAGCGTATAAATGCCATCATTGATTTGCCGTGGGTCCTGATTGGGGATTTTAATGACTACGCATCCGTTAAGGAAAAAAGGGGTGGCTGTTATTCTCTGTAGCGGACTCATCACTTCCAACAGAATCTGGATGAACGTTCCCTTATGGATTTAGGGTATCACGACTCTCCTTTCACTTTTCGGCAGAAGCGAAGTGGTACTATCTCTACCTTTGTCCACCTGGATAGAGCTTGCTGTAACACCGCTTGGAGGATCCTTTTCCCCGCTGCCTCGGTCCACCATCTCCCCTGTACGAACTCGGACCACCACCCGATAGTGTTGCAGTTGTTCAGCTTCATTTCGCCGGTTTCCACCCGTCCTTTTCGTTTCCAAGATGCTTGGATTATGCATCCGAGGTTCCTCTCAGTTTGCGGACAGCATGGTCCAAACCCCACACTTCCCTTTCTACGACCCTTGCCTCGGTTTAGGAGGCGGCTCTCGTGTTTAATAAGGAAATTTTTGGTAATATCTTTCACCAGAAGCGCCGCATCCTTGCTCGACTTGGCGGCATCCAAAGACTTTTAGCTTCCTACCAAGGCGATTCCCTTTTGCAACTGGAACAGGAACTTATCTATGAGTATAATGACATCCTTAGGCAAGAAGAAGTCTACTGGTTCCAGAAATCTCGAGTAAACTGGTTGTGTTATGGGGACCGCAATACTAAATTCTTCCATGCGATGACTATTAGTCGTCGTCAACGTAACTGGGTAGAGCATCTGCGTGGCCCGGATGGCTCTTGGGTCACTAACCAGGCCGAGCTTTAGTCGGAGGCTCTATGTTATATCATTGACCTTTTTTGTAATGTCGTGGACATCTCCACGCCTTTCCCTTCTATTCAAGCCCACGCTACTATTTCTCAGGCTGATGCTCTCTCCCTTTTGGCTCCTGTTACCAGGGAAGAAGTATATTCTGCGCTTCAATCCATGAGCCCCTACAAGGCACCTAGGCCTGTCGGCTTTCAACCTATTTTTTACACCAAGTTCTGGCATCTAGTCGGGGACAACATTTTCTCCATGGTTAAGACTACCTTCACTTCAGGCGTTTGCCCCCTGAAATCAATGCCACTCTGGTGGCCCTTATTCCTAAAGAGGGTCACCCTTCCTCCATGGCTCAGTTCCGTCCTATCAGTCTGTGTAACGTTTGTTATAAGATCCTATCCAAGGTTGTTGTCCAACGCTTCCGTCCGCTTTTGGCGGACATCATCCTTTCGATGCAGGGCGCATTCATTCCGGGGCATACTGCGTCCGAGCATATCATTCTGGCCAAAGAAATTCTCCACAGTGTCCGGAAGTCAAAGCGTAAGGAAGGCTACTTGGCCATGAAGATTGATTTGAATAAAGCCTACGATCAGATTGATTGGCGTTTCTTACGGCAGACCCTTGTGGACTTTGGCTTTCCGACGCCCTTCATTTCCCTCATTATGTCTTGTGTTTCCACTACTAATCTCTCCGTCTTGTGGAATGGGTCTTGTCTTCCTCGCAACTCCTCTGCGAGGCTTATGCCAAGGGGATCCTCTATCACCATTTTTATTTGACCTATGCATGGAAAAGCTATCCATGCTCATCTCAGGTCGTGTCCAGACGGGGGAATGGAAGGCCATCAAAGTTTCAGGTACTGAGCCTCTCATTTCTCATTTACTTTTTGTTGACGATGTGCTTTTATTTTCTCAGGCTTCTCTCCACGGCTGTGGGGTGGTTATGGAGACCATACAACAGTTTTGTTCATGCTCTGGAATGTTACTCAATGACCAGAAGTCCAAGACTTTCCTATCGCCCCATGCTCATCGCCGCCATAAGGACCGCTTGCGTCTCCACTTCAAGTTGTCATTTACTCCTGATCTGGGTAACTACCTTGGGGTCCCCATCTCTGGTACCAATACAAATGGGGACTTTAAGGCAATTGTTGATCGTATCCATGGTCGGCTGCAAGGTTGGAAGGCCAAACTCCGTAATAAAGCTGGACGCGTTACTTTGGCGCAATCCACTATCGCCACTATCCCTCTTTACATGATACAGACGTGCTGGTTCCCTGCCTGGGTCTGTGAGCTCCTTGGTCGCTCTTGTCGTGACTTCTTTTGGGAAAATGCTGCTGGTAAAGGTATCCCTCTATTACGTTGGGAAACTGTTTGTAGTCATAAGTCAGTGGGTGGCCTAGGTCTTTATATGGCCCGTGACGCTAATATTGCCATGATTGGTAAACTTGTGTGGGAACTCACACAGAACAGTTGGAAACTCTGGGTTGAGGTGCTGTGTAGCAAGTACCTTCGATATGCCTCGGTTCTTTTGAGTACAGCTCCACCCACCGCTTCTTTGAGCTGGAAAGCCATTTGCAAATCTGTCCCCTACTTGAGTGATGGCTTCAGCTGGCGGGTGAGGAATGGAGCCTCCATCTCGTTTTGGTCCGATCGGTGGGTTGGTGAGTCTCCACTCCATACTCAGGTCAACCATGTAGCGGCCCATGACGCTTTGCTAATGGTGGGGGACATTCTCACTGACAACCGAAATTGGGACCTCTCACGCCTACGGACGCCTTTACCGTCGGCAGTGTTCCAATCGATCGTTGCGGTTCCCGTCTCTCGGTCACCTCTGGCCGCGGACTCGCTTATTTGGGGTGAATCCCCATCTGGTCAGTATACTGTGAAATTCGGGTATGAGTTTCTTACTTGCTTGCCTTATCCTCCAGATCCTTCCAAGCAGTGGTCGAAAATATGAAAACTGCCTTTACCTCAAAAGTTTCGCTTCTTTTTCTGGCAAGTTCGCTGGTCCCTTCTACCCACTAACGCACTGCGCTATCAGCGGGGCATCGCTCAGTCCCCCATCTGTGCCCGTTGTGGAAAGAGGTGGGAAACTCAAATTCATGTGTTGCGGGATTGCCTTTGGGCTAAAGCGGTTTGGCTCTCCATCCTTGGTCTGATTAAGGATTCTTTCTTCCGCGTTAATCTTGATGGTTGGCTACACTCTCAGGTATTTGCTGCCTCACGTCCTTTTTCCCATGTGTTGAGATTTCTCATAGTGGCGTGGACCATATGGACTGCAAGAAATACTGAGGTTTTGCACCATGAGGTTCTGTCGATTGAAGGCCAAGTCCGACGGTTCTTGAGGCTCTTTGATGACTGTACTCGCTTTTGCACTTCAGTTTGTCCCCAACTGTCGCCCCAGTGGGTAGCTTGGCAGGCTCCGTCCCCAGGGTCTGTCAAGCTTAATGTAGATGGCTGCTCGTTGGGCAATTTTGGAACTGCTGGCTTTGGTGGGTTGCTCCGTGACGATACAGGCCGCTGGCTAGTGAGGTTCTCTGGATACATTGGCATTACAACTCCCCTGCTTGCAGAATTGCTAGCCCTCCGACATGGTTTAGATCTTGCTTGGCAACGGGGCTTTCGTCGTGTCGTTGTCGAATCGGATTCCCAAGATGCTATTCAGCTGCTCACGAGATCTTGCCCTCATTCCCATCCTTACTGGTTTGTCATTGCCGATATCCGCACTTTGATGCGGCGCGGGTGGGTTTGCTTTGTTGTTCATACTCTTCGGGAAGGTAACCACTGTGTTGACTTTTTAGCTAAACATGGCACTCGCTTACGTCATCCTTGGTTTGTTTGGGAGACCCCTATCCCTGATCTTCGCCAGCGTCTGAAACTTGATGCCTCTTCTATGGCTTACTTACGTTCTTAGCGTCTTTCTTCCTTATTCACAAAAAAAAAAAGTATTCGGTTCTTTTACCCAAAAAAAGGGACGACATGCATAAGTAATAGTGATTCAATTTTTAAAATTTTATTTACCAATTAAGCTTTACCATCAGTCCACCCATTCCCTATATGGCGCGTGTTTGTCACTGGAGGGAAATTCCAGATATTCTTAATTTCATATTCTAACTGTGGGCCACCGTTAGGTGAAAACAATCAGTGTAACGAGAGATTTGGAAGAGAATAAGAAAAAGACGGAGAGAGAGAGAGAGAGAGGGAAGCAAACAGAGTAAGAAGACAAGAAAACTTGTACATTTGTAAAGAGATTGCAATAACAGCTATGGGATCCGGAGCTGGAAGCTTCCTGAAGGTGCTTCTTAAGAACTTTGATGTTCTTGCTGCGTATGTCCTTTTCGTTTCCTCTTGTTCTTTTTTTGTGTGTGTGTATGACTAGCTTGGTTTATTTGCTCGAGCAATTTGCTTGCAAGGAAAAGAGAGATGTAGAGTGAAGGTGAAGTCTTGATATGCGTTGAAGGTAGTACGTGAAGTGCTTCTCAAGGCTGTTCCTTTTAGTTCTTGGTGGATGCTAATTGTAGCTGCTTTACGATATGTTTCTTTAATGCCCAAAATGAGATGAAAAGAGGATGATGGTTCTTAGATGTTGAGACCAGCGGGTCACTTGAAATTAGATTTTTGGTTTTTGTTGTTTTGTTCTTTCCTGTTTAGTGTCCTACGGACTAAATTCTTTGTTGATGTTGTGGATATATTGCCTTTTTCTAACTTTCTGTTTATTGATTCTGCAGGCCTGTGGTTAGTCTTGTATATCCTCTGTAAGTACTCTTCCCTGACCCCGTCTTCGAAGCCACTCTTTAACATTGTGTTTTACGTGGGTTCTTTTGTGTTCGCTTCTGCGTTTGCGGGCGTGTGTTATGAACTTTATTAGTTAGGGGTCATAATGCTGAGATGGATTCTCACCAGACTTACACCAGTTTGGATTTTCTTTGACAGATATGCCTCAATCAGAGCTATTGAGACAAAGTCACAGGCTGATGATAAGCAGTGGCTCACTTATTGGGTTCTTTACTCTATGATTACACTCTTTGAGCTTACTTTTGCCAAAGTCCTTGAATGGTAATGTACTTATAGCTACTAACATTAGTTACATTTTTATTGGTCAACACATAAAAATTTAGTTGTGTTGTTTAAGTTAGTGCCTGAATGGAATAAATCATCAACGGAATAGGAATTTATTGTGTAACAGTGGTACCTTTGTCTGAAACGCTATCTTTGAGAACTTCCTCTAGATTCTTCTGATTAGTTACAGTCATTTGGTATTCACTGTGTTAACCCAATATCACAAGGGAAATAACATTGATAAACTGATCTTGCAATCAGTTAAAGCCCGTTCCTGTGTTGAGAAAGTCTACAAATGTAAGTCATACTAGTTTGCTAACTCACCGAAAATTGACTGTTGGATGCAATCACCTATGTTTATGATAGCTTTTGGTTAGTACACTTTGGCAGTACATGTTTCCCAATATTTGGCTGAAATTTGTTGTGCTACATTCTGAGGGAATGCTAGCTTCAAGTTTAGTGGTGTTATATGCAAAAATGATGTAGCTTTCTTCATAGCATAAACTCTAATGGGGAATCCAAGGAGTAGGATTATTGGTAATTAACTTACATTTGAATTGCCTCATTTATTATGAATAGAAGAGATATAAGACTAGTAGCTAGAGCTCATAGAACTTATAAAATCTGGCTGCCGGAATTTGAGTTTCAAGTCTGGATCAGTTTAGGTTGTGGGAATTTAAGGTTTGTTACTGCTGGAATTTTAGGTTTGGGTTGCTGGAAATTCAGCTGGAATTGCTGGGATTTTAGTGAAGGAAACAAACAATGGATAGTTCTAGAAATCACTCCTAGGATAGGAAGTTAGGAATCACTTCTAAGGTCTAAGAATCACTTTTAATATTTGGAAATCACTTTTAATAATTGAAAATTTGAAGTTTATAGAGAAAACTAGGGCCTATTTTATTGAAGGGCTGAATCACACACACACATATGTACATGTCTTTGTAACCCTTATCTTAGTAATAAAGGGGTTCCCAACTAAGATGTCCAAACTAGAATTTAATCCTACTTTAATAAGGATTTTTTACTCTTAAATAAGTTTAAGTTCTGAACAAATTGGACAGTACGTCAAATTGATTATTAGTCCCTATCTAATAACAAAAATTCTAATATAAAGTAAATTTTAGCACTTGCTACCTTTATCGTCACATCCCACTTTTCATCTCACCAAATCAAATTTTGTGGAGTGATTGTCCTCTTTATTTATTTTATACACTGTAAACTCATTTGCATCATGTTCCTTATTAATCAACCTCATATGTTACCATTTTTCAGTGGATGAACAGTTAGTTACATTTCAAGTTTATACTGCATCTATATTAACTTTCTTTCTTATAATTGCAGGATTCCAATATGGTCATATGGAAAGCTAATTTTAACTTGTTGGCTGGTTATCCCATACTTCAGTGGTGGCGCATATGTTTATGAGCACTTTTTAAGGCCATTCTTCATCAACCCGCAACAAACTATCAATATCTGGTATGTCCCAAGGAACAAGGATGCCTTCAGTAAGCCAGATGACATTCTAACTGCTGCAGAGAGATATATTGAAGAAAATGGAACTGAAGCATTTGAAAAGCTGATACATAGGGTATGTCATGGGCCATCTATGGTATATTCTTGATATGGCTTTGGGAGTTATATTCCTACATGTTTCGTAGTCTTGAAATAGATTTACATAGAAGTTGGAGATTACTTAGATTGACAGCCAGTGGAACATACTCTACTGTTGTCACCATGCATTTAAGACACTAATTCGACTTCCACCAAATTGATCATGGCTAAATTTACTTTTTCTTCATCTTCAGGCTGATAAATCCAGGAAGTAGCAGTTACGGAATTTTTCAAGAGGATTATAGATACTGATGTCTTACTGCTACTCTTACGCTTGTTGGGGAGACCCTTTAGAGTTAACTTTCTTGACCTCGGATAGAGTTTTTGTATCTATTTGTCTGCATAATCCGGGATTCTTTTGATGGTTAACGATGTTGTAATGTTGTGATATGTAATTATTATGACTTTAGTTTATTTGGAGTCTTCTAAAAGCTACAAATGAAACCAGGAAAGAAGCTATAGGGTAACCCTATTTGAACCGTATAAGACTGCATCATAGAACTCTAGGAGCATGATTTCTCAATATTTTTCTCTAAGATTCATTGATGGAAGTACTTGAGGGATGCCTACCCCATCAAATTGAGTCCTCATGGTTTGAGATGAGATAGCAATTCAAGTTGAGGTTCACCAAAGAATTCCCAATCAACTGCATAAAAGAACTTTAAGGATAAGATCTTATTTACTAAGGCATTATTAATGGTCTCTCTTTTTAGATGGGATAGCTTTGAAACTCTACTAAAAGGATAAGCATTGACCCAATTATCATGCCAAACATTATAGAGGCTTAATTTCCTATCTTATGCAGAAATTACATTCTAACTTTCACACTTAACTCGATGATATAGATCATTGTCCAATATGACTTATATTTTAACTTTATGTACTAGGAGCTTTCATTCCTTGGGTAGTATGCATGTATCCGTTTAATCTAAAGGGTTTGCTACAAAGAACCTCCATGTCCTCTTAATCATCTGAATTGTATTAATGAATCTAATGGATATTATACCAAGTACTCCTTCCTCCTTAGGCAGGTATACATCACTCCAATTTACTTTTACTAATTCTATTAGTCTCTTTATCACTGGAATCTCCTAGTTTACTGTTCTATAGTATTAACAATGTTTGCTGGAAATAATATATAAGAAGGCCAATATACGTGGAGTTCTCTTGGATGATCAGACACCTGCCAAGATTGGTTAAAAATTCCATATGCAAAGTGAAAATGGTAGGGTGATAGAGGGTCTCCTCATCTCAATCCTCTAGCTCCCTTGATGAGTTTTTTAGGCTTTGCAATGATCAAAATATTATAAGAGATAGTGGTAATGCATTATTCAATCCATTTAACAAAGCTGGCACAAAATCTAAATGGGAATTCAGGATAAAGCTCCAATACAATATATCAAAAGCCTTATGAAAATCAATCTTTATAGCTCAATTATTACTAGAATGCTTTATGTTCTAATTCTTGAAAATACCTTAAGCTAACAAGAATTTGTCACCAATTTGTATCCATTTAATAGAAGCTTCATATAAAGGATCAATCACTTGATCTAAAGTGGTTTTTCAATCTAATAGCAATTAACTTGGACATAATTTTATAGATGATATTATGATAGGAAATTAATCTGAATTTATTCATAGAGTTAAGTCTATGTACATTAGGAATCCTTTAGCATTTTGCCATTGGTAAATAATTTCAATATTACTTCAGTAACCAATGTGTTATTATGAGACTAAGTTTTCTAAAAGAAATAGGCATTAAGGTCATCAGGTCCTTGAGCCTCATTAGGTTCAAGGGCAAACAAAGTTATTTCCATATCATTGGCATTGAAAGGCTTAGTCAAGAATTCAGCTTCTTATGTATATATTTATTCCTTGATGAAATATTAAAGAGCAATCACATAAGACTATGCATTAGTAGGACATCAAATAGTGAGAAAAAAATGAGCATCTTCATGTAAAATATTAGCTTGGAATAACAACAAATGTCCATTCTCATTCCTAAAAGATGCAATTTTATTTTTATTTCTCTTTGAAAGTAATGATTTATGGTAGAATTTTAAGTTTTTATACCCCTCCTTGATCAATAAAATTCTAGATCTTTATTTCATAAGAGAATAATTAATCTCAGATGTCTAGTTACAATTAAGTAATTTTATCTTTTCTTCATCTTGCAAGAACTGATAAAGAGTATTTTAGATTCTATTTGGTCTCATGTTAGTCTCAAAGATTGCAAGAGGAGTATTGTTAAACTTCCTCTTGTTAAGAACCTTAAGCTTATTCTTCACTTGCCACAGTTTTCTCATGCATATGTAAAGTTTAGGTCTATGAACATTAAAACTGAGTCTTTTAGTGATTGTTCCTTTAAAACACTCCACTTTAGCTAAGAAATTGTTGAACCTAAATGTAACACCCCACTTCCGTAAGACCTGAATCCGACATCGATGGTGATATTCGAGTCCGTGTCCTGCGAGGGTGGCGTGCTACAACACTCAGTCAAAACTCTCAGTATAATTTTTTTTGAAGCATACACATACATTATAAATATTATGCGGAAAACATTTTATATAACATGACCGGTAAATACAATGACCACGAGGGCCCTCTTATAAATACACAATAATTTAGTCCGGTGCCTTTACAAATTGATCGAATCATTTATACAGAAATTCAGAAAAACATAATTTTATACAAAAATTATCAGACACTAATGCAGACGCAACTGAT
>JANIPM010000006.1:63890634-63902113 GCA_027478405.1 Erythroxylum cassinoides
ACTCCCCTCAAGACTAGGAATAGTCTCCCCTCTTTCGTCTTTCATTATGTCCATCTTCCTATGGAATTGTCAAGGGGTCGGAGGAAAAAATTTTAGGCCAATATTCAAGAATTTCCACAACCCTATACTCGTAGTGCTAATCGAGACTAGAATTAGTGGAGACAGGGCCCAAAAGGTTATTCATGCTTTGAATTTCCTAAATTCATATCAGGTGGAAGTGAACGGTTTTTCCGGCGGTATTTGGTTGTTATGGCGTTCAGACATTACTATTAAAATCCTCCTCACCCATCGGTGGTTTCTCTATGTCCATGTCGAATGCGCTCACAATCCTTTTGATTTCACAACTATTTATGTAAGCCTTACATATTCCCTTTAGCACTTCCTCTGGAAGCATCTACGGAATATTGCTAGAGTTACTGTTAATTAAATTCTTTAGTCAATTTTAATCTATCTAAATTCTTGATACGTGTAATTTGTGATTATTTAGTTTTTAATAAAAGATTCTCTACAAATAAAATATAATTCTTTTTTTAGTGTAAAAAATTATAAAATAAAAACTTTTATCTTATTATTATTTTTCTTAGTGCATGAATTTTTTGTTGAGGTAGTTATTCTCAATCACGGAGCTCGCTGTTCAAAATTTGTTTCATTTATTTTGCTCTTACTATGTTTCATAAGTTTTCATCCATCCTTTTTTTTTCTCTGGCGTTAAAAACTCTTGGAACATAATATGAACCGGCAAAAAGTAACACGCCATCCGCCCGCTCAAGATTTTACAGCGACCAATCAATCTGTAAAAACATAAGTTGGAATTGACTACCTAAGGCTTCAGATCTGGCGTTTTGAAACCGAAGTTTGCGCGGTCCAAGTATGTAAGCTGTCAGACCTCTGTTCCTCTATTACTTCAAGGCACTCTATCAACGTGGGCCACAGTCCACAAGTCAATCGCAGATCAAGTTGCGAGTTAATCGACTGTTCTCAAGTTCATAGTCTAGGGAGGCCTCTTTCTAAATACAAACATTTACTTAGCTACATCTAAATACAAACAGCAAAAGCCACGGGCATACTTATTATTAATCTATCCACTTTTTCCGTCTTTCCTATAACATCAAAATGAAAACATATGTAGAAACCCCTTGTTAATGTATTTGTTAGAATTTGAATCTGAGTCAATAAAAAGGATATTAATTTACAGATACTTCGTAATCAAATTTGTTTACAATCAATTGCTTGCAGAGGATGAGTTTTAAAAAACATAAGATCAGTGCAATAACCAGCAAACCTCACTCATTCGCATAAATCGAGGAAAATGACATCAACCGCATCAGTGGACCTAAGTACTTTTCGTTTTACTTAACTTCCACGTGCAAGGTGATTAATTATTAACCGTAACAGTTGCGTCATTAAACCTAATCCTGCAAATCCTGTTAGACTTATCTGGTTCTAAGCCGGAATAATGCCACCGTTTCTAATTTAGTGTTGTATATAAAGATGATCTAGACATTAATATTTCATACGATCGGAAAACAGTAGTGATGATCGGAAAACGAAGAATCACTACTGTTCATATTCAAACTTCTCAGACCAAGACATTTTATTGAAGCTTAATCCTTCTGTCCATGATAGAACCTACATTTTATTGAAGCTTAATCCTTCTGTCCATGATAGAACCTCCCCCTACTGATCCTGCTGGACACACAGTGAAAAAAGTTCGCATTCGCAAACGAGAGGAAGATCCACCCCCTCCCAAATTCGTCACAACCAGTACCACCTGATTACAGAGCCGTAGTCACTAGGCAACTGAATCTTGATCATAGCGCACCCGAATGGCCCATCGAAGACCCTGTCGAAATTGAAGAAGGAGACATTAACATAATCCCTGGAACTTTCGGACCAGGCATCCAATTATCTAATGCTTTCAAAGGCCGACTCAACAAGCAATGAGAAAAGGTAATTATGGTTAAACTTATGGGATGACAAATTGGGTATACCTTACTACGAAGTAGACTAACATCAATGTAGAATCTGACTGGGCCGATGAAAATTGTAGACATTGACAATGACTTTTTCATGATCAATTTCCTGGAGACTGAGGACTACATCAACGCCCTCACACAAGGACCATGGGTGCTACTCGGACATGCCCTCTCTATGCAACCGTGGACCCCCTCTTTTTGCCCTTCTTCCATCCAAGTCTCCCACGTCGTCGCTTGGTTCAAATTTCTCGAACTTTCGATCGCCCGCTACTACCCCTCCATTATGACCGGACTAAGTAACCTTGTCAAACGAATCGTCAAAATAGATGCAAACACCCAACAATCCCAGCGAGGGAGATTCGCTAGAGTGGCGGTGGACATCGACCTTAGTCAGCCTCTATGATATATTGTGGAATTAGATGGGGAGCGTATCAAAGTGGCCTATGAAGGCCTCCCGCAAATTTGCTTTTCTTGCGATCGAGTCGGCCACAATGCCGTTAGCTGCCCAACGCGACCAACGTCCACTCCGACTACCCACGCTAACATCGACGCCACCCCCACAATGCTCCCTTTAGATTGTATATTGGAAACACCCAAATCGGACCTACACCAAGTGATGTACGGTCCTTGGTTCCAAGTCCAACGCCGAGGATGTCGTCCTCCCACCACAACAACGGCCACACGAACTGACAAACAAGGACCCAACTCAACTGGCACTTCTCGGGGTTCTAGGTTCCATCTCTTGACAGCGAACGACTCTCTCGACCCTCTACAGGCCACGCTCCCTCTCGTACACACAAGTCATTCACAAACAACGCGCTCTCGAACCTTCCACGGTTCTACTTCAACGCAAGCCTATATCTCCAAAACGAGCCAGGTCACCCGCCCACAAGGGCCCCCTCCGAGTGGGCCTGCGACACCCAACTCCAAGGCCCGCCCCTCCAAAACCCCAACCCACTCTCCTCAACACCCACCAGCCCAACAAGCCCCCGATACTACTCCCCCTCCAAATAGGCAAATGAGCGTTGGCCCTCCCCACCCTAATTCCTCACACCAAGCCATTCTCATCCCTTCACATAACGAGTTAATCATTAAAGACCCTATATTAGCCCCAACCATGATCGACAATTTGGTCGAAGGCGCCATGGATGAAGACCTGACCACAGACGTCACATCTCATCCATTGTCTAACTCCCAACATATCCTACCTCCCTCCAAACCCCCGGATCTTGATCAGGGCGTAAACTTGTCTATAGATGCATTGGGCATAATAGACTCTCCGATGGATGGTCAACCGCATCATCCTTCGATGACAAATCATATTGAGCTAGGGGAACTAATTAACTCCCCTCAAGACTAGGAATAGTCTCCCCTCTTTCGTCTTTCATTATGTCCATCTTCCTATGGAATTGTCAAGGGGCTGGAGGAAAAAAGTTTAGGCCAATATTCAAGAATTTCCACAACCCTATGCTCGTAGTGCTGATCGAGACTAGAATTAGTGGAGACAGGGCCCAAAAAGTTATCCATGCTTTGAATTTCCCAAATTCATATCGGGTGGAAGTGAACGATTTTTCCGGCGGTATTTGGTTGTTATAGCGTTCAGACATTACTATTAAAATCCTCCTCACCCATCGACGGTTTCTCTATGTCCATGTCGAATGCGCTCACAATCCTTTTGATTTCACAGCTATTTATGCAAGCCTTACATATTCCCTTTAGCACTTCCTCTGGAAGCATCTACGGAATATTGCTAGAGTTACCTCTCACCCTTGGCTCATCGGGAGAGATTTCAATGCCAAGCTTGAATGGACCGACAGAAGAGGAGGTGCGAGAAATCATACGGTCATAAATCCACAATTTCGAGACTGTGTACAATGTTGCCACCTTCAGGACCTGGGTTGTACCCAACCTTGGTTCACATGGCGACGTGGTCAGACCCTCGTTAGATTAGACAGAGCCTTTGGCTCGCCTTCCTGGACCACCTCTTTCCCTTACACGAAAGTAACCCACCTGCCCTTTCTCAAGTATAACCATCGACCTCTTTTAGTTACTTTCCCTCAAATTACCCCTCAGCCCACCTCTTCTCGGCCTTTTCATTTTCAATCCGCGTGGTTAACTCACGAACGTTTTGCCCAAACGGTGAAAGATCACTGGCACCCTCAAGTGCCAACCTTCTATGGGGCCATAAAAAATCTGGGAGAAAATTTGCAATGCTGGAACTACTTAACCTTTGGTAATATTTTTTTTCGCAAAAAGAGATTCATGGCATGGCTCACGGGTATCCAAAAATCACTGGAATTGAAAAATTCAAATTCGCTCCGAGAGCTGGATTCCTAACTTCGCAATGAATTGGAATAAGTCCTTCTTCAAAAGGAACTCTACTAGCATTAGCAATCCCAATGCCAGTGGTTTAGTCAAGGCGACCGGAATTCCAATTACTATCACGCTGTCACTACTGCTAAATGACGAAAGCTACACATCAACTCTTTAATAGATGAATCCGGTATTTCCAGTTCGGACCCGGTTGACCTTAGACATATAGCCCAACTCTTCTTAGAAAAGCTTTATACAGCCAAGCCTTCTCCTCCCGTTCAACTTTAGCTTAGGGGCTGTACCCTCCCAGCTACACAGGAATTGGTACATGCTCTCCTACTTAAAGAGGTCAAAACTGCTTTTTTTGACATGGCACCTAATAAGGCCCCTGGATTTGATGGGCTTACTACTTTATTCTTCCACATCCAATGGGACACACTAGGGCCTTCCCTGGTCAATCTCCTCTAGTCAACATTTCACCGCGAAGTTTAGGAAACTAAACTGAACCGCACCATTATGATCCTTATACCCAAACTTCCCTCCCCTTCGTCAATCACTCAATTTCGACCGATCGCCTTGTGCTTTGTGATTTACAAAGCCCTCATAAAGGTCAATGTTAACAGGCTGAAACCCTTTCTTACAGATCTTATCGCCCCTACTCAATGCAGGTTTGTCCTAGGGTGATTGATCGTTGACAATATCGCACAAGAAATTATTCATTTTGTGAGTAGGAAGTCTGGAAAGAAAGGCCTCCTTACTATAGAGGTGGATCTCGAAAAAGCCTATGATCACCTCTCTTGGGACTTCATCAACAATAACCTCATAGATATTAGGCTACCTGGATCTTTAATCTCCCTTATCATGAAGTGTGTCTCCTCAGTTACCATACAAGTCAATTAGGGAGGGGTACTCAGTGCTGCTTTCACTCCTTCCGGGGGCATTTGTTAGGGTAACCCCTTATCGTCTTATCTCTTCGTTCTATACATGGAGTGTCTGGGTCAATTAGTCAATCATTTTGTTTCCCAAGGTCAATGGAAACCTATTCGACTTAGTAGACGATGTTCCCCTTTATCACACCTGTTCTTCACCGATGATCTCATCTTATTTTCTAAAGCTTCTTCCGATCAAACTTGGGTCATACAGGAGACTTTAAATTTGTTTTGCACTGCCTCCGGTTAGTAGATCAGTCAAGAAAAATCCCATTGTCTTTACTCTAAAAATGTTCCCCCGTCCATGGCCCGTCATTTGAGCTGGAGGCTGGGATTCCAACAGACAACAAATTTAGGTCGCTATCTTGGAGTCCCTTTGTTACACGAATGGGTCCACAAACAAATGTATCAATTTATCATCAACAAGGTCCAACATCGCCTCTCGAGCTGGTTTGAAAATCTTTTATCATTTGCAGGATGTACCATTCTGATTCAGTCTGTCATCTCTGCCCTCCCTACCTACATAATGCAAGTGATTCGTCTCCCTAGATGCCTCTATGATGAATTGGAAAAAAACTATGCACAATTTCTTGTAGGTTTCCTCTCCGAGCCAGCGCAAGCTCCACCTCATCAATTAGGACACAGTTTGCCAACCTAAAGATATGGGTGGCCTAGGCATTCGTAAAATTCGTGAAATCAATGATACGCTTCTTACTAAACTAGGATAGGCCCTCATCTCGAAGCCGACCACACTTTGGGTGCAAATTTTGACTACGAAATACAATCTCAATATCAATAACCTGCCAATCACACTCGAAGCTGGCAGTGGTTCTATAATCTGGAGGAGCATAACAACCATCTAGCACCACGTGCTTCGTGGCATGAAATGGGTTATCCGTGATGGCACAAAAGCTCGATTCTAGTTGGACACTTGGGTAGAGGATTTGGGCCCTCTCATATCTCATATGTTTGTCTCCATCCCTACCTCAATCCTCGACCGCTGCGTTCAACACTATGTGGACACTTCAGGTAACTGACTTTGGCATGAATTTCAGTTTTTACTTCCTCACTCTATCTGTCTGTTCATTGCAGACATTCTCCCACCCAAGCCATACTTAGGGCTTGATAAAATGATCTAAGGGAGATCAGGAACTGGCCAGTTCACCACTGCGTCAGCATATTCAATGATTATAGACCATAACCACCAAGACACCGGTGGATCTTGGAAGACCATAAGGCACTGGTCAGGCCCTCAACGTATTCGATCCTTTCTCTGGCTCCTAGCTGAAGACCGTTTGCTAACTAATAAACAGCGGCTACATAAACGTCTGACCACAATAGCAGAATGTCATCACTGCCGAGTTGAAGAATCCTCACTGTATATAATGCGAGACTGCTCCCGAGCGCACAGTCTGTGGTGCACCTTCCTTCTGCACTTTATGGAGTTTTTTTATTAATGCCCATGATTGGCTCCACATGAACCTACAACGGCATCGACAGATCTACGAATTGGACTGGACTATCATTTTCAGCATCGCTTGTTGGTTACTGTGGTCCTGGAAGAATAGGGCACTCTCGACACCCAAGCATCCTGGCCGACTTCCCCAGCTACCAGTATACTCGACTTTGTCGATCAAATACAACAAGCTACGGTATGTTTCAACAAAACAGTTCCTGGATACCGACCCCCGCAAGAGCAAGTTATCGACTGGTGTAAACTGACCCCTGGATGGGTGAAACTCAACACAGACAGAGCATGCAAAAGCTTCCCCTGGCCTCAACGGGTGATCTTATATGTGACAGCGTCGATGTATGGCTGGGAGGCTTTGTTCAGAACTTAAGATGCTAGCCACCGAACTATGGAGCGTCTTCTTAGAACTGAACTTGGCCTGGGACCTAGGCTATTGCAAGGTGGAATTAGAACTGGACTCTCAAGTCGTGTCTAGTCTTCTGTCCGATTCTGCCAAGTGCACATCATCCCTCAACCCTCTCATCTTAGGCATCAATGAGCTCCTCAATCGAAACTGGGTTGTCCGACCCTGTCATATATACCAGGAGGGCAATAGGTGTACCGACTGGCTCGTCAACTTTGCTATACTTTGTGACTTAGGGATTACCACTTTTGTAAACACCCCCTCCGGGTGTCTCCCAATCCTCCTCGAGGACATAGCTAGGATTAGTCTTCCTAGACTTGTTACATAATTTGTTTTGTTATTTTTCGATTAATAAAAAAAGATGATTTAGACATTTATGGATCCATCTATCAAAGTCATATCTAAATTCATGATATTGTTGATTAAGATTGATTCTCTTTCTACCTTTTATTCCTTTAATGCATTTCTCCAATAGCTCATAAACTCTTTTCTGTGATAGTTTTATTATCTTATAAAAAAATGTCTTTTGGTGTATTTGATTTTAAAGGAGAAAGAGAAAAGGTCTTGGACCTGTTTGAGGAAAATTTTTTAATACTCAATAACCATTATCTTAGGCTCCTTTTATTAGACTCAAACTCATAAATGACATAGGCCATTAAATAATCTAACAATCTTTCACTTGGCCCATGTTTCGACTTTGTAATTCAACAATAAAACTTTAAGTGCCCACGATACATTGAATCGATCAAGTCATACTTAAGTGAATTAAGATAATTCATGGCGGCGACAAGTTAGACAACATGATTCCTTCCATGTATCATATAATCAACTCAACTCATAAAACTTTAAGTGAGCAATTCGACAATTGTTATCTCACAGAAATGATTATTTTATACAACATAATGTGGATAATAAGAAAACGAGCAAAAATATGATTGTAATTGAATTCACAAGTATCATAACAATTTGATCAAGACAATTATATGTATATATACATGTCAGAACGCTATGCTAACAAGGACTTATCTATAATGTCTATCGGTTCAATATGGCCAATAAATGTTTTAGGCGGTAAGCTTTTAGTTAACGAAACTGCTATCATTAAATCGGTACCAATATGCTCAATTGACACTTTATGTTTTTCACTTCTTCTTTTACAGACAAGTACTTCAAATCCATATGTTTCGCATCCTTTGAATACTTGTCATTCTTAGAGAAGAAAACAGATATAGAATTATCACAATAAATTCTTAACAATCTAGTAATACTGTCGTTAATGCGAAGACCTAAGATAAAATTCTGCAACTACAATCCATGAATCATGACTTTAATGCACACTACAAATTCAGCCTCTATAGTGAAAGTAGTAAGGATGGACTGCTTTTCACTTTTTCATGAAACTACTCCTTTAGCTAATAGGAACATATAACCGAATATAGATTTTCGTTAATCTATACAATCGACATAGTTTGAAATCATACCTTAGTTCTCACTTTCCTTTTAATTGCCAATCTTCAAGCTAGAGAGGATTTTTGAGAGAGAAGGTATAACAGCTAACCTTTTTTCATATCTTGAGTAATGCTCAAAGATTACATTATATAAGCAGGAGACGAGAGTATCGTCCAAAGTAGGAAAAGATAAGATAAGATAACTATAAAGTTAAAGATGCTAAAGCATAGTTAAAAAAAAAAAGAAAGGTGGTCGATAAGTGGCCTAAATAATTAAAGTGGGATGGTCCATATGGCTTACATTTATTCTTCAATAAGGATGTCTGAACCAATTTCTTCTTTGTCTTCTTTATTTTCTTTTGATGAGGAAGGACAATGTGGAGATTTATGTTGTGAATAGTCCTATAGTTGTTGACATAAAGCTTGTTCCATTGGTTGGAGAGATCGAATAGTGTTCCAGAAATAGTGGCTAAATTTGCTTCAAATGTCCTAATTATCTGTAGTGCTTCTGGAGTGATTGGTGATTGTATGTTGAGGTCATGATCATATTGGTTCCACGATAGTTAATCTTGACTAAAGAGTCAGAAGTGATTTTTAAACATTGTTGATACACTCCTTCAAAACAGTGAAGATTGAACTGATTGACTAGTTCCCAATGGAATTCATAATTTGGAGCAGTATCAATTGGTGGATACATCCCATTGCTTATTCCAATTTGAAGATAGGCAATTCGAGTTAAGACAACTTCTGTTTCTTTGATATTATATGCTTCTTTAAAAATGGGATAGGTATTGAATATTTTGAGAAATATTTCTCTATCTTTAACAAATCTTTCCTTATAGGTTTTGATTGCTAAGATAAACCCGGCAGGAAATTCAGAAAGTGGGTGTAGATTGGATAGGTAAATGGTGTCAATCAATCCGCTTTGAAAAAAAGAGGTAGGTAGTAAGAGGGTCTACTTCAGGGAAGATAATTGCTAAGTCCATATCTACCTCAGTTTTGTAGATAATATTGGATTTTTTTTATTCTTCCTTCCACTCATTCAAAGCTTGAAAGAATTCATAAAAGCTTTCTAATATGATCTTTCTCATTTCTTTTTTGAAGGCTTGTGTGGGAAGGTCATTGATTTTTTTCTAAATTGGTCATTTTGGAAACAGAGGGTTTTTTTTTCAAGTGTTTGCTTGTATTGTGGTCGAAAAGATGGTTGTTTGAATTCAGCAAGGGCTTTTTCAACTTCAGTATAGGTTGGATAACTTCAATGAATAATTGCAGGCTTATTGTTAATATGAAGGACAGCTTTATGTCATTCATCATAAATTACAGCCATAGGTCCGTTGAAAATAACATATACTTTGGGATTTTTATGGTCGGCTTTTTTTTTTCTGGGAAATAGTATTGGATAATGGGCTTAATACAAAGGTGGTGTTCTAAGTAGGTTGTTGAAGTGTAATAGGCTAGATACTAGGTGTGATAGTGGCTATAGGTTAAATAGGTTATGAAGAAAGTTGTTTTTCTAAGAGAGAGATGGTGGTTCTTAATTGATTAATTTCTTTGGTAATAATGCCAACTTGTTGTTGTATTTCTACTATTTTAGCTTCTTTCTTTTTGAGTGAATCCTTGAGGCTGACTATAGTTGCTTCCATTCTCTGTTAAGATATCCACAAGACTACTAGTGGAAGATTTTATATAATTAATTTGAAATGTATATTGATTTAATTCAAGTTGACATCTAATCAATCGTCCTTGATTATGACTAACTTTAATATTATATTTGGTAAATCCACATAAATACTTAGAATCGGTTTGCATTTGGAATGCAATAGGTAATAAATCAACTCTCCACTTTCGTAGGGTTTTTATACATGCCAATGTTTCCTTCTATATTTACTTTCGGTGGGATTAAAATTTCTGTTGATATATTTACATAAAAGATATTTCCATGAATTGGGTGTTTGTGCCAAAAGGCAGTCTGCTCTTGTGTCTATGCTGGCATCAATTTGTATAGTTAATTTATCTTAATCATTATAATTATGTAATGTTGGTAATTTTTTACAAAGATTTTTTAATGATGTAATAGCTTCAATATCTATATTAGTCTATGACCATTGAGTTTTTGTACTAAACTTAAGTTGTAGTTGTTTTCGTGCATGGGCTAAATCTTTTAAAAATTGTTGATCAGATGTATAATTTAATAAGCCTAAAAATTGTCGAATTTCTTTAACATTTTTAATATATCAGGAAATTAATATAATTTTTCAAAGATATTTGGTTATAATTTTACAAATCCATTGGAAATTTCTATTCCTAAATATTCAATATTTGTTTGAGCTAATTTTATTTTCTTCTTACTTAATATTAATCCTTTTTCTGTCATTTTAATAATACTTGTTTAACTTTTTGTTAATGGTCTTCTTTTGTTTTATTTGAAAAGATAATTATATCATTGGCATGTGTTAAAGAAAATTCTTCTAATCCTTTTAAATTATTATCTATAAATCTTTGATAAATGCCCAGGGCTTGTTTTAATCCGAATGATAATACATTCCATTGATAGTGTTTATGTGGAGGACATGTAAAAGTAGTTAATAGTTTTGTGTTTTCATGTAATCTTAATTGCTAATATCCAGATTTTGCATCTAGTATAGTAAACCAATTATGTCCTTTTAATTTGCTAAAAATATAATCTTTTCGAGGTAGTTTATAAACATCTCCTATTATGGCATTATTTAATTCTTTATAATTAATGACCACTTGTCTTGTTCCTCGTTTTTGTTCAGAGTAATTATTGACATAAAATGCTGGTGCTGAATGTTTGCTTGTACTAGGTGAGATTAATTCTTTTTTTAATAATTCAAAACATTCAGTAATAAATTCTTGTACATTTTATTAAGTATATGATATATTATTTTTAATATTTATTTCTTTCAAAGTATCTTTTA
>JANIPM010000006.1:63976941-63987216 GCA_027478405.1 Erythroxylum cassinoides
ATAATTACAAAAGGATTACAAAAATGAAGGGATTGTCGCCCATAAATGATTGACATTCCTCTTATACTTGAAGAGTATGGAGCAATATCAAAAAGTTGGATATCATAATATTTTCCCTAAAATGATGATGTATAACCAACGACCGTTTTTCATTTCATACTCATTGGACCTTTCCTAAATCTATCAACGAATCCCCCCCTAAGAGTTAAGTTAGTATTAAGAACCTATTTTATGGACATGAGAATAGGAGCTCCGTCAGTTATTAGGACCTATCCTACAGACACAACATAAGTTTCACACACATTTCTTATTAGATTGATACATTTTCTGTACAGGTACAGGAGAGAAGTCTTATACTAAATTAGAATATTTATATATATACAACTAATTAAAGAATTTAATCGACAGTTGTTATCAATGGACTATTCGTATAGTTGTTTGTTTCAATTCACTTTCAATAAGATATATTGTCTTGATGATTCTGAATTTTCTCTTAATTTAACGATACCATTGTTGATTCTATTTACTTCTATATTTATCAAGCTAACCTTCCATCTCCTTGAATTAAACTCCTATCCACAAAGATACACTCTGAGTTAAGGTCCTTAATTGTATGCAAGGTCCACTTTCAAGCATGCATTGCGATTTATTAATTATAACTTATAGCGATACATATACTGCTATAACGAATCGTAATTAATTTCTAAAAGCATTGACAACAAGGATCAAAACCATTACATTGCGATTTCAATTTTAGCATCCTACCTCACTGTTATTATTACTGGTATTAATTACAGTCCATCTTAATGACAATATTGTGGTTACATTAACTACCTAACATTTGAAACCTTGCCTAGACAACTATGATGTCTAACCTCCATTCAACAATAGAATCCATTCCTCCGGAAGGCTAAAGGGACTTCTACCTCAGACGTGCATAAGCTAAGGCTAAGCAAAAGAAAAAGAAAAGGAGAACTACTTCAAGGAAATAGAGTAATCATCATAAGTACTTCTTGATTATTATTGCTAGTACGATCTTACAATTAGTGTAACATGCCAAGTTTCAGTAAGAAAACCTGGCATTGGGAAAGACAACAACAAAATCCAAATTATATCTCAATAAACTAACTTTCGACAACTTTCCAAAATCCTTAAAAGAATCTTTGATGATTTCGATGGGCAAAATGTGGCTTATAGAGTACTCCCCGAACCTTTATTGATTACTAATTGTCATTTTTAGTTAAAAAGTTAATTAAGCAATTAATATGTCACATTTGATTCGAAGGACGATGATAGATATATAATGTTGCATGTGTGATTAAACAAAAAAAAAATCATATGTTTAATTTTATCTCCCAAATAATTCAATCAGATGATCATCATCATATTGGAGTATATAATATGCCAACTTGTTCTTGAGGCTTTATGCATACAATCTCGTTGATTTGACTATAATATAAGCTCTTATAATATGAGCATGTGTAGCCGTACAATCTAAATCATCATGCAACTCTAAATGTCATATAGAATCTATAATTGTAATGTAATCCAAGGAAACCTTTAAGTATTCTTAATCATTGCATTTTAGGTACTCGATTGCAGGTCATATGAGAAGAGGCTAGAGGAGAACGCATTTAAAATATAAGGAGATTGCTAAACATAAAAGCAGAAGACTTGTATACAGCCCGGGTACCGTAGAGAGTAGACAAAACCAATTATATGTGGATTAGACAGCCCGGGTACCGTAGAGAGTAGACAAAACCAATTATATGTGGATTAGACAGAAAAGAAATCATATAAAAAAGACAAGATTGAAGCTTCGGTTCAACCGCCAATGACCTCATCACCACGAACATAGTATAGTATGCTCTAAGAGGAAGAAGAGAGAGTAGTAATACCGTAATTTACTATGAATTTAAAAACTAGTTCTTTGCTGCGAAACCGGGTCAGTGGAACACTTGGATTCCCGAGATGGCACGTGTGGTAGTGTGCTTCTGGCTCGCTGAGGCTAGAACATGGCGGAGTGTTAGCTTTCATGCTCTTTTTGACCAGTCAAACACTGTCCCTCCTCAAATTTTGCATTTTCTCGCAAAATCAGTTACCCAAGAAAGGAAAAATATAATCAATCATCAATTTGATAACAAATGTAATAAATATTAATTTCAATAATTATAGAAAATATAAATGGTGGTGAGGAGCTTCAAATGTTGCCAATTGTATTTGCTAATAACATACACTTTCTTGCTCCGTTAAACTCACGCTTTGGAGCACACAGAAAGAAAGAAAGACAGTATGGCCTATCGCTAGAAACTTGATTCTTATTTTTATATATTTTAATTTCCCTATATTTCTTTTTCTACTTTCCAAATCCTTTCCTTTGTTTAAATACACCACTCTACCCACCGCTTTCTCCCATGCATTTGTCTTCCCCCAATCTCCAACAGTGCTGCTTCTCTCCCTCCCTACTATACTGCTACTGCTAAAGCTAGTAGTAGAGTTCTACTTGTGTTGTTCTTGTTGTGTCCTCTCTCTCTCTCCCTGCTTCATCTTCAAACAACCATCATCACTTTCCCCATACCTTGTCTTTTGAGTCTTGACTCCACTCTTTATCTTCACCTTTCCTACTCTTTATCGATTTGACTATATATTTAGTCACACTCTTTTCATTTTTCAAATGCCAAGTAGTTTAATCTGTCACAATTTTCGTCTCCTTCTCGTACGTACATCTCTCAGTGGACAGTAGCTATTTCCTTGTCGTTTAGATATATAGATAAGGAAGTTGTTTCTATCCTTTATATCATTATATAGACAAGATGTCTAGCAGAAGATCCGGATCAATGGAATCAGGTAGTTCAAGAATCAGTGACGATCAAATCCTTGACCTTGTTGCAAAGTTGCAGCAGCATGTTCCTGAGATTCGTAATAGGCGTTTGGACAAGGTAGGCTTTTTGTACTTCTATAGGTATTCTAACTTTTATCGAGTTACCAGGCTCAGGTTTTTCTTCTTCTCCTCAATCCTTTTCAACAAAGATTTTTGGTGCTGAATAAATGAGCTCCTGCAAATGTGACCCACAAGTGTTGGGACTCTAAAGAAAACAGTGAAGGGTGCACATAAAAATTTTCGTTTTGTGGAGTCTGTAATGTAAAAGTCTAGTTTTCTAGTGAAAGAAGCTATTTTATTTTGAGTGTTCTAGTTTTCTATCAAAAAGCGGTAAAAGGATAGGTGGGGACTGTCTATGGGGTTGCGTAACTTCATTAGCTTCTCTCTCAAGCTCAAAGGAATCTTTCTGTACTTATCGGTTTATCCCCTGAAGGAAGCCAAGGAAACGATAACATAGAAGGGAAAAGTATATGACCTATTCAGAGCAGGAGACTCAATCTCTTTTCTGGTGCAAGTGTGCAACAATTTATTGCATTAGAGTAATGTATGCATATTCACTATGCTTAGTTAAAGAAAATTTTAATTTTGCCAAATTCGCTTGGCTAAACGTAGGAGCTTATCCTTTTTTTCTTATTATCTACACAGGTTTCAGCTGCCAAAGTCTTAGAGGAGACATGCAACTACATAAGAAACCTGCACAAAGAAGTTGATGACCTTAGCGAACGGCTATCAGAGTTATTCGCAACAACTGACACTGCACAGGCTGCACTCATTAGGAACCTACTTATGCAGTAGAGCTTATAAGAGAAAAAAAAGAAGAAGAAAGTCTACTAGTAGTTCAGTTACAGTTTATGGAATAGGCTGTCTGATCCCTTCTTTTCTTCCACTTAATATTTTCTCCCGCCAGGACTAGATATGTAATCCTGGTTTAATGATCAGAGAGATCCCGTTTTTTGTTGAACTAGCTATAGCTAGTCGTTATTCAAGTTGAGGAATACAATAAAATGACCTTCGTTTTGCTGACATATTAACTTATCTCTTTCCCCCTAAAAACGCACGGTTCGTCCCACGGATTGGACCTCTGTCGTTCATCATTACTTGCCTTGCTCAAGGACATGGATGGATTTTTCGATGAAACTGCAAAACGGTAGGACATCATAACGAGTAATGCTTGGAATATCACAACTTGTAAAGTTTGCACACATTGCTAACTAAGATCGTAACCTTTTTCACGCATTCTATATCTTACAAACAAAGTTTGTTTAGAATCCGGAGGCTGAATTAAAGTGGGGGAACTACTCCATCTTCCAAAATATTTGATATAATATCATTGTTAGCTTGTTGGTTCAAATAAACATTCTTTAGTATAATCGTTATAATCATACACATCCTCCTGAGATAGGTTTATAATAGATAGATTTATAATGATAGAACTATTTTTTTAGGTTATAGGAGTCATATATCTAGTAATGGCTTTCTATTTTTAATTGTTACTACTTCATAACATAAAATATTGTCCTAAGGTACTTATAAATTTTTTTAAAATTAAAAATTTTCTTATTTAAATTTTAAAAATCAATTTTTGGGGGACCTGTTTTTTTGCCTTAATTGTAGCATTTTAAGATCTTATTTTTTGATTTTGATATACTATAATTTTAGCTCACTTAAGCTATATTCGTTTGATCTCCCTCTTTTTATCGTTAAGCTACAACTTATTGTGAACTAGATTGTATGTCTTCGTTGTTCTTGTATTGACTTTCTTTCTCCATAATCCGGAGTTTAATTGTCATTGAAGACTAAGTACTCTATAAAAAGGTCATTGATAAAATTGATGATGAGTTGATAACATGAATCAAGTAGATTTTAAAATAGAACTTTAATACGTTCATATGACTCTATTCTATAACTCAAAATTGTGAGTTGAGGAATAAAGTAGTCAAATTGTTAATATGTTTGATCACTAAAGTGGACTGTAACATGAAAAGAGTATAAAATTTCTTTTTTAAGATAAATTTCATCGTAGAGTAACTTGACCTCACGCAATTTTGTCACATGATCTCATATTTCTTTTGTTAATGTCTTCTCCTCTAGGCTTGATAAAATTTCACTAGTCAATGTTAGATAAGGATTTATAACAATATTCACATTCATTTCATTTATTTGGTGTCATATGTGATGTTCGTCAACCTTCCACTAATGGCGCACTACGACAAAAAAGGCTTTAGGTAACGATATGTTTGCAACATTTTAAAAAGGTGTTACTAAAAATTAATATAATGCAACAAATTTTAAAATGTTGCCTTTAATAATATTAAAAAGCAACAAAAAAAATTTGTTACTACATATAAGAAAAGGCAACAAAATTAAAAAAATGATGCAATAAAATCTTATATATGCAATATTTAGGATTGCTGATGTTGTAATAAAATCTTACATATGCAATATTTGGAATTGTTGCTATAGTTTTAATATGTATTTACAGACAATTGCTATACTTATAATATCTAATATTATAATTAAGCAAGATAATAAATACATGATTATAAGTATTAAGTGAATATATTATTGTCTGTATTATTTATTTTTAAAAATTATTTTTAAAATTCAACAATTAAAGTCAACCGAAAATAAAACTCTGTACGGTCTTACTCTAAATTCCAAACACATCACCCAATTGAAATTTTACTAGAGATGCATGTGTTAAAGTAACCTAATGGTAGCCCTAGTTAGATGTTAGATGATAGAGTTTCTTATTTTCCTGAGAAAGAAACTAGAAGATAAGTTTAAAAATATGAAAAACAGATCAATGTTAAGTTTTCTAACATGGTCATCAGTGAATAAGGAATTTTCAAGAATTTGCTACTTAGATCACTCACTTCGTCGTCGAAATCTCATCTAAGGTGCACTCTTTTCTTACCTCTTTTTATTTGTAGTTTGAAATATGTTGAAATGCCTTATCAACTTCTATTAACATGCAATTACAAGTTCTTGCTATTTTTCTTTCTAATCTCTATTGTGATAAAAAATAAAAGGATTATTTGTTGCTCTCGAAGCTCAACTAAAGCAATTCCATTATTTTTTGATCTTAGAAACCTTCTACATGTTGATTTCTGATTACATGATCGGTTGTTACTTGAACACCGTCATTCCTGTATAGATTAAGAGTCTCTATTTATGTTACATTCTCCATTCTCCACATGGAACTTTTGGATAAGTGCATCCTGTTGTGGCATCATTAACCCTAAACTAGATACTGGTTAAGTAATTTGGATTAGTAGATTGAAGATTTTGTAACTTATTTTTTATTACTAAAAATTTTTAAACAAATTTGCTAATAATGTGTTTAGTACTATTTATTTAATATATCTGCAACTAATTATTCTTCTTCTTAGTTAATTACTAGAATTCTGGTGGTAGAGAACAAGATTATCTAGGAACGAACTTGTATAAATATGTAAAAGTGAAATCGCCTAAACGTGCTATGTAATCAAGATGTGATTAAATTACTAGCTTATGGCCGCAGTATTAGTGTCAGAGAATTTGGAAATAATATCCAGCTTGACAAAGTTGATATGCTAATGTGGGAACGGGGAGCAATTATAATTGTTGTGCTCCACTTTCAGTAGAGGGATATGTAGGTAAAGTGCACAGTCAAGTGTTAGATATTTGGATAAAGTCATGATTAACATAATCTCCATAGGATATCTCAACCAGATAGGAGGCTTCTAAAGAAGCATATCAAGCAATGATCAATTCAGAAAAGATATTACTGACATGTAGCAGAACACTATATATTATAAAGAATTGCCAATTAAAGAAGTAGCGAGCATGGTAGACAATTTTCATCTAAAACAAAAACACATTACACATTCATCTAAGTCGCACAGATATTCTACATACTAACACTCAACAAGCACGTGCAACTATACACAGATATTCACTCAACAAACACTTGCAGCTACACCATTGATACATCTTGGAATTTGTTGTGGAACAACAATCTTTCAACACATCAGTACTTTGCTCAAAAGTAAGGACCAAAATAGGTACAAATTTACTTATGGTGTTCTTTTTCAACATTACGACTTAAGATAAACTAATTTTATTTCTACAACTCATTCTTGAGTTTTATAGGCTATCTTTTTCAGTTTGTATGATCTGCTTCCTTTTCTTTCAGTATGTATTCCCTTATACAACTAAGATATGTTGTTGGTGATGATTCTATATTTACAAATAAGTATCGATCTACTAAAAAAGACACAAATCTTTGTGTAAGTTCAAAATTGTTTTCGTAGATCATTGATATAGAAATATTTATTGATTTAATATATATGCACGTCTTCTATTCTTGTGGGACTTCAAGTCTTCTATTTATGTTTGGAATTAATCATTAAATATTCTTAATGTTGTTTCTAATAGCCTTAAATGTTGTTTCTTGCTTCATATTTCTATTCCACACATTGAATTCTCCATGCTATATAGTACAAATCTAAATCTTTTTATGTTTCTCTCTATATGACATGTATACTGTAATTGTCATCTCTCTATTTTTTGCTCTGCTAATTGTTTATGTTTGTTCTAGCTGACCAAGGTTTATTAAGAACCCTTTTCACTTTTCACTTTTTAGGCATTTGTAACATTTGTATGCTTCAAACAAATGTTCGTTCACATTCAAAATGCATATGAGGAGACTTTATCATATAGCTATTATGTTAAAGTGTGCCTATATTTAGTCACTACCTTTAGATGATGATATCCCAAATAGTGAATTTCATTCAACTTTTGCAGATTATTAGTGAATATCATGTGGTTATACTAGCTTGGGGAAACCTGCAACCTATAGAACAAATAAGGGAGAGACTTTCCTGAGCCATATTGTGCCTTCTAAAAGCATTTTGCCAATTGCAGTTCCTTGTGGTCCTTCGAGTCGATCTTTTGATTTTAGCTACATTTCTAGGAGCTCATCTATTTTAGTAAGCTTATCACAACCTTGAACCATTATCCTGTCAAGAAAATAATTACTTTGATTTTTATTGTATGAACATGCAAAGTCATTTTTTTAATAACGTTTTATATTTTTTTTCTCATTTTTGGTTGTGGGAGATGTGACATCATGGGGCATGTTATGGGACTAGTTGTTTGCTTGTCATAAATAGAAGTTACTAGTTTATTTCTATACTGCTTAATGTGTTTCTTATCATAGATTATGTAGTTGGTCTAAATGGGTTAAATGTTTCAAGTTCAATGGAAACATCGAGACTATAGGTATTGTGATACTCTCAAAGTTCTTTTCTAGAAACTAGGTTGATTTCATTTCCTTAATTCATTGTTCTTGTATATTATCTTGTTTTCTTTTTTTTGTTAAGATTAATTGCTTATGTTTATGCCTTCTAAATTTGTTTATAAAAATTGAATTATTGTGTTGTTAGTTTTTGGACTATAATATTTGTCTTGATTAAATTAAGGTCACAATAAAGTAGTTAATATTTCTTTTTTAGATATATCAACTTGTTTGTGGGCATAGTAGTTTTACAATTATAATAGTACTTTTTGTTTCTTTCTTTCCTTTTTTGTAAGTTGGTGATGATTAGGAGTGACAATGAGGTACTTTGCGAAGGATTTTGGAGTGTCCATACATATTGGTTTTGTTTAGTATTTAGATTAATTCACTTATATTCCATATGAAATAGAGGACAATATTGTAGATCAATATTTAGCTATTGATTTTTTTGCTTTTGTATTTTGAATATGTTAAAAGACTGAATTTTATAAGTCCTTAGGGACTATAAATTATATATAAATGCAGCTTTTTGTCGTTTACATTTGATGGTACTATGCAACTAAGTCATACCTTAATATCTATATATTTCTTTTAATTTATATATGGATGTTGCTTATATAATGACAAGAGTTTGATTTTACATTAAATAATATTGGTAATGAAAGAATAATTTTTTATTATTATTACAAATTGTTGCCTAAAAAAGTCCACTTTGTTGCCTTGTAAAAACTTAAGCATGCTGCAATATCTATTTAACATTATTGCAATAGTTTGAAACTAATGTGTTGCTTTAGTCAAAATTTAAAGCAACATTTTTTTATTTTGTTTCCTAATCAATTTTTTTTTGCTTTATACTTATTGCAGCGCTACTTCTTGTAACGATATGAATTCTATTGCCTTAATAAAAAAACAACGATAATTGTATTTATAGCTACACTTTTATCTATTGCCTAAAGCATTTTATGCCCTAGTGACCGCTGTGCATCAGCTCGTGCATCAGCCAAAACTCTAGAATTTAATATAAAAGTCATTGTCAAAGGTAAACAAAAGGAGGAGACATATAAAGGCTTTCTGAAACTCTCATAGGCAACTTAAGGGGTGATTTTGATCCAAAGAAGTAGAAAATACAAATAATTCAATGAAAGATCTATCAGAATATAACATTAAACCTCTAAATTGCAAGAATACTCGATAGAAGACAACTAAGGAGATTTAGAATTATAAATCCATTATTTTCAATTAGTTTTTCTTTCTATTTATGATTGATTTTGTGTTCGATCATGTGTAACTAAACATCTTGTTAATATTTAGGTTAGATGAAACCTATGTTGATGCTTTACTATGATTTGATTCTTTTATTACTATAATTAGTTTAATTGTTATATTGTGATCCAATTATGTATTTTATTTATGTTCTAATAGATCCAGAAATTAGATCATACATAGAGATTGAAAAATCTGTTTACGAATAGATCCATTGTAATTGGAAGGAATTGATTGCAAACCTAGCGATAGGATGACATAAATCTTCCAAATTAAGGTTAGACCTAATAGAGAGATTCATAATTTGGTAAAGTGATCCTATAAACTTTAACCTAAATAATTCGGTTGAAAACCTTAGGATTAGTTACTAATAGACTCAAGGTTAGTTATTAGCATACCATAAGAGTCTTCACGGTTTAATAAATCAACAAAACAATTGTATAATAAAAGATCAATCTATTAAGGTTTTAGAGAGATTCGAAACCTAGATATTAATCTTTTAATATCGGTACTTTTATTAGTGCTTCCTTAATTCTATGATTCAAACTTGTTGCCCATTTATTTTAATTGCTCTAGTTTCATTTTGCTAAATTAAAATTCCCAATTAATTCACATACTAGATAATAGAATAACGGTAAGTATTAGTAATCATTGTCCTCATGAGATCGACTTGTATTTGTCGGTACTAACTACAACTACGTCATGCACTTGTAATAATTCATAACTGACACACTCATCTTAGGTCAATTAGCAAGTTTGGCTTATTGTGTGCTCTAAGGTGGTTAAAACCTAACTTCATGGGTTTTTGCTAGCATAGGTCTAGATTGAAAGGTTATGCCGAAAGTATGTA
>JANIPM010000006.1:64130875-64142825 GCA_027478405.1 Erythroxylum cassinoides
TTCCTGGGATCTTACGTGGAATGGTAATACTGTCTTAGGAGTCCGTTTGGCGGTCTTTCCTGGGTATTACCGAATCGATTCACTTCAGTAGTTGTTTATCTTAGAGGGAAAAATACCCCTTTTTTCCAACAGAAACATCATCCATATGTATAATATTTCAATTTGATTTTTGGTTTTCTTGTATTATTTATTCATTTTTTTAAAATTTAACACTTGTTCAAATAATTTCACATATTTATTTTTCACGAGTTACATAATAAACTTGTAAATTTTTTTTTGAAAATGAACTTATTGTATTAACTATAATTTAATGATATGGAGAATGTAAAATCGAAGGATTTAAAGTTATAAAATCCTTTAAAAAATCTTTAGAAAATTAAAGGATTTAAAGTTTAAATACTGATAAATTAAAATTGATTGGCTCAGTTTATAAAAATTAACAAATTAATTAATAAATTAATCTGATAATAAAATTTATTAAAATAAATTAAATAAAAAATTAAAAATCAAATTAAAATTTTAATAATTAAAATTGATTGACGAATTCAACTTTTTAATACTACACATCTCATGGCTTCAACAGGCAGTCTTATCCGCGACTGTGATGGCAGTTGGCGAGGTGAGTTCTCCCAACTTATTGGTTGGTGTTCAGCGCAGGTAGCGAAACTATGGGCAGTCTATACAGGTCTCTCCTTCGCTTGGAGATTGGGCTTCTGTCGGATTGAACTGGAAGTGAACTCGATGGAGGTGCACCAGCTCCTGTTCTCTATGCTCTCTCGTTCTCAGTCGAACATCCCTCTCGTCATGGGTATACGGGAGCTCCTCCACCGGAACTGGTCTGTTGTTCATCGCCATATCTTCCGAGAGAGCAACAGATGTGCGGACTGGCTCGCCGCCCCGGCCGATCTGGATGACATTGGAGTCACTTATTTTGATGTAACACCTTTAGGATGCCATAGACTCCTCATTGAGGATATGTCGGGAATCTGTTTTCCCCGACTCATTTAGCTTTGTTGTTTCCTTTTCCCTTTATGTTAAAAAAAATATCTCTCATTATTATTTTAAAATTTATTTTAATCTCTTCAGTGAACTAAGAACCTATTTAAATTAATTATTATTGAGTTTACTTAATACATCAACTAAATTTAAATTAGGTAAATAAAAGTTTATCAATTACATGTCACGCAACTCTTAGATTTATTAGGTGATAACCTGTTGACTAAATACATCTTGTATGTTATTATTAACCGTAAATCTAAATTTATGCAATCATATATTTGCATATCTAAATTATAAAAATTTAGTTAAGAAAGAAACATTATTAGAAGACTAAATATATTTAAACTAAAACGACCTTGAGTTTGTTAAAAGCTTAGCAATGTGCTGAATTTTGATTTATTATTATAATAATTGAAGAAAAAAACCGTATTTTAAACTATTATTTAATATTTTAAAAGAGATTAAATTTTCAAATAATCTCTTCATTCAAATAAAATACATAAAAAAATATCATATCATATAAATATGGAACCATTGCTCTCATTCTAGACACCCAACATCATCATTGTGTTATTTATTTTTTAACAGTAAAATCTATAATTGATATTTTTTGAAGATATATTAGGTAAACTGTAAGGTATATATAATAATTTATAAATTACGTATCCTAATTAAAATCACTTGACGTGTTAATGATTCAAAACTAATTAATAGGCAGGATCCAACTAATATTTTTAGGTTCAACGCGCCATCCTCCAAGTTCATCGGTACACTTCCATAGCTCATACGCAGCACAGAAAAAGTAATATTCACATGGACCATTCAATCTCAGCCCTAAACAGAGCATTAAGGCCCGACCCAATCCAACCCGATCCGACACAACCCATCTCTCAACCGTTACTAAAAAGAGACACTGCAGTTTCTTTTTCTCCCCCCAATTTCGAAATTTGAATTTCGAAAAACCGATGATTTCAGCAATGGGACCTTCACACCGACGGTAGTAGACCGTTGCTCGCCAACATTACCCACTTGCTCGAGTACAATTCTATGTGCTACTTTCTCTGTATAATCCCCACGTTGACAATTAGCCACGCGTCAGCCATCCAGACCGAATAGAGATGGTGCAGATTGTGAAAAGCATCTGAGTTTCTTAAGGTGCTTGGCCCGCTTAAACGATACACGTGTCAACAGAAGAAGTAGTTAGTGTGTAAAAACCCACCGCACTCTTTCGCTTAAGCAATTAGCGTCCAACTCCTAGGTTTGTTTTGCTGAAGCAAAAGCATTCTTAATCTCAACAATTACTGTTTGTTTGTTCGAGTGTTTGGTCGGATGGAAGAGACAGTGAAAGAGCGGAAACCTACTCCTCTTCCCGGTACCAATTTTAATGTCTCTTTCTTTCAATTTACGTTCTGTTTTTTGTCTGCTTTTGATTGATGCTTTCTCCATCGGTGGAGTCCAGGCAAATCCAAGCTGAGATATCCGCTGAGGTCGGCGGCGAAATCCAAGGAGGAGAAACTGACGTCGGCTGAATTGTCGACTTCCAAGCGGTAACTTCCCTTTCTGACAAAACTGATGAGTATATTTTGATATTTCGATATTATTAGTCAAAAAGAGGAGAGGGGTAGTTAGAACTTAGAAAGTATGTGATGAGTGTTCAAACTGTTAGTAGGTCACTTTCTGGACAGGCATATCACTGATATGTTGTGGTCTGGATTCACCCCTGAAAATGTCATGGAATCTATGGTCTGAGTCAATCCTTTACAAACTGGACCGTTGGAACCAGAAATTCATGTTCTGCAACTTTTGGCTTCGTCTGATTGAATAAAAATCATTTTCTTGATGCCCAATTATTGACACCACTTCAATCTCAAGGAAATTAGCAATACTATACCTTTTTTCAATTTAAGGAGTATGAAGCTGGCTTGGAAAATATATTAATTTTTGTATTTCCATGACAGCTTTTGTATAGTTTTGTGTTTATGAACTATTTATGAGAATTGAAATTTTTGTGATGAAATTTGTGAAGAGGAAGGGTTGCAGGAGCTGTGAGTAAAAGTGTGAGTGTTCTTGATCTCTCTGGGAAGGAAAAATCTGCTAAGCCTCCCAGAAGGCTCTCTATTCCTACCAAGTCTGTCCCCAGTCCGGTTACCAGACCAACTCTGAACATTACGCCAATACCAGAGGCTAGAATAAAGAGGACTAACAATGGTCAAAACAAAAATGAAACACCAGTTTCGAGTGTTTCCAGAACAGCTAGTCGAAATAGGCTCTCTTCAAGTGCGTATTGGCTGTCACAAATTAAACTCTCCGAGTCAGCTGCTAAGCACTCGCTTTCGCTTGGATTTTTCAAACTCGCCTTAGAGGCTGGATGTAAGGTACGCTTCATAGGCTCTGAGACTAGTTTGTCGTTTCTTTTTGTACTTATAAAGCTATGTTAAAGGAGTTGAAAGAAAAAGATATCTGATGCTGCATAGCTAAGTATAAAATTTGACTTTTAGCATTCTTTGCATTTACAATTCTCTTCAACCAGCCACTTGAACAGTTGAGGAATGAGCTCAAGTCATATGTCCGACGCCATGAACTCGGCGAAGCAGGGGGAGTTATGGAATTATTTGAGAGCTACAATATCGCAGATAGTCAAGAACAGAACCAGGTCTCTCAGACCTGCTCTCAGGTGCATGAGGAGGTAACTCGTTCATCTGATGATGAAGTTCACAGCTCTTCTTCCGTAGCAGGTACCAGGAAACTGAGTCCCAGATCCTTGAATGCTAACGCTGCATATGAGACTGGCCAGAAGCATGCTATTGCAACAAGAACAAGGACATCTTTGAACAAGAATCCTAATGTAAAATCCATTTCGGATAACGTGGTGAACAAGTCACAGAAGAAGGTACAGAAACCAACTAATCAAGAAACGGGAAAGCGAAAGGATAAGATTAAGAAGCCGGGAAAGAAATATGCAGCTGAAAATGGTAAGCCCTTTCATGAAAGCAACGCTGGTTTCAGTTAATGTGAGGGGTAGAACTAATAATTTGGCTTTATTTATAGATTCCGTCAGCCCTTCAGCAGCCGGGACTACAGCTGAAGAAAACAAAGAAAATGTGGTACAGTTCTGAACTTGAAATCAACTACATATGTGAGACATCAGTCAGGATTTGAGTAATAAGAACTACTCTTTTTGTTTTCTAGATTGCTCTGCCAACGGAAGAGATCAGCCAAACCGAAGGCTGAAGTTTGGTGTGTGCTGCATGAAAATGCTGTAAACTTAATCTCTTGTTATTCTTTGTTGATGGGTGGTGGTCTTCAGTGTTTTCTTAAAGTGGAGGCTTTTCCTTGTATAGAAGTATTAAGGTGAATTTGTTGTTTGTCTGCTGCGGAGACAAAGATGTTTTTTATTCATTCCCTTAGTATTTGGTGTATTACATGGGGCTTGCTTTGTCATTTATGGTTTAATTACACATGTTGCAATACTAAATTTTATTGAAGCGTCAAGGATTGTATTCTCGCTTGCTCTCACTAAAAAACCGAGCAGCTTCTGAATTAGCGGGAGAATTGGGGTTGGGGTCGCAGAGCAACGACTGCAGTAATTGCATATATAGGGTCAGAAAATCATGTAGTGAAAACCCACTGTACATAAAATGTACACCAAATACTCTCAGCTTTCGTGCTCGCCATCTTAACAGTCACTAGAAATGTTGCCTTGTATTCTCCTCACAGGGGAAAATTATTACCTAAAATGATCTCAATTGAAGTGAAGGCACAACCCCACAGAAAATTGTTGTAACCATTAGTACAAAGGTTGCATAATATTATCCACAATAGTAAAGCTAGAGCTTGTTCCTTTCACATTTATTCAGATTAGCCATCAGTAATATGACCTGACAGCAATCAATCCAATGCAGACTTGAAGCTGAAACTTTTGGTTGATACAATAGTAAAGCTATTCTTAATCTTCAACTTTCCTGACTATATCCGAGATAATTATGTTTACTAATTATGCGACAGTTTTCATTCCAGAGGTTAAATAACTGTCAGATGCTTTTAGTTCGAGTAACCTATAGTACTTCTGCATTTCGATTAATCACTGTTCGTTAAAATTAGGTCATATGAATAGCTAGTTCTGTCGTCTACCTACTCCAACCAAAATTCTGGGGCTTAAACGCCAAACAGTCATATCATATGAATAGCTAATTCTGTCGTCTGACTACTCCAACCAAAATTCTGAGGGTTAAATGCCGTCCTTTACTTTTTTCCTTTCTTTTCTTTCCTTGTGAATAAAGGATCCTAGGCCTTAACAATGAAGTGGTTGAAAGCCTTCTCTAATAGGTCAAAAGTTCGTGAAGATAAATGATATTTTACAGATAGGGATAAACTGAGCATTCAGCTCCCTTATTAGATCAAGAAAAAGCGAAATGGTCAGGATGTCAAAAACATTCATATAAGAAAAAAAAGGGAACAGAACAAATTTGCCAAAAGCTTACCCAGTATGGCAGTTCAATCCAATCAAAAGCATTTAAGCTCACTAGGAATCTCGGGGAAACTTTAATTTCATATGTGGCATTAACCACACATTAATTGGTGCGAACAAAATCCTGTATAAGAGCAAAGATTATTTTTGTTGGGAACTCCCATATTCAATATCTCTCCATTCCCCCACTTTTTTCTTCTCTAAATTGGCTTGGCCCCTGACAGTTGCATGTCTAAATGTGTAAGCATGGTACTAGTTCTAGCATACAGGATTTCAGAAATAATAAATATTTGTCCGCTAAATATGACTCGGCTGCCAACTCAACAAAATACGCAATATAATGTCTATATCAAATAGTATAACATTTTAGCATGCCTGTATAGACGTGAGTATAGCTGCTACATCATACATAGGGCTCCACTGATTTTGTAGAATATCCAAACAAATGCTTCCATCTGCATAGACTGTAGATTTCCAACACAAAAACTTAGCTGGAAATAACAGTTGAAGCAATAATCAACAGAAAGTCCACACTAGATAACACTTTTCAGTCCAACTTACTATTTGGATGAAATATTCGAGAAACAAACCGTACAGTTGGTGGTTTGTTAGGATAGTCCTCAGTAAACTGAAGAGTCAACTTGAACGTGCCTGAAAGGCTCCAAAGTATGAGAAATTTGTTTCACTCATGAGAAGAAACCACAATAAAATATATTGAAATTTGAACAAAAAAGATTCTGACATGCAAATGTATAAGAAAAACAATGGTAACATAAAATTAGAACCAATACTGCATCATTGTGGTACTTTGCAAAACACCTTTTTAATTGAAAAACCCAGGCACTTCAGGAAGTAATGAGAGAGAAACCAATCGTGTGAGATGTGAGGTAGAGCATAATTAGAACCCAATTAAGAAATGGTGCAACCAAAACTGTGTGCTACAAAATTCACTCTTAGTATAAGTAAAAGCTGAGAGAATACCTATGATTTATTTGATCTAAAATATCTTTACTGATGAAAAGGAACAGTACATTCCAGAAAGCAAATACAAAATTCATATATACAGTTGTATAAGAAGATAGAGAGAAACCAATCTTGTGAGATGTGAGGTAGAGCATAATTAGAACCTAATTAAGAAATGGTACAACCAAACCTGTGTGCTGCAAAATTCACTCTCAGTATAAGTAAAAGCTGAGAGAATATCCATGATTTATTTGATCTAAAATTTCTTTACTGATGAAAAGGAATAGTACATTCCAGAAAGCAAATACAAAACAAGCCTAAGAGTGGAAGTCATGGTATGAGTGTTACTTACCCCCATCCCATGGACTATCGTCAGGGCTGCAATTCAGGTTGTCAAAGAAATCAGAAATGGTTTATCGATTGCTGGTAAACGTGCACAAAATAAAGAAAAAAGAAACGGGAGAAAGAGGGAACATCGCATTTACAGCTCAACTCACCCAAAAATCACAGCATTCCAGAGCAATATATTATTGTCTTGTGGTGCACCACTAATTCCTGCAGGTGGGTCGTGTTGCAATCTCTTAAAATCCCTCATCAATCTCTTTCTAGCAAGAGTCGACATGGTTGAGCACCTACAGACCACATGTTTTCAAGTTCTTAAGGTTAACTAAAGCTGGAAGAAAACAATTATTTCTAACAATGGGCGAAAACAAGATTAGGTGATGACCATGTCAAGGTAAAATCTCAACTTCCGGGCCTAAAAGCAATATATTCGAAGAAAAGTAAACTTCAGAGAACACTCATTAAATCAACTTAAAGATTGTCAGGACATTGTCATTGGAAGCCTAAATGACATGAAGACCTTAATCTAAAGGTTATTGTTTTTCCAATTTAAATTCATCAGACACTGACAAATAAATGATATTGCACATCCATTTCGTCGATATGCACAATTATAATAATTAATCCAGCAATAAATTACCCACTAAAATGTCACGAATGCAAATTAGCAAAAGTTTGCATTCGCATCTCATAAATGCATAAATCGCAAGTAATAACCTCACAGTCAGATTCGGACAAACAGATGGATTCCCTACCAAACAGCTTGTCCGTAGACAATCAAGTAACGGATCAGTATACAAAAGAAAGGAGTCTATAGCAGCATTTGCTACACCAAAAAAAGAAAAAGATGATGCAAAATTTGAAAACAGACGTAAACAAGAGCTAAAACGATGTCATAGACGTAAAAGGGAAGTTGAATTAAACCGCGAATCACTTACCTAAAAGAAGACACTGAAAAGGAGAAAGAAGGGAGGGTTAGGGTTTTGAGGGCGAGCTGCGATTGAATTAGAGAAATGAAATCGAATTGTCGAATCAAGAAAGCAAAAAGACTACATAGAGGAAAAATTAAAAAAAAGAAAGGGCGCGATCGAAAGCGACTAAGCGAGGCTGGAAGGCATGAGGGCGGAAAAGAAAAGGAGAAAAGAAGACACCATCGTAATATGGATAAAGAAAAGGAAATGGAGTTGAAAAAAAGAACAGCTTTTAAAATTCAAAAGAATATTAATTTTTCTAAATTATTTATCCCTACTTTGAATTGGGCTGGCGTACAAACGAACGTGAATGGGATGTTGTACTTTGATTCTACGCATTGTGATATCATCATTATACCCTTCGCACTGCCACTGCCACTGCCACTTTATACCACTGCATAACCTCTTACCATTTTAGCTACATCCCCCTGTTGAAGTCCATCGCTACTCTTTAACTTTCATGCTATCTCCACAAACAAGCTAGTTGGATTTCATTTTTACGTTGCATCTCCAATTGCTTTTGAGTGACAGAGACTTGAGACTAAGATAACAAGTAAAAATTTCACTCAAATTAAAGAACTAAAAAGATTCAAAATTACGACGAACTAAAATTTAATCCTTTCATCGTTTTTTTTTATCAATCATAGGCTAATTAGAAACTATAAAAACACAGAATTTATTGTCTTTCTTCAAATTATTAACTGGCTCGATCCCTGTTGTCTCCTGAAGATGTAGACCTTGACGTAGACGAAGGTGCCAAGGATACCAAATTTCCCTGGTGAGAATTTGTTGACGAAGTCGTTTTGTTGAAGTAGCTTGTTGCATATGCATTGCCTTTAGGAGTTGCCGAGTAGCTACTAGCCACTGGAAAGTGCTCACACTATTGCAACTTCTGTACAAACTTGTCCCCACTTCCCTGATTTCCTCCCTCAAAGGCAACGCCACTGTTGCCACCGCCGCCAGTGCCAATGATAGACATGAGAGCAGCTTCTAAAGCAGATTGGAAAGTTGGATCACCCGTGATGGCCTTTGTTGCGGCAACTATAGTATCTGGTAACAACGGTTGCTGTGGCAGAGAAGACTGGTATTTTTGGATATATGACTGATGAAGGTTGTTCTCTTCTTGAGTTCTTCCGAGGTTTGACATTCCAAGTGGGTGCCTTAGGTAGGGTTGTGAATCACTACCATAGCCAGCAGGGAACATGTTCCTCCATGGCATTGTTTGGTTAGTTTCACGGGAACCAAAGTTGAGACTTGTGGAAGCAAATTCGGGGATTTGAGGATAGGTTGAAGAAAACCTGGTGAAAGGAGATGAGGAAGATGGCGTTGAAGTTAAGTCAAGAGTGATTGTTGGGTGGGAAGATGAAGAAGACAATGAAGGGTTATTATACACGTGTAAAGGCTTTGACTTTGAGTTATCAGATAGATAGAACTTCAATCCATGGAGATCAACAGCAGTGGTAGGGTTGATGTTCGATGATGAGCCAGATAAGAGCATAGAAGCAGCTGCAGAAGTTGTGGAAGCCATCCCTCTTGCTGAAGCAGGAAGTGGGTGGTTGTGTGTTCCTTCGTAAGTAGTGATTAAGATGGACATATCCTCAACATATCTTTGCACCTGAAACATCACAAAATAAGAAGTCGCAAGTGCAAGAGTACTTACAAGCGAAGAATGACAAATACAAAGATATATTCCAAGTCAACTTTCTTTTCATACCTTTGGTCTACTAGCTAGGTAATGCTCTATATTAACTGCAATTACTGAAACATTTAATCTTGAAGTAGCATATGGAAATAATAAATTTTGTACCTGTTTCCTCACTGGGCATGTTGGTCCAATAGTACACCTATAGTAAGCTCGAGGGCATGGGTTTCCTTTTGCAATCTTCTGTCCATATTTCCTCCATTGGCAACCATCATTCATCTATATATATATAATCAAAAAGAGAATAGTCACCATCAATAACAAAACAAAAGGGTAGTTCTATTTGGTAATCCTACTCCTGATAGGGCTGTAAAAGCATAAATTCAGATACTAACAGTTAGAGTGTCGCATCTAGTTTTCAAAGAAACTCTTGCTTTTTTGACAGGATTCTGCTGTTGGACTTCATCGTCTCCACTTCGAGCTATCTTCGAAGCTTTATTAAGCAAATTGTTCTCCTTAGATTCTACTTTGGATGCTTTGAAACTGTTTATTGGTCTCTGATTTTCATCTCCATTTGTGTCAGAATCTGACATTTCGATTTTGCAGTCTAGTCCAAGAGACAGACCGTCCTTGGTAACATGATGATCTTTCCTTTTGCTGGAAGTTTCAACATTCTTTCCATCTTTCTTGGGATCATTTGAAAAACCAAGTGTAAGTGAAACAAGCTCGGTTTCTTGATCAGTTGCTTGAAGATTATTCTCCGTTTCTGTGGGATTGTTTATTTCCTCTTGTTTAACAATGTCATGGAATTGCATTTGAAGGGTTCGATAATCTTCCATTATTTGGTTTAAGCACGTTTTTAGTCGGAGATTTTCTAATCTCACCTCACCCATTTCGGCTCTAGCAGATTCAAGCTGAGCATCCTGCACATATGTATCATAGAAAGTACAAATTTACTTTGTTAATGATTTGAAGATTAAAAATTGAAGGAAATGTTTAAATAATAGGTAGAGGAAAAATGAAAAATAATAAGAAAGTCTGGAGAAACCTTTAGGTTATATTTGGTTGGTTGTAAGTTTTTAATAAAATGGAATGAAATGATTTATAATGGAATGGAACTTAAATATATGTAATATTAGAAAATTTTTATTTAGAAGGGATGAAAGAGGTCATAATGTAATATAGTAAAATGTTGTTTGAAAAAAAGATTCATAATGTAATAATATAGTCAAATGTTATTTATCATTTTACATTATATTCTAAACCCTCCAAATCGAAGATAATTTATTTTTACTATTTAGGATAAAATATGATGTAATATGAACCTCTACCCTTTTATCATTTTCTATTTCATTACATTATAAACCTTCCTATCAAATGAAATAATATTCTATTATATTCCATTATATTAATAACTATCTAATCAAAACATAATTTTAGGGTTAGCTTAAGTGGATGAAAAGGTAGTTTTCCAATCTCATTCAACCAAATTTAAATCCTTAAGGTGAGAAAAGGGTGGAGTAAACTTTTAGAAAGGCAAAGTTTTTCTCTTATTTGTGTATTCTATTAATAACATCCATTTCTTCAAAAAGAAGGGAAAAAAGGAACAAAGAAAATGCAAAGACTTTTTATTGAATGATGAAGCTTATCAGCATAAAAATGTAATTATAAATTTAATATATAGTGTTGTTGGAAAAATTTCATCTTTGACCTTAGCTACGCAATAAGTTGTTTCATCATTCATGTTATTCACATTATTAATTATGTTAGTTAAACTTGCTATTAAATAACTAACTAGGCTTTTTCATAAGGCATTCATTATACTTTTAAAACAATACATTTCATATTACTTAAAATACACTAACTATAGTTTTACTCAGTATTACTCAATCCAAATGCAAGGTTGAAAGCTACAATAAAGAAATTATTAGTGACTGCTTTTATCCAATTTAATGATAAATATAAATGTTTTATTGTTACTGAAAAGGTATAGTTTTATTTTTATGGATACAGTATGTTATCACAACGATTTCTTTTTTAAAAAGGAAAAAAGAGAAAAATTAAAGTAAGTTTCTTTTTAATTTAGTATAAACAAGTTTATCAATGGCTGTATATATTGTAAAAAGGTTCTTTCTAGAACTTTTAATTTAAGTCTAATCCTTTATTTACAATAACTTGTTAACATTAGTCTAAGGAGTTGTATGAATTATTATTATCATTATTAACATATTCATCTAACTAAAATTTAAATCATGTTTAGTTTTAACTTAGGGTTTGTTTGGTTGGATGTTAATTAATGAAATAGAATGGAATAGAACGGAATAGAACGAAACAGTTTATAATGAAATGAAATGTAATATAGTAAAAAGTCACGATTAACGTCACAATCGTTACAAATAATTTTTTTTATATATTTTCTATTTTTAAATAATAAAAATTTTAATAAATGTATCATTATTTTATTATTAATTATATACAATTTATTATTAATTATATAAAATATGATTATTAATTATTTAATAAATTTTATTTGATTATATTATATGTGATTTATATTTAAAAATA
>JANIPM010000006.1:64262106-64272490 GCA_027478405.1 Erythroxylum cassinoides
TTTGATAAAATTATTTTTTTTTAATAATTATAAAAAAAATTATAAAGGTATAAATACATCCCAAATATGTTCACTTAACTTTTTCCAGAATCAAATTCTATGAAAATCATGTATAACCTCATCAGTTTAGTCAATAGACATCACATGCCTAACAGAAAGAGAGATTTCATGCATGTTCTTATAAAGTCAAAATTAAAGATTTTAATCACATTAAAAATATTTTCAACCACACTTAATCATCATATACATATTATGAACAAATTGGTGAAAGAAAATTAAGTAAACCATTTTTCTATAATTAACTTCAAACAAAATATTACAGGACCTTAAGCTATCTCAACCATGAAAACAGTTTTCACATGTCATGTATTCTACATCTAATAAGGCATAAGATGGCTTTGATACGATTGTTAGGTTTCGATCAAGCATCTCATACATAATATATATCAAATATATGCAACAGAAATAAAGTGGAACCTCAAAAACTAAATCTACTTATGCAAAACAAAAACATGAAATGTAAGATATTTATATACCTTTTTGACGATCTCCTCCATTCTTTAATTTTCTCTGCGTTGGGTTGTCATAAACCATAACGATCAATGCAGACTGTCTCTAATGAAAGTCCACATAAAGATAGAAGGATGAAACCTCACTAGGAGATGGATAGAATTCTTTCTTTGTGCTGATAAAGACAAGAACTCTTGAGAGAGTTAGAGAGAAAAAATGCTTGTGCAAGAAAAAGATCCTTTCTTTTCCTTTTTTTTATGTGTCTTACACAAGATGCATGAAAATCATCTCAATTTTTTACACCATTTAGCCTTCCATAACCCCCATCACTAATGGAAAGTTAATGGTCATAAAAACATGCATTAATGGAAGTTATGAGAAGTTAATGATTGTGAATAACATGCATTAATAGAAGTTATAGGAAGTTAATGACCATAAATAACATTCATTAATGGAAATTATGGGAAGTTAATGACCATGAATAACATGCATTAATTGAAGCCAACAACACTTGCTTCTAATCTATTCCATGCAATATTTTCTACCACAATCACATCGTGATACAATCCCGAAGCACTCTCTCATATCTTCAATCACCATTTAAGACCATTTTACTCATTCTTCAGATCTCTTATGTGTGTGACCCATTAGGTTCCCGGTTATGTTGGTCACTTGAATTAACACTTAATTCAAGTAAGTCAAGAGTTGTATCTAGCAACACTTTATGACCCCCAATTGACCAGAAAGTTAGTGGTTTAACTATGGACCCTTCCATACGCAATGTTGTCATGCAATTCGTCCTTTCACCATCTATACCCCACTTAGTTCAGAGTATAGTCAAAGTGTCAACTCTTACTAGACTGATTACGTCACATCTAGTCTAAGTATTATTAGATCTTGTCCTGGGGTTCTCATTACTTTATGTATCATTGAAGACTTTCTTCATGAAATATATCTGCTTTGGCTAGAGACTCCCGAGTAATGACCCCAACAAGAGGCTATGGGTATCATCTCCTTCTATAAAGAATGGTGAATCCTTATTGACTAATCAATTTTCTCGAAACACCTCAAGCTATACCCAATTACCACCCTATGATTAACCCCTAAAAGGCATCGATGAATGGATTCAAACCATATGATCAGTATCCGAGATATCCTTGAGCATTTCTAGTCAAAGGATACTTATACTATTGCTATAATGAGACTATCATTGACACTGGAATAGAATATCCATATGATTGTCTCATAGTAGGTCAATCCAATGTACTTATTACCCTTTGTAAGCATCCACATATTAACTCTAAATAACTCATGTCTATAGCTTGTGAGATCTACCGTTTGATCTAATCAAGGAGTATAACATGTGCTCGTTTATCTAGATTAATTATATCCCATCTCATTAATCTTATGACTAGGGAAAGTTTAGATATTAATATAATTACACTTAATAGGAATCTCATTATTATGATCTCATCATGATTTCCTCCATGCTATGTTTTATATCAAGGACTTCATTAAATCCATTTAAGTTCAACATCAAATCTATAAATATATGAATATCGAAATAATGAAAAATGCTTTTATTAATCATAAAATGATTTGTACAATAAGTGCTAAAGGTGATTGCGTTTAGAGTACTTCTCTAACATACTACTTCTAACTAATCATAGAAATCAAACTTCAATAAATTGTAGTTGAGCAATGCTAAATGTACTCTAAAACTCTTTTTTCATTATGTGAGCATGGGTGCAAAGAAAGCTAGAATGACCACTAATTGGGGAAGAATGTAAATCTTGCAAAATTTTAGAAATAATATCTTTGGATTGATGAGGAATACCTATGCGGTTCTTCCAAAATAAAAAGTAATCACGGAGAGAATAATATGGCATAGGGAAGGATTACTATGGAAATGATCAATAAGAGATTGTGACTCCGTAGAAGCTCGTACGACCATATAAATATCATCAAGAAAAACAAAGGAAGGTGTAGAAATAGTCAAAAAAATAAGAACGAGATAGAGTATCAAAAGCTTGATTTTGTTTACCCAGTTTATATTCAATAGAATACTGATAACCCAAAAGTTTTAAAAGCCATTCCTGCTATTCTAGTCTCTAAACCACTTGATTTTTGAGATGTTTGAGGCTCTTTTGATCCGTTCGGATGACAAACTAATGACCCATCAAATAATGATGGAACTTGGAGACTGCTTCTATGATTACGTAGAGCTCTCTTACATAAGCCAACTAAACACTCATTCTAGAAGATAATTTCTTAGAAAACACGCAATGATGTGACCTTGTTGGCTTAAAAATGCATCAATTCCATGTCTAGAGGCATCAATTTCAATGACAAATGGTAAAGAAAAATCTAGTAGAGCCAAAATTGGTGCATACAACAATGCCATTTTGAGATCCTGGAAATTAGTTTAGGTATTTGCTGACCACTAAAACTTGTCTTTCTACGGTAACTGGTTAAGAGGAAAAGCAATGGTGGCATACCATCTTATAAAATGACAATAGTAATCGATCAAGCCAAGGAACCCTCTGAGTTGTGAAATAGTCGAAAGAATAGGCCAATTCATAACAACTTGAACTTTAGAAGTGTCCATTTCGACACCTGCAGCTGAAACTACATGACCCAAATATTCGATTCGAGTTTGTCAAAAGAAATATTTGGAAAGTTTAGCAAAAAATTGGTGTTGTAATAATTGTTCTAGCACAATATCCAAGTGTTTAAGATGAGAAGACCATGATGGGCTATAGAAAAGTATGTCATCAAAAAAAGAGGACAAATTGTCTCAAAAATGGGCTAAATAAATCATTGATAAAAGCTTGAAAAGTGGCAGGAGCTTTTGTGAGTTTGAATGGTATAACTAACCATTCGTAGTGCCTATGGTGAGTTTGGAATGCTGTCTTCTCACGGTCTTCAGGAAGAACAAAAACTTGATGATAAAGAACGTAAGACTAGTTAAGAGTAAATTGAAGAGTCAAGCAACTCATCTAAGGGTTCATCAACTACAAGCATTGTAAAGGAATCCTTAGTGGTCACAGCATTTAAAGCCCTATAATCAACCCAAAACGGCCAGTTGCCATCTTTCTTTTTAACCAGGAGGATCGGTGCTGAGAATGGACTTTTTTTAGGTTGAATAATTCCATACCGAAGCATTTAGTTCACTAATCTTTCTATTTAAGCTTTTTGGTTATAAGTATACCAATAAGGTCAAACCTTGACTGGTGCAGTTACTTTTTGGTTATCATGGCCATGAGATGGAGGAAGACCATGAGGAATGGATAAAACAGAACAATACTTGAGGCATATCGCGAGCAAGTCATTTGATATATCGAATGGAATGAAAAACCCATCTGGAGAGATGAAATCAACTGGGATTACCTGTAATGTGTATAATTCTGATACAACATGCATAGCCTGCAACCGCTTAACTTTGTAAACATAAGAATTGTTGGAGTGGAAGACTCGTGACCCCGTAGTCTGCAATATGGAGGCCCAGACTGGCAAACCAAGATGCTCCGAGAACAATTTCTAAGCTAGCAATTTGCAGTACATATGTAACTAGGGAACACAATCTAGTGGCCTTGAATAAAGAGCGGAAGAGCACGAAAAAGTCCTTAACTTTCTGAGTAATGCTCGTTACTAAAAAGAACTCAGAATGCAAGGGTTAGTTCAATTGGTAACTTCAAATGATAGGCAAGACGAGGAGTGAAAAAATTGTTAGAACTTTCACCATCTAATAAAACTTGCACATTCGTGCCATCAATAGATTCGTCTAATCGAACGGTGGCAACTCCCGATGAACCCTGATAGGCATGAATGAAAGTTGAGTAATAACAATGTCTTGAGACTCCTTTGGATCAGCAGGGTCTTCAGATGATGAAGATTCCTTTTCATCAGTATTTGTCATCAACAACGCAAAATGGCGATTAGGACATTTTTGGGGTTCATAATATGAGAAAACTATTCTGAAAAAAAAATCCATTTTAGAGGATCTATGCCATCAAACCTTGGAAAGTCCAGTTTAATCTGTTGAATCTGGAAAGGTTGCTTCGATGAAGGCAATATGCTATAGTTAGCATTTGTACTATAAGAGGTAATAGACTATGATTGATGAAGATGGTCCATGTTCTTCGTCATTGCATCCAAAGCTCAGGTGATGATCCAAGGTGATCTCAAAAATTTCCAAACGATGACAAAAGGAGTCCAGTCTGTCCATTCGGTTGACATGATGCTGGGATGTAGTGTCAAATGAATCTGAGAGGCGTTTAAGTTCCAAAGAGAGATCCTTGACTTGTGTATTCTCAGCCATAGTCATTGAAAGCACCAATGTAATGATTATCTTACAAAAAATTAAAGACCAGCGAGAAAGTTCTGAACTCTTTACCATCAACCTAGAAAACTCTAATTTGTTAAATCTTGTTGGAACCATGTGCCCACTTCATACTTACATCTTCCAATTTCTCCTTCCGTTTTCTTCTGCATGTTGGTTACTCTCTTGGTGCAATTGAACCTTCCAAGTCTTCAATTCCTTAATATTATGCTTGTACTTTTAGTCTTATCTTAGGAATTGATTTTGCATGTTTTCCTCCAATCTTCTCATTTCATTTACTTACGTATGCCATATCTACAGATACTAATAATGCAAGAAATTGCTGATAACAAGAATTGGAGGTTCTGTACAACGACTGATAATGACTAAAATAGTCTTAGACTTAGTATTGAGTCTGGCTGGTTCAGGCCGGCACCTATCAAGCTTGGATCAAACCTAACTTTTTGAAAATATAATTAATAAAATGAAGTAATTTTAATAATATATACTTAATATATTCAAACTTCAAATTGAATGCGAGAAGGAATGGGAGTCAAGCCTTGTCAGCTATGCAAATAGCTGGCTACATGAGACCCTCGGACAAGAAATCCCATGTAGCTAAGTAGGTTCCAATTTTGCTTATGATTGCTCATGACGAGTTCTCAATGTCTGCGTTCTGATTGCATTATTTGATCGCATCCTTATAGTTGATGAAATATTATTATCATCTTCAATTATCGAACTAAATGGTAAATTAAAGAGGCGAAGAAATTTACTACGTCCTTGGGAAAATGGTTGAAGTGTGAGATTTGTCCTGATGCTTCGACAGTGTTGGGTAGTTAAACTTGAAGATGTCGTCAAGTGTGTAAGATATGAAATAGCAAATTCATATTGGGAACACAGATTTTTCATGTCCCAAAATCACAAGCTTCTAAGGAGCATTTGCCAGCAATCTTATCTTGTATAAATAACAGTACCATGCCTATGCTAGGATTATGCTATGGTAACGACCAAACGAAGAAAAGAAAAATATCACAAGACCTCCATATAAACTGATGCAGGAAGAAAATAAAGATGTTACACATTCAAATCCTAACCTTTTTAATCTCCCTAAAAACCTTTAGTAAACGCAAAAACCCGGCCTTTCAATGGCAATGGCAACTTGGATACAGCTTCTTGGATTTCCTGATAAAACACAAGTCCGAGTTAGTAATTGGATACGCTATAAATTGCACAACGCTATAGGACGAATCCTACACACAATGACATTCTCTAGAACAGCAGATGGCTTATGCAAGTAGTTTATTATCTCAAGTAGCTAGCATAGAAACTCAAGCCTAATAAGATGATTCTGGCTGCTTTATCCTTTTCCTCTTCACACAGCACCCTAGTTAATTTTAGGTGCTTTCATTTATCTAAAATTATTCCCATTTCACTTGAAGATGAATCATCAGAAACATACCTCTACAGTATAACGAGCTGAAAAATGAATCAGAAGGATTGCTTTATTCTCAAACTTGTCTGCATACTGAATTATCTGATACATCCACATTTCAGAAATCTCTTCAGCACATGAATGTCAACCTACGTATACAACAAAAGTAAACATCATAGAAAGCCATAGGCAAACCTCCGATAAATGGGTGTGCCCATAATCTCGTGCATGGTCCACGGCAACTAAGTCGTCAACAAAGGTGCTCTGCATGATGAAGGGACAATCAATGAGATGTTAAGCATCCGTGAATATAAATGCCCGTGCCTGGACTGAACGCTTAACTACTCAAAGTTCAAACCTTTCTGAATTCAGTATGATGATTCCTTTTTGTTAGTGATGAACACTTGCTGTAAGAATGATCAACATGTTTGTTCCAATTATCTTCCTCAAGTCCTTTTCCCTATTTCTTCTCAAATGATTGCTTTAGCAATACATGATAACTATCAAGTAGGGTTTAATTATGACTTGCAAACCTAGCATCTCTACACTTATTGTCTGCCATTACAAACAAGCTAAAAATCAAATCCTATTTGCTTGCAAATTGCGGTTTCTAAGAAATAACTCAAATCTGATTCATTTCAAGAAACAGCAAAGAAAACCAATGCAAATGTTGATCCTGGCACTTTTATCAAAGAAACGATGAAAGCAAAAGATATCAAAAGCTTAACCTATCAGGATTCCAATAGTAGCTCTCTGTGCTCTGTAAATTCTTTCCTGTTTTTCTTTCCTTTGGTCAAACATTTTCGTCTTTTTATTGCCAAAGTTAATATCAGTTGGCTTGAATAGAGAAGAAATTACGTGACACAAAAGAAAGGAGCAAAAATTCTAACAGATCAAATACACATAAATTGATATCAGCCGATAATCTATTTGAATCGTAAGGAAGAGAACAAGGTGAAGAAATAAGCAAGAAGTTGCACCTCCATAACAAGAATCCTTGATCTCAATATATCAATATTGCTCTCATCCACTATGAAATCAGACATCGTGTCACCCGTGAAGGCAATTTCAGGCGCAGTTATAGTATTGGTGATCTGTCAACAATAATTGTGATGCATAGTTTTAGAAAATTCAATTAATATGAAATGCAGACTGTGAAGTGTTCTTAAGGCTTTACTTCAAAAGAAATGAGCTGTTTCATGACAAATATTTTTTTCTCAAATCCACTAAGGTAATCTCACCATCCTATTGTTTTCAAAATAATTGCTTCCATGTCACTATAGAGACCTATAACCCCACTCCCTCCACCACTTACCCTGAAAGAGTTACCTTAGATTGGTTGCGAAACTAATGTAACTTGTACAAAGTAAAAATATGTCACATAGAGGTAAAAGATTCCTAAAGGACAAGAAAAAGAAGCCCTCTATCTTTAGAAATCACATTGTGTGTAAAAAAGCCTTCACCAGAAATGAAGTGCAAATAGTTTTGTCAGAAAAACAAATACTTTCAAGACCCTTGAATATACAATCCTCCCATTTCAAGGGGAGAAGAACTCAAGAAAAGAGAAAAAAATGTCATCAAGAAATACACGAAAGAAAAGCAATTCTCAGGTCGCAAGCAAAGAAAAGAGAAAAGAAAGATAAACTGCTCCAAATGTCCACAAGGACAGACCTCCACACCTGATAACTTCAAGTTCTTAATCTCATTGCCAGGAAGGCCATGGTATTCCTGCTTCAGTTTCAGTTTTATGGAGTAAACAACATATCCCTATATTAGCAATTAGAATGTCAGTCAAAAACCTGACAAAGTCAAAGCAAATTTTAACGAACATGATTTTTCATAAATTAAAAAAAATGTTTTGAAACCAAATGGCTGTACCTGGCTTTTTATGGCATGGTAGGTCCTGAATGCTCTCACTTTAAGGTCTTTTCTGAGGTAGAACTCCTCACCTAAACATAAAAGAGAGAGCTGCATGATGCTAAGAAGTAAAACTTGCTTTGAAGGATATTATTTGGGACAAAGTATAAGTAAAAGTTGCTTCGAAAGATATTATTTGGGACAAAGTATGGGTAAAAGTTGCTTCGAACGATATTGTTTGGGACAAAGTATGAGTAAAAGTTGCTTCGAAGGATATTATTTGGGACAAAGTATATGCCCCGAATATGAACACAAGACATTACCAACATCCAGACCAACCAGATTATTGTTAAGCTCTGAGCCATCCAATTTTCTATGCACCTCAAAGAGTTGCTCCACAGTTTCTTTGATGGAAGTTGGAACAATAATTGTTGGTGGCTTCATACGGTATAAGCCACGTGTCGCAACATACATGGGAAGTCCTCCCTGAAAATCATACAACTTTTTCCTTTATACAGCAATACTGGCACCAATAAATAGCATAACAATAACAGATGATTATGCAACCACCAAAACAAACAGAAAAATAAAACATCATCATTAACACCCATTTGAAGTCCCGCTCAGGCGCAGGGTCAGTTGAATTTGCTCTTTTCAACTGACAACTTCATTGGTTTCAATTCTCCAGTTTTAACATGCTAGAATTGCACGACAATCGGCAAAGAAAGATACTTGAGTAGGTAAAACAAAAGAGCAAATTCAACTGACAACTTCATTGGTTTCAATTCAACTGACAACTTCATTGGTTTCAATTCTCCAGTTTAACATGCAGGAATTGCACGACACTCTGCAAAGAAAGATACTTGAGTAGGAACCTCGTGAAACGGAATAATACAGCAAACAATGGACTTCCTCAGTGTCCAACATGACTGTCTTAAGCACTTGTATCAGAGGCCAAGTAACACATGCACATCTGGAACTAAAGTGAAGATTCTTTAGAAAGTTACTTCACCTTAGAGAGTATAAGCTGAAGAGAAAGTAGATCCTTTCTTCTTTCTTCCCTTTTCCATTTTTGTTTTATAGTTGCAAATGCAGTAGTGCCAGAAAACTTAGCAGGTATGCAGTTTTCCGAGCACTTTGTTAACAACCGATACATTTCAGGACCTTTTCTTTTAATCTATAATCATCGATTAGTTCATTATAAAAGTCTAATGAACGCATCGAAGGCACTTCGCACCTTGAAAAATCCACTGAATTTATAAGAAATCAGGATTAAAGTTCAATGAACTGTAAAACGATCCTCCGAGGCAAATCTCCATCTCTCTGTTAAAAACTCCCATATTTGCCAAGTAATATTGCTCTAATAAAACCACAATCTCACCGATTCATACCAAAAACAATAAAGGATATAAAGCTCAAGTCTTGTGCATAGCTAATTAATTGAAGTAACAAGAAGTTAGAAGAACGAATCAGAGAGAAACAAAGCTAGGCAAAGGAACGGAAAGAGTAACTGACAATGTGATCCATATGAGCGTGTGAGATGAAGACGAAGTCTTGAGAGATAGCGCGTTGCGGGCATCGGCCAATATCGAAAGCCAAGTTGAGAGACGGGAAAATGATGCAAGTTTCGTGGCCTCCTATCGACAATCCCTCTATAGGGTATCCCTCAATTGTCAAAATCTCCTTCTCTTCTCTTTTCGCTGTCGCTTCCATTGAAACTAAGCACAACTACGGATGAGGAACGAGTCCGAGATGAGGAGTGTGGTTAGAAAAGTTCGAATTTGTGACTAATACAAGTCCTTGTTAACTTCATCGTTGATTGTATTGTTATGGAGGTGGCCAGGCGACGCCCATTACACATAAGTTTTACTAAATTAAATATTAAAATATTAAAACTAATTAGCTTACTATTAATTTCTGTATTTTTGTAGTTCCTTCTGTGTATAAAAAGATGAGAAATATAGGTTGTGAAGGTCCAAAGCCTTGACGCATAAAAAAGCAAGGAACAAGTATGGGGATGTTGGCCATCTAAACATTTAAATATGAAATCTAATCGCCGGGGTTGGAGGTGAGGGATTTAATACTTTTGTTACTGAATTTGAAAAAACCAATGTTTTAAAAACCGGACCGGACGTCGAACCGGTCCAAAGAAAGGTTTAAGATTTAAAGGTTCAACCGGTAATAAACCGCTATCAAACCGGAATATAATAAATAAGATGAAAATTTTATAAGAATAAATAAAAATAAAATATTTTATTGAA
>JANIPM010000006.1:64275517-64285872 GCA_027478405.1 Erythroxylum cassinoides
GAGTATTTCCGAAACGACTTCGCTCGTGGACTGCTGCTTGGATCTTCTCAAAGACAAGGCCAGATCTGAAACAAGGCCAGATCTGAAAGCAACCCGAGCTCCTCCGGCAAGTACCCGGCATCTGAGAAGAGAGAAAGGTGCGATGGAGGCATCTGAGAAGAGAGAAGAGAGAAAGGTGCGATGGAAGCATTCTGAGGAGAGAAGGAGAAGACGATGAGAAATGTTTAGGTTTTGATTTTTGAACTTTTCATCCGGTTATCAAATAACCGGTTCTTGGATAAACCGGCCGATTTTTATATTTCAAGGTTAATAACTATAACCGAACCGGACACATGACCAGTTCAAACGATTTCCGGTCGAACCGACCGGTCCAGTCCAGTTTTCACATCCTTGGAAAAACTATTCTAAACTCGAGTCCAGGTCTTCTGTCCAATATTATAATGTCTTATTGTATCCAATGAATCTCAGACATTTATTTATGTGAGTCCTATGTAGGTCCCATAAAATAAATGACTAAAATTTCATAAGACAGAATAAGACAAAATAATATTGAACAGAGAATCTTGTTCCTTAAACTCTCCCAAGTCGCATAAGCAGTAGACTGAAATAGAGAGGTTTAAGGAACATGTAGACACTGAAATGACATCCAAATTCGAAAGTTATAACAAATATATATCTATAAGACCATTTCCTAAATTTTTAGGTTTAGTATTGGGTCAATCGGGTTTGGATTGGTTCAGGCTCAAGTCCTACTAGAAAACTTATACTTAAGCTTAAGCTCAATTTAAACTCAAAATGGGTTGGATTAAGCCTGATTATTTTTATTTAAAATTTAAAATTAATGTTATTTTCACTTCAAAATTTTGAACTTTAGATTAGATAAGACCAAAATAATTTGACCTTGAGTATGACTTGAAACTCAAAATTTTTAAAAGAAAAGAAGCTTAATTTTTATCTGAAATTCGGTTAACTCGAGTTTTATCAAGCCCTATTAAATTTGGACTTCATTTTCAATATTTCTCTAAGATGAAGCTAGGATTAGAAGTATTTTAAAGATTAAAAAAAAACTATTAGAAGTATTTTAAAGATAAAAAACTAACATTTTATATTTTATAGTTTTAAATATTTAATGTGAACTGGTAATGAAAAGATACGTGCTACTCATATGATATTTATGACGTCATAATTGGAGGGTCAATGGAAATTATATTTTAAATAAATTGAAAATTAGAATATTTAAAGGTTTAAAAGATTTGGCTAGTATTACAAAATTAAATTAAATTATAATTTTTATAATTTACTCTTAAAATAAATTAAAAATAAAATAAGAAAACTCTTTGAAGTTTTCATGTTTTTAAAATATTTCATCTTTTTCACTGAATCTTTTGTATTTTTTTAAATTTCTTGCAATTTTTAAAATTAGTCATTCATTGATTTCTTTAAGTTTTCTTAGATAATAATTTGTTTTTCAACTGAAGCCATGTCGCTTTCTCTTTGAAAGAAGACAACAACCAATTTTTAGTATGAAGCCATCGAATCAATATAAATTGGAATACATGATAAAAACCCTGAATTTCCAAATTATATTATCAAAAATTCTTAAAATCTTCAAACCCTTCAAAACTGTAAATTTGAATACATTGTAAAACTTAATCCAGTTCTGTTGTTTTGTTATATGAATCATTAAACACTGCGTATGTAACTAACATTTGTACTCAACTATATATATTTGCAGCTTGATCTATATTCCATGTAGAACTTCAGTCTCTTTCAGCGTCTGCATGTTCATTAGTCAATTTACGTACGAATTTTCAATTATGAACCTAACCTTAATTCATTTGCCCTGTCAACACATTCGCGTTGGTGGTTCCAGATAAAGGTTGGCGATTGTACAAAATTGTTCCTTCTTTTTATTACCAATTGAAGAGAAAAACAATTAGTCAATTATGTGGATATAGAACTCAGTTTAGTGCTCTACTATGAGATTCTTTGTTTTCTTAAATGATCAAGAAAATGGATACAGTGTTTTCAAGAAGAGATTGCCAAAAATCTCTAACGACTTTCAACGTAACTATTCATTGCTAAATTTAAATAATTGAGATATCAAATAGTTCCCTTTCTCTCTATTTAAATTTCATTTTGTCATAGTATAACTTTTACAGCTACTTTATTTTTGTTTATGCTAAGATACCATTTTTCTTGAATCAATTAAACAGAAAAGGACTTATATTTGTGTATGGGACCTTACTCCCTTCTCTGCCAATTGCATAATTGTAGATTGAGGAACATTTATCTCCCGGTGATGGCTTTAATCATTTCATTTTTGTTCAACAAAAACAATCTTAATTTGGTCCTTGTATTGAGAGTGAAATAGAGTTATTTCTCTTGTAGTATAATGCATAATGAACATTATTATAAACTTTAAATATCATGAATTTATAAATAATACTCTTTTTTGTAATGCAAATATTTTTTGAGAAATTAAAGAATCTTATTGAAATTCCTAAATTGGGATGAAATTAAAATAAAGTCTAGCATCTAGACAACTTAAGGATAAATTGTCTTTACTAATTCAGCCCATCGTCTACTAAAAAGCTAAGAGAAGATACAAGATTCTACATACATCATTATAAGCAAGACTGACAGACAATTTATAACGGTAAGGTATTGGAAAGAAATGGGGACTACAAATATATTAGGAAAAAAATCAAAGGATATGAGGCTCAATGAACTTAGCATGCTAGTGTTAAAAGGGTAATTAAAGGACAAAGCATATCGAATGACATTAATGTTTTACACAACTTTTTGATGAGTCGATTAGATGTTTAAGAGAGTTAAGATTGCACCTGGGGTCACCTTAATATAGTATAGTAACCACTGGGACAGGACTTATGACTATCACAAACGGAAGGAGTGGAGCATCAGGAGAATTTAGATTTTTCATACTAAAGCGGGATCATCCAAGATGTCAATACCACTTGGAATCAAGGACCAACTGAACTAGAGAAGTACTTGGGGCAGATCTTAGCAGTCCAACATACTATATAAATGAACCAGCTAACTTGACAAAGCGGATGGATAGACGATAGACCCATGATTTATGCATGGAGGAGGTCATATTGCAAATGAAAGTACACCTTGGGATGTCCATATCACCTTCACCATATAGAGTGATTGTATCATCTTCAACTCTTTAGCTATATGATGTTCAGAGACTCGAGGACCCTTCGACAACCAACATACCTAACTCACTGATAGATTGACTACCACAAAGGCAGTCTGGATCTTCAATTAATTTTCTTTTTTTCTCTTTTCTTATTTGTATTTTTTGTTTTGTTTAAAATTTATTATTGTAATATCAATTTTATTTTTATTTTATTGTTATTTTTTTAATCTTTTTATCCCCTTTCATTTATATTTTGCCAGGATGACCATACATATATCATAGATTCTTTTCTTTTTAATGCTTCTTTTCAATGTCTGATGTTTGTTTCATTTTCTATATTTAGGAACCAAGTTTGTTAGTGTGTACGTATTATAAGCCCTAATTAGGGATGGATAGTGTGATTTGATCTTTTATTCAATGCAATATGATTGATTGATTCATTAGGATTTAATTATGCATTTCTATTATCGAATTAATATATTTGGGATATTGGTTCAATGTTTAATCCCTAATTGAGATTGGAAAATCCTCTTATACAAATAGATCTACTATAACTAGAATGAGTTGTATGCAAACCTAGAGATATGTCTATATAAATCCTTTAGATTATGGTCAAACCTAATAAAGAAATTCATGAATTGAGTAATGAAACCTTAAGGGATTTAACTAGAACATGGTTTCAATTAATCAACTAAGTATTAGTTGTTAATAGTATTAAGAAAGATATTAACATAAGATAGGAATTTTCACAATCTAATAATCAATAATTGAATTGCATAATAAAGGGTTCATATTTAAAAAGATCTTGGGGGATTCGTTACTTAGGTGCTAGTTATTTTATATTATTTGATTGTTGTGTTATTTGCATTCTAGTTCATTACTGGGTTGAATTCTAGTTTAGTTTAGTTTTGAATTAAATCATCACCTTATTTGATGGTTAGATAATAGAAAAAAGGCCATTATTAGTACCTGTAGTCCTTGTGAGATTGATCCATAATTGTTAGTGCTAACTACAACTACACGATGTACTTGTGATTTTAAAATATTAAAATAATGACAACAAGTGGATTATACCTTAGCTTGAAGTCTTAGTTAGGGTTAGGTATATAGCTTATAAGGAATCTTCAATTATGTATACATAATTTGATTATTCATTTCCTCAATTTTTTCTCTTGTTCTTAATATTGAATTTGTGATTAACCAGCATAGAATCTTAGAGATTATATAAAAGATTAACATATAAAGTTGAATATGTGCACTAGAAAAATAAATACTTTAGCGCTAAAGAACTGGAATATGCTAAACTTTAGTGATAACTAAATAGATTAAATATACTTAATAAATTTGATTAGATTAAATTACACATCGAGAGGTGGTTACTTAGGTAGATATACATTTGTACTTCAATGAAGGGCATAGATACCTGTACAATATTTTAGAGTAGTTGAATTTATAAATGTTTATAATTGATTTTGTGTAGTTACATATTTAGTTGTAATATAGTATCTTATCTCACTTTGTATTTTAACCTTATTATTGTTTATTGTTTGGATCCTTTGGATTAAAATTGTCATCCTATAATTATTAGCAAATAACATATTATTCATTTGTTAGATAAAGAAAACAAGAACTTATCGATGACTTAGTTGGCAATCATTGTGCGTAACCAAGACAAAGCTTTCTATAAACCAAATCAGTCTCTTTGAAATTGCATGGATATTATTTAGGTGTTAATCCTGGTTCACCTTATCAACAAATTGTATTGTTGGCTATTAGTAGATGGACTTGTAATCATTTGATAAAAATGGTTAATATGGCATCGCCACAGCTAGCCGAGACAATGAAAAGTAGTGAATGAAAAAGAATAGTACAAACATTGAGAAGCATACATCAATATCATAGAATGTCTGTTGGACCTTGAAATTTTTTTCTAATTATTACCGATTTATTTGTTTAATTATTTAATTACGATTTGTTTGTTTATTTATTTTTAGAATTGAGTCATTAAATTAGCAAATATGAATAGAAATTTGAAATTTGAAATTAGAATGAAGTGTTAGAATTAAGTTAGAATTAATATGGTGTTTAATGGGCTAAGAGAGTTAGTAAGCTTGTGTTAAAAAGAAAGAAGGGGTAAATATAGAAAGTCAAGTTTAATGAAGGGCAAAATGGGGAGAAAACCTAATAAAAAGGGGCTTGAAATAAGAAGAAGAAGAGAGAAAACGTGGGAAAGAGAGAAGACAAGAGACAAAAATGTGAGAGAAGAAGAAGGAAAGAAGAAAATTGTGGGAGAAGCTAAGAAAGGGAGAAAAGAAGAAGAAAAGAAGGGGAATCATCTTGTCAAGGTAAGTTTATCTTCTTCTTCTTGCTTTGTTAGAGAAAGAGTTAGAGAGAGAAAGAATTTTGTGTAGAAAATGGATGTTGTATTGGAAGAAGATGATTTAAGGAAACCCATTTGATTTTAGGATTTCTAAGCTAGGTTTTGGATTTTCTAACTTAGATAGATCATGGGTAAGTTAGTGCTATGCTCAATTTAGCAATTATTTCATTTTGTGATTTTGAAGCTTTTGAATTTTATGGAAAATTTGGATTGAATGGAAAATTTGGTTTATTTAGGAAATCAAGGGAACCCAATCTAAGAGCAAGAGGAAAGACAAGCTTGACTTGGATTTTGCAAGCTGTTTAGGTAGATAATTTATTTATAGTTATTGTGTAATAAGCAAAATGCCTTGTGTATATATTGTGTGCTAAAATGACTTGCTTTGAAATGTTGTGACATGGAAATTGCATTATGGGGTATGACGTTTGATAAATTTGAGTTGTGAGTATGATTATGTTATGCCTTGTATCATAGCATTTTAATTAAATGGAAAGAAGAAAAAACATGAGAATATGAACTTTGATTGAATTGAGCATGAGATTTGATTGTGTTTGGGTAAGAGAGGAACCGTTTCGTAGTCACGTGCATGTCGACATAAAGCCTTCTCCCTACTGCTCGCTTGTGGCATACGAGATCCGAAAAGTGGACTCTTTTCATTCATAGTGTAAACCTCGATTTCTCCGTTTTATTCCACCGAATCCTCGAGCTATTTATTTGTGCATTTACATCTTGATGTGTTAAGTTATGATGTAGTTGAGTATTATGCTTTGATGTTAAATTACATCTAATATGTTTTATGTGATGATGTATTGATGTATAAGTTGTGAATGTTGAACTTACATTATTGGATCAAGATAAGATGAGCATGCTTATATGAATAGATGCATATATGTTTGATTGTGTGGTTCATTGCCAATGACTATAAATATATTAGCCATTGAACTGTGTAGCTCAACCCATCATTTTTCCCTCCTCAGGTGCAGATTGAGAAGATCATTGATCCTTGCGTGGTATTTGGACAAATTCCAAGATAGATAGCTTTTGTACTAAATTAGTGATTAGACTTTTCAATAGCTTTATAAGCATACCAAATATTGACCATCCGATGTATTTTGTATCTTGTGTTAAGACTTTGATGTTATGTTGTTATGTAATTAAAGATATGTATGAACTTCATTTTGATTTAGAAATGAATTGAGAATTGAAGAAGTTTCCCTTGTGTATGTGCTTATTTATTTTGTAGTTGACACTACATATTTCAAGTTTCCATAGGGGTAAAAAATTGTATACTGACTTCAGGGGAAAAATTGGATTAATCTAGGCTGTATTAGACAAAGTAATCTCTTGAAAGTTGTAGTTAATCCTCTTAGCTTTTCAACAGTATAAAGTATGTAAATTTTGGATATCAGAGATGAGAGATATGAGCATTATAAATAGTGTTGCTGCATAGGATGTATACCCAGGACAGCTATGGTAAAAAAGGTGAATTAGTGATTTTGATGAATCAAATGAGTAGGGATTAGAGGATTTAATGGAACAAAGTTGGTGTTTGAATGGGTATGAAATGGTATTGCACTAGAAGAGGTGAATTTGAGGAGATTATGAGTGAAAGTAATGTTATAATGTATGTAGGAAGCATTGGAGAAGATTTGGAGGAGTTTGGGTGTCACGAATGTCCTTTAAACGAACATTAGGTCTCTTAAATGGACCTTCTCGGGTATAAAAATCCCCCATCCCAGTCTATGTCCGTTAAACAGACCTTTTCGGGTCTAGAAAGCACCCCAGGCCCGTCTATGTCCGTTTAATGGACATTCACAGGACAACTATAGTAAATTGTGATTTTGACCCTTTTATAGGCAGAATCTCACTTTGAGTTCTTCATAAAAGTTGTATATCTCGAAGTATTATTTCAAATTGTCTAAAAATTACCCCAATCCAACATCTCTATTGCAAGTTATGGCAATTGCTCCAAGATAGGTACAATATGATTGAGGGCATAAACATGTTTGATTCTTTTGGACATTACTTCCTCATCCGACCTCCAAATGAAGTAATTCTTAAAGCAATGGATTCCTAACAAATTTTTATACCTCTAAACAAAAATTGATAGCCTTTAGTATTGATTCTAAAAAGGATTGATTCAGAGAAAGTGAGGGCTCATTGAAATAACCCTACAAGGAAACCCCGCTCACGCTTTATGACTCTGTAACGATTGTTGGGCTCTGGAAACGGGGCTCAACATCTTGTGGTATTAGAGTTTACGTTTTTCCTAGGCTTAGAATAGAATGCATAGTGGTGTGAATTGTTATGCTATGTGACTACTTGTTTGCATTGTAAATTGATTTCATTAAGTGACATGCATATCATGCATACAAGTAGGAAATAAAACGAAGATAAAATGTAAGATAATCGTTAGTGTTTCTATTGAAGGAGTAAAATGTCATCTCGTAGAAGGACACGAGGAATATTACAAAGGTCGATTGCACCTAACTCTTCACTAAGAGAGGAGAGTAATGATGAGTCAGTAGCCCCAGAAAATGTTAAGGCTTCTGTAGGGTAAAGTAGTAAGCCCATTCGATCACATATGCAGGAGTCGCCTATTCTGCCATAGCAAGTGTAGCATCCCATGTAAGATCTCACATTGGTTAGGAAGGAAAACGAATCACCCTTTATAAGGGTGTGGATACTGTAACATCCCGTTCTCAGATTGAGGGTTAGAACCCTAAAATATGGTACATGAAAGATTAATGAGAGATTAGAAATGTATTTTTATTGCTCTTGCATAATATGTCATACACATATACATGAATAGTGAATTTATCTGCACATGCAAATAAGTGTACATGCATTCATGAATAATTCCGGGTAAAATTGTTTATAAATGTGATTGTTATTGAGAATTTTTGTTAGGCCCCGATTTCGAAACCCAACCTCAGAAACATAAATCGAAAAACAAAGTGGCGGAAACGAAAGAACGGATGGAAACAAAAGTGAAAGTCAAAGTGAGTGAAAACCAACGAAATCACATCGGATCAAAAAGCGTGCGGAATCGAAAGCAAAGCGAAAGTAGGCCAAAAGCAAACGAAACACAAATCTGATCAAAAAGCGTGCAGAATCGAAAGCTTAAGGAGCCAAAGAAAATCGAAATGACTCGGAATCAAAGAAAACAAAACGGTTAAAACAAACTGAAGGTCAAATTCTGACATTCGAAAACGTATACGTTAGAAAAACTAGCCTTCGAAACGCAAGACACACTTGGTCTACGCAATTCCGGATTGGTATAAATTTTTTTTCATCATTCAAAGCAAATACAAAATTCCAATTGGAATTCATCCACATTCAAATCTCAAATCATAAGATTCTTCTTATTCATACATATCCCATAATTCATCTTTTAAAAAATCGTATATTTTTTTTTCCATAAACATCTCACACATTGCAATATACCAATCAAGCAATAAACAAAGAGCACTTCAATATTTCAAATCCATCACAACAATCATCTGACCTCCTGTCCGGAATCCCAACATAATCAAACGCATTTATATACCTATAGCGCTTCGATAATTCTCAATCATCAAAATCATCGGACCTCCTGTCCGGAATTCAAACACAATCAAATCATATTATATATGCCATATCCATACACAAATGTATATCCCAATTCCATACACAAAATCCATAACTCATTATTCACATTCCAAAATAAATGCATTACAAACTTTAATGGCATTTTCAAGCTACAATACAATCCCAATATCAAAATCCAAATACAAAACATACAAAAATCCCCACAATACTCAACATATGCTTAAGCTCTTATTTTTACAATAATTTAACTTAAAAACACAATCATATACATAATGAACGGACGTCTTGATTTTCTTTCATCCAATCTCTTTCTTGATACCTGGAGAAAGGGATGAAAGGGGGTGAGCTTTATAGCTCGTGGATAACATGTTTATAACAGAAAAATAAGGAAAAACTATTTTCCAAACTCATTGTCATTTCATAAAATTTCACGGTTGAAACATCAAATGCTTATTTCTCAAAAATCTCGATTTTTCAAAAATTTACGAACAATTTCAAATCATGCATGCATCAAACTTATAACACAATATAAGCACATAACACATCAGAAATTGGTTTGGGTCAGTCTAGAAAACAGAACGTACTACACATTCCCGCATAGCGGTCCTGTGTAGCCGTGAATAGAACGTATTACACTTTCCCGCATAACGGTCCAGTGTAGCCGTGAATTTATGGGAGTCCTTAACGGAGCTTCAATGCCACTAGTGAGCAGGAGGGCGAAGCCTTTTTGACAAGTGCACTTGACATCTTATGGGACCTAACCAAACCCACATAACACAACTTCACAGTTGAAATCATATTGCCCGAAGGCACATTTCAATAGCTTAATTTTTTTATAATCATGTCACATCAGACACATTTACATTCAGAAATTCACAATTTCACATAAATTCACATAGCAATTCTCAATCATTCAAAACACAACAAAAAGCAACAATCGTAGCGATTTAGCAAATCATTTAAAACACAATGGATTCAACAATTATTGCAATGTCTTAAATCATTCAAAACCATGAATCTGAAAACACTTTATTTTCTTGATTTTTTTTTGAAAACCTTTCATTTTCTTGAATATTTGAAAACATAAAGATGGCTTATAATTCAAATTATAAACATGGTACCCACCTCATATCCTTGATTGAACTTGTTCAAAGCCTCTCTTTCTCCATTGCCTCTCTTAATTTCCCTCATCCAAGACAAAATCCCTAATTCATAGAA
>JANIPM010000006.1:64393655-64407612 GCA_027478405.1 Erythroxylum cassinoides
ATCCGATTTTAGACAATATGGTGGAAGTTCATCGAGTAACAATTCAAGACAACAAGTCAAGACACAAAAGGGTGAACGGAAGGCAAGTCATGAATGTCAAGGTTTCAGACACATTCAATCCGAATGTGCCAATACTGTGAAGAAGAAAAAAGAAAATTCCTTCACAAGCACCGAGACTGAATATGGTAGCGAAGAAGAAATAGATAATGGTGCTGCGTTGGTTGACTTATATAGCAAAAGTTCTGTTACTTGCTTAACAGTAACTGAGAAAGAAGTAACTGAAGGTCAAAAAAAGAAAAAACCAGAAATTTTCGAAAACAATCCAACTCAAGATCCAATATCAGATTATGACAGCGATGGAAGTGGCTTAGGTGATAAAAAGGGGAATATTTACGAGGATTACAAAGCTATATATGAAAAATGGGTGAAAACGTGTAAAAAGAATGAAAGATTGGAGGAAGAGAATCGTTCCATGAAGAACATCATACAAGAGTTAGAAAAGAAGCTGATGTTAATGTCAGATGAGCTTGCTGAAGCTAGAATGAAATTGGTAAGTACCGAAAAGGGATTGAATGGAGGCACAGAAAAACTAGATAAGTTGATAAAAACTGGTAAGGTTAAAGGGAACTTCGAAGGCATAGGCTATAAAGGCGAGTGTTCGAAAGTGAATGGAAAAAAGTTTGAAATGTCCAGATCAGCCCAAAAGGTAGAAGCATTGAAAAAAAGTTGAAGATTTATACCCACATGTCATTTTTGGGGAGTCATTGGACATATAAGGCCAAGATGTTATCAGTTACTACAAATGATATTTCAAAGGGGTCAAAATCGAAAATCTAGACACTCTCCATTAAATTTCCAGCAGTATCCTATGGTATCGAAGCAAGTTTGGATTAGAAAGGGTCAAGTACAAGCACAAAAATATAGTGAAAGAAAAAAAGAAAATGTCCAGATTTGCAGTTAGTTACTGCAGATAAAGTAACTACAGAAAGTGACTTACAACTAGTTACTGCAGATGGAGTAGCTGCAGAAAGTGGTTTACATTTAGTTACTGCTGAGGAAGTAACTGCAAAAACTGAAGAACTTTCAGTTACTTCGGATGATGAACCAACTAAAACAATGAAAGCTGATTTGAACTTAAACTCTTCATCTCGAATCCAAAGAAACCATCCAACAAAAAATGTTATTGGGGATGTGAGTGAAAGAAGAAAAATAAGAGAGAGAAAAAGGGTTAATTATCAAGAACTTGCAGGTTACTTGTGTTACACATCTTTATTCGAGCCAAAGAAAAAGACCAGGTTTGAATTTCTTCGAGGGGCACAGCGACAGTGTGCTTTACATTTTTAAAGTATTTTCTGTTGTAAAAAAACGGAAAAAAAAAAGAAAAAAATGAAACGAAAAAAAAAGGAAAGATTGTTTTAAGTTCTTTAGTTTTATGTTGTTATTGTCATCTCATCTTTTTAGTAGTTTGCTTTGTAATTTTTTTGGCTCTACTGAAGACTCTTCAACTCTCACATCAGTATGGATCTCTCTCGGGGGGATGACATCAAATTATTTATGGTGAATGTTTTATTCAGGGGGAGATTTCAAGGTATATGTGTGACTATTTGTCTTGCTTTTTGGCATCTTTGTGTCCCAATTTGGACGATTGTTCATTATTGCCTCTTTAGATGTTTGAAGAATTTGAAGAATTTGATGGATGTTCTTTGGAACTCGATGTTGGTTTAAGGGCGATTGTTAAGATATTTATTATATATCTTGTTATTTAATTTTGGCATTTTTGATTATTAGATCTTCAAGAGATTGCAAATCTTAAAATTCAAATTAAGATGAGATGTAGATTTTTGGATAATAGTTCATATGGATTTTTGGATAATAGTTCATATGTGAAAGAAGTCTATTTTGAATAGAAATAAAAGTGCATCACGTTGTTCTCCGATAATGATAGAGTGGAAAAGAAGTCTAGTTTTGGATGTATGATTTTTTAGATATAACATAAAGGAAGTTATCTTGCACAACAGGGTGGAGGTTGTGCGTTAATTTCTTCTTGAGAAATACACTGCATTAATTGAGATGTCTATATAGCTTTTGGTGCATCACCGTTGGTGTCTTGGAATTAAAATATTCAGTGGAATTATTTGATTGGTTGTTCAAGGATTGTGTGTCACATGTGATGGTGTGGGGCTGCACAACCTCTCTTTTGTGCTAAATTTCTTTGTCCTTGAATTTTTCTGGAGATACTGCTCTTGATACATCTTGCATGAGCTGTTTTTTGTGTTTTAGGAAAAATCATCCTTGAGAGAATCTGCACAACCTGCGTGATTCACTTGGAAGCAGTGGAGATGTATCGTCGAAACATCCTTGGTGGACTACGTATGATGTTTTGTTGTGAGCTGAATATTACTTGCTGAGTTTCTTTTCATATACGGTGGAATTTGGAATATGTGGATTTATTTCAGTTGAGTCTCACGTTGTATGATATAGAGAAGGTTGTGGGCTTCGTTTTGTCCTGTGGTAATTCATTTCATGAAGGAAGAATTAGCTATGGCGAAAAGTGTTCGGTTGAATTATTTTGAGAAGACAAATTCATAGGGAAGTCTTCTTTGTTTCAAGTATTTTGTTATTTAATTTTCAGTTGATTAAATACTTGAGCTATTTTTATTTATTATTGTTTTGAGTGAAAGTAGTTAGACAAATCTTCTGTTGAGGTTAGTACGAAGCGGTCGTACTATTGGGTTGATTGAGAAAATCCTCTGTTGAGGTTAGTACGAGGCGATCGTACTATTAGGTGTGAAATTCTTTAATGAGAATTGAGGTTGAGGAATAGTGTCAAGAATTCAGTGGTGTCGGTTCAGTAAAGCCTCGAGTAAAACTATTGTACTTCGGTGAAAGTGATTAAGGTGGGTGAGGGCCCCGCAGACATAGGTAAGGTATGCCGAACTGCATTACCAAATTTTTGGTATTTTTAGTATTTCGGTTTTTCTTGTTTTTATATTTTTATTGGTGCCAAAGAAGTTTGCGGAAAGTTTACGAAATTATTAATCACTTTAGATTTTCAATTGGTATCAGAGACAGGTCACCGATTCAGAACTTGGTAGCAAGTTGGTGCAGATCCTAATTTCGCGAACATGGTTACAAGAGAGGCGCTACGGGTGAAAACTGGAAAAAATGTGAATGATATGGAAGCTGAATTAGATGAAAACGAAGACTTGGTGCTACTCATACAAAATTTTGGTAAATGGCTTAAAAGAATGAAGAAGAACAGATCCGATTTTAGACAATATGGTGGAAGTTCATCGAGTAACAATTCAAGACAACAAGTCAAGACACAAAAGGGTGAACAGAAGGCAAGTCATGAATGTCAAGGTTTCGGACACATTCAATCCGAATGTGTCAATACTGTGAAGAAGAAAAAAGGAAATTCCTTCACAAGCACCGAGAGTGAATATGGTAGCGAAGAAGAAATAGATAATGGTGCTGCGTTGGTTGCTTTACATAGAAAAAGTCCAGTTACTTGCTTAACAGTTACTGGGAAAGAAGTAACTGAAGGTCGAAAAGCAGAAAAATCGGAAAAATTTTGAAATCAATCCAGCTCAAGATCAAATATCAGATTATGACAGCGATGGAAGTGGCCTAGATGATAGAAAAGGGGAATATTTACGAGGATTACAAAGCTATATATGAAAAATGGGTGAAAACGTGTAGAAATAATGAAAGATTGGAGGAAAAGAATCTTTCCATGAAGAACACAAAACAAGAGTTAGAAAAGAAGTTGATGTTGACGTCGGATGAGCTTGGTAAAGCTAGAATGAAATTGGTAAGTATTGAACAGGGATTGAGGATATTGAATGGAGGCACGGAAAAACTAGATAAGTTGATAGAAACTAGTAAGGTTAAAGGGAACTTCGAAGGCATAGGCTATAAAGGCGAGTGTTCGAAAGTGAATGAAGAAAAATTTGAAACGTCCAGATCAGCCCAAAAGGTAGAAGCATAAAAAAAGAGTCAAAGATTTATACCCACTTGTCATTTTTGTGGAGTCATTGGACATATAAGGCCAAGATGTTATCAGTTACTACAAAAGATGTTTCAAAGGGGTCAAAACCGAAAATCTAGACACTCTCCATTAAATTTCCAGCAGCATCCTATGGTATCGAAGCAAGTTTGGATTAGAAAGGGTCAAGTACAACCACAAAAATATAGTGAAAGAAAAACAAGAAAATGATCAGATTTGCAGTTAGTTATTGCAGATGAAGTAACTGCAGAAAGTGACTTACAACTAGTTACTGCAGATGGAGCAGCTGTAGAAAGTAGTTTACAGTCAGTTACTGCTAAGGAAGTAACTGCAGAAACTGAAGAACTTTCAGTTACTTCGAATGATGAACCAACTAAAACAATGTAAGCTGATTTGAACCGAGGCTCTTCATCTCGAATCCGAAGAAACCATCCAGCGGAAAATATTATTGGGGATGTGAGTGAAAGAAGAAAAATAAGAGAAAGAAAAAGGGTTGATTATCGAGAACTTATAGGCTACTTGTATTACACATCTTCATTCGAGTCAAAGAAAAAGACTAGGTACTAGGTTTGAATTTCTTCATTGGTCACAGGGACAGTGTACTTTACATTTTTGAAGTATTTTTTGTGTTGTTAAAAAAAAGAAAAAAATGAAAAAGAAAAAAAAAAGAAAAGAAAATATTTTTTTGTTATTTAGTTTTATGCTGCTATTGTCATCTCATCTTTTTTAGAGGTTTGCATTGTGACTTCTTTTTGGCTCTATCGAAACTCTTCAGCTCTTGCATCAGTATGGATCTCTCTCGGGTATCTTTCTCTTTCATTACACTGACAACACTTATAGTTCATTGCTTAGGCTTATGAATTTGATCACTCTAATGAAGATGAAAATAAAGTAAGTGGTGATATGTTGACATGTGTTTTGAATGGTGGTAAATTGTCATCTTGACACCCTTATGATTCTTCCGCTGTATCTATGGTTGATTATTATGATTACGCATTTTGATACTGTTTTGTTCCAAGGGGAGATATCAGATTGTTTATGGTGAATGTTCCATTCAGGGGGAGGTTTTATGGCATATTTGTGACTATTCATTGTGCTTTTTGGCATCTTTTTGTCCCAAGGAGGAGAAATTTGGATGATTGGATAACTTGATATTCTTTAGAACTTGATGTTTGATTAAGGGGGAGTATTTGTTAATTTCATCTTTATATGTCCAATTATGATTATTTATGTGGACTTTTATATTTGTGACAAACAATGCCAAAAAGGAGGAGATTGATAGGATATATGTTTTGGCATTATTTATTAATTGGACATATAAGATATTAGTTAGATATTGACTTGAATTCAAAAGGTATTTGGATAATGGTTCAGTTGTGATAAAATTCTGTTTGAAGCGGGACTCTCAATATTTGAAGGATTGTGGTTAATTGATTATTGAACAAAAACTGCAGTAAAATATCTTAGTTGAGCAGTAAAGATTGTGTGGCTGTGTGTTAATTGAAGCTTGAGAATTATAAAAGTGTGGGTCCATCGTGGGTGTTGCATTAATTAAAAAGAGAACTTGGTGGATTTGTAGTTGAAAACTGTGTCTTGTGGTTTTGCAAAAAGTTGAAGAAGCCCACGTGGATTTCTATTGGATGGGTTCTTCACATACTTGATTCATATAGAAGATTACAAAAACACGCAAGTAAAAAGAAAACGGAGGGCAGTGTCTGCAGCAACAAAAACAGACGTGCGTGAATTTTTGAAGGCGAATGATTCATGCGCCTTTGAAGAAAAATACTAGTTGCTGCGTATGTTAATTAACATAGCTGATTAATGTGTTTTTATATGAGGCACGGTGAAGTTGTTTGTTCAGCAACGATTATTAATTGATTTTCTTATAGGCTACATATACTTTGGTTGGTAAATGTGTTATTGGTACAGCTATGATTTCGTGTTGGTATTTATGTGAATCAGATCATTGTTATTGTGATGACTTTCAGATCTACTTCAGTGGAGCAGAACTCCTAGGGAAGTTGTTCTTTTTATCTCAAGCGTATTATTATTTTGTTCTTTATTATTTTAATCACTTGAGTTGTTTATTTCTTATCCTTATTATCAAATATTGTTGAGAAAATCCTCTGACAAAGTTAGTACGAGGCGATCGTACTATTGGGTTGATTGAGAAAATTCTCTGTTGAGGTTAGCACGAGTTGGTCGTGTTATTGGGTGTGAAATTCTTTCACGGGAAGTGAGGTTGAGGGATAGTATCAAGGGTTGAGTGGTGTCAGCTCAGTAAAGCCATGAGTAAAATTATTGTACTTCGGTGAAAGTGATTAAGCTAGGTGAGAGCCCCGCAGACGTAGGCAAAGTGTATCGAACTGCGTTACCAAATTTATGGTATTTTTATTATTTCGATTTTACTTATTTTTATATTTTTATTAGTGTCAAAAAAGTTTGTGGAAAGTTTGCGAAATTATTAACCCCTTTCGGTTTTTCACGCGGGTTTGTCTTCAGAAGGCTAATTACACAGAACAACGACTTTGATTCCAAACCATTCTTAGCTTAACTGATTCTGAAATAAGAAGAATTGCCAGTTTTGCGCTGATTGTATTATATCAATATTAACGAAGGCAGATGATCCCAACTTTCAGACAGTTTCTGTGCCTTTAGAGAGTTCAGTGGTTTCGGAATAAAATGAAGTTTGATTGGCAACCGGCATGGGCATTCTAAATCAATTATTTTTCAGCTGACCGATGTTAAAATTCTCTCTATCGACATTTGGCAGTGTCCTTGTAAAACATTTATGATACATTTGTATAAGTGTGTATTCCAAGTTTCAAGAAAAGGAGGGGTTTTGCACAAGGAAAGTAAAGAATCCTGCCTTTACTTTTCGTGACAAATTAAAATTACTAAATTCAGGATTGAGTAGGGAAAGATTGGAATATGAGAGTGCATGATTTAACAAGAAAAGCCGTTTGAACGTAAACATTTCATGGCTGCATAATATCGGAGTCTCTTTTTTATAAGAGGATTATTGTTAAGATTCCTAACAAGCCCTGTTCCTTCGTAACGTTTACATCATTTTTAGGTGATTAGTAATCAATGGCAAGTAATAGTGCAGGGATTGGGGAGAGAAGCTCTGCTCGTCCATTCCAAGAGTTTGTACCTTCCTGTGCTTGGACTGAGGACATGAATGCTTATTATCTCCTCGTTGATCTTCCAGGTATTACTTGTTAGCATTCCAAATCTTTAATGTTTCATTAGCATGACAATTTTTTTTTCCCTGATCGTTGCCAGTTGCCATTCAGTAAAAAGTACATTCTTTTGGCATATATTGTTTTGGTCTGTCATATTCTGAATATATATCATGTATTGAGTCTGGAAGAGAACAATCTCAGTATACAAATTGATAGTTTTATTGATTTTGGTCTTATGATGATGTTATCAAGAATACAGGAAGGAGGAGGTGAAGCTCCAAGTTGATGATTCCTCCGGCCGGATGACGGTGAGCGGGGAAAGGCAAATCAACTATAACAAGTACGAGTCCTTTGAGAAAACCTTCAAAGCGCCGCTCAGTTCAGATGTGGGTGCAATCACTGGAAATTTTGACGGGGAAATTCTCGTTATCACTGTTCCGAAGATGAAACCAGAAGAAAAGGAAGAAAAAGAAGAGGCTATAGAACCTTTTCAAACCAACGGTAACCATGAAGAAGCTGAAGACAATAATATGGATAATAATAAGGGACATAACGAGACTGACCCGTCATGCAGTGGTGGTGGTTTGGATTTGAGCGGTGACATATTGAAGAAACGAAAGGCGAGTCCATCCCCGTTAGAAAGAGCAATAGAGTTGTTAAAAAAAAACCAGATCGTGGTCACGGCGGTGCTGGCGTTTTCAATTGGGATTTTGCTTTCTCGGAAGCTCCAATCTGACCGTGAATTGAATTAATTAAGCTAAATTGCAAATACAAGTTATAGTTTGCCTGTGCTTTTTTTTTATTTGAATAATTTCAAATCAACTAAGAAAAATAATAACTTATTAATATTGAATTTGAATCCCATAAAATTATGAGAAATAATTATTAGATCTTTTCTTTTTTTTTGGATTAAAAAAAATTAATACTTGTTTTTATTATTATCTTTTATTCTGCCTCACTTGTACATAATTACGGTCCCTTTATATTTTACTAAAAGAAGCAGTAACAATGTGGAAAGTTTTAACCCAACAGAAATTATCTTAAGTTGGAGTAGGTACGTTAAGTTGGAGTAGGTACGTTAGAATTGCCAGAGCGAAAATGAAATTAGGGTTTGTAGATGAGAGTCACCCAAAACTCAATCTCGGTTCAGTAGAATTTGTTCAGTGGAATAGGGTAGATTGAATGATGAGATCGTGGATTTTAAATAGTAGAAATTAATGAAGCTTTTCTTTACACAAACCCCGCTAGAGAGTTGTGGGTAGAGTTAGAGGAGAGATTCAAGGAGTCTAATGGGCCATTGGTTTATCAATTACAGAGAGAGATCAGTTCCATCTCTCAAGGGACTTTATCTATAACTAAGTGTTTCACTAAGCTAAGAAAATTTTGGAATGAACTTGTATGTCTTATACCTATCCCATGTTGTAAATGTGGGGTGATAGAACAAATACTAAGAAAATTTTGGAATGAACTTGTATGTCTTATACCTATCCCACGTTGTAAATGTGGGGTGATAGAACAATGTATTTGTAATACTGGGAAAGGTCTAGTTAATATAGTCTCCCTTAATCAACTTATGCAATTCCTGATGGGTTTGAATGAGGGTTATGACAATGTCAGAAACTATATTTTAAGCGTGGATCCTTTACCTAGCATCAATAAGGCCTACTCCATTGTCTTATAGGTAGAGAACTTGAGGGAAGTGAATTCTGTAATTTTTGAGTCAATAGAGGGAAGTGATCATGTCGACCATTTCGAGTGCATTGGGTCGGTGTACTCTATGTAGGAAGGTTAGGTTCAATCAGATAGTTATACAAGTAGTAGAAATAGTCTTCATTTAGCATTTGCATAGCATGTAGATCTATAAGGGAGTCTGTATTGCAAAAGCCAAGTTTAGAGCGATACTAGCTTAGCTGGCATTCAGGTGACCGATTCTTTCTAAATATGTGGTCTTTGATAAGTCATGTTTGTTTTCTTTTTTGATAAATTACCATGAGATTCTCTAGATTTAGGGTTTCTCCGAGTTATATCTATAAATTTGGTATTAGATATGGGTTTTGCGTCATGTGAATTTGGAATTAGATCTGAATTTTGCGTCATTTCTTATGCTTGACATTAGATCTGGATTTTGTGTTTTGTGCTCTCTCCTTATGTTCGCTATCGTCGTCGTTTTCTTCCATCGCCTGCCATCATCATCATTGTTGGTTGAGGAATGTATTCCTTTCTCTTCTAATGGTGATGTTGTTGTATTTGGGTCTTGTTTTCTACTGAGTTTTGTGTTAAGTCGTGTGTGTTGTAGTTTTCTTAATTGAATGTATGTTGTCATAATAATGATGGTGAGACAGGAAGGGCATCCAGAATGGTTGTTTGTAGCTTAAAATCAAATTTGAAGGTTGTTTAAGTACTACCTATTAAGTGTTCGATAAAAGTTTCGTTAGATTTTGATCTTAAATGAATCTTAGGGATGAAGTGTTCTAGTTCATTTCTTTCTTTGGGTTTTTATCTGGGGTTCCGCTCTTAGGATCACTCTTTTACTAGCCCTTATTGCAGCTGTTGTTTTTGCTTGTTTTACTCTCATCATCGAAAAAAGTTGGTTCTTAAGGTAACGCTTGTCGAGATAACAACAAGTAAGTTTCTCCGTGTTGCTCTTCTTTTTTCTTAACGTTCTCACTCTCATCCTTTGGTTGGCATTACTGTTATAATAATAATAATTATTATTATTATTATTACTATTATTATTATTATTATTATTATCCTTATCCTTATCCTTATATATTTATTGTAATTTTATTTACTTAAATATTTTGCATACCATTTTTACTTATTTACTCTTTTAACCTGCATCATTATTTTTCTGTCACATCTGCATGTGGGTCTATCAAAAATAGCATCTCTACTCTGTAGAGGTAAGGCTGTGTATTATCAGACCTTCTCAAACCCCTCTTTACTGTGGAAATTCGAACTGGATGTGATGATGATAATGATGAGGAACAGAGCAACAGATAACACTTACTCTTTAAAGAAATGCAACATATATGTTTATATAAACGTGAAGGAGTGGGCTGGTAATGTAAAGAGATAAAAAGAAGGATAAGTTATTATGATCTCATCAAATCTAGATGTCCACGATAAAAACGGTAAACTATAAATTTATAACATTAAAATAGAATTTGAGTAAATTACAAGCACACAACTTTTAGGTTGTACCATATAAATTTCTTCATTCAAATTACTATTTAAAAATATAGTTTTGACATCTATTTGGCAAATAAATAAATTATGGATATAAGCTAAAGTAATCAAAACATAAATTGACAAAATTTTAGTTACAAGTGCATAAATGTAAAAAAGAATCATCGTTATATGTTTTAGTAAAACCTTTTACAACCAAATAAGCTTAATAATTATTGGTCGTAGCATCATGATTAAATTTTCTTTTAAAACTACATTTGCAACCAATAAGTTTAGCACCTAGTGGTAAAGCTATCAAATCTCAAGTTTTATTTTGTTAAATAGAGTTATTCTCATTTTTAATAGATTCTTTTTAATATAATTCATCAGAAGAAGAAATTGCACTGACAAATGATAAAGGATCATTTTAAATAAAATAAGAGTAAAAATAATTTCCAAAGGATAATTCTTTTCTTGGTCTTTTGGTTCTTTTTAACAACTCATTAGAGTTTTCACAATCAATTTTAACAATAAGAACACAAGATGATCTCTTAGTAAGTATAAAAATATGTTCAAAAAATTTTACATTCTTTGTCTCAATAATAATGTTGCTATCAAGAACATCACTTTTCAAAATAAGAAATTTATAAGCAAAATTGCTATTATCATTACCAATAAACATGCAATTAGAAGTTTTTAAGCCTATTTTTGATTTCTTAGGATTAGGCAACATCATAGTAAGATGCCCCTACACCTTTAAATATTTCAAATTAAGAGGGTAACCTCTCTATAATATGGTATCTTACTTCTTTTATAAGGAATTTTATTATGTAAATAGCAACAACAATAATAACAACATTCTAGTAGAAATCTTACTGATATGTGGGGTCTGATGGGTCCTAATAATACACAACCTTACCTTTAACTAGTAGAGAAGCTATTTTTGATAGATCTACATGAAAAAAGAAAGAAAAAAAATTCTTTTGAAAATGAATTGAGAAAAGAAAAGAAAAATAGAAAAAATACTAACTAAATACACAAACAAGTAACTCATAAACAAAAAAGTCAAAGTCAAAGTAAAAAAATAAAGATAAAAGAAAAATATAAAAATAAAATAAAAATAAAGAAATTCAAAATCAAATTAAATATAAAAGTAAATAAATAAATAAAAAGACAAGAAAGAAAGCAACTAAGTAAAACTAACATCCAATTGGAAGAGAAGAAATAAAAACATATGAAATAAATAAATAAAATAACTAATGGGGCAATTATTACAAATAAAAGTATTTAATTAGGATACAAGAAACTAAGAAAAAGGAAGGAAAATATTTTTAAAAACCTAATGAAAAGAAAATGGCTTCTTTATGAAAGGGAAAGACATCTTTATATAAGATCATACCCTAGTTAGCCAAAGTTTTTTATTGAGGGTCAAGCTCTCGATAAGCTTTAGTAGGGCAATATTATGCCTAATCAACTCACCTTAAGAAAATGATCTCCTTATGAAAAAGGAAAAATATCTCTATATAAGATCATATTCTAGTTAGCCAAAGTTTTTTATTAAGAGTCAAGTCCTCAATAAGCTCTAGTAGGGCAATATTATTCATAATCAACTCACCTCAATTCTTCATAGGTCTTTATCTTCTTCTCTTATAGTCCCTAAATATAATCTTCTCACATCTTCTCACTGGGTGTCAGAATGTCTCATCTTAATATGTTCGAACCACCGAAGCCTTATCTCCCCTAACTTACCATCAATTTAGCCAACCCATCTTGTATCTTACTGCTACGTTCTTGATGTTATCTCTTCTTATAAGGTTACACATCCAACAAAGCATCCTTGTCTCTACCACCATTAACTTATGACTATACACTTGTTTAATAGGTTAACATTCCACCTCATAGAGCATGGCCAGTGTAATTGCTAAATAATAGAATGACCTTCTAGCTTAAGTGTTATCTTCTTATTACATAAAATTCCTAATGCGCACCTCCATTTAAGCCACCCTAATTGAGACGGTGAACTATTTCGTCATCGATCTCTGTTAATGAACATTTTATATTGATTTTAGATACATAATTTGCTAAACTCTTGTCCATTTAATATTTAAATTGCACTAATTAAAAGTTATTTGTTTTAATTTTAGGCACATATTGGCTTTGGAACATTTAAGAGTATAAAGCAAGAAAAGCCCTCAAAATTAGCAAGGATACAACCTAAAACGTTTAACGTTTTGACATGATACCAGTCACAATTTTTGCATGAAGAGGGTTACAACGTGAATGTAATAGTTTGGGATCAAGGAGACCTAAATGGACACTCAAGGAAGAGCAACAACATACACATTAGCTAATGGAAAAAAGAGGACGTTGATACAAAATTATGGCAGATGAAGACACGTTGAGTTAGGAGGAGACGTGGAAGAAAAGAATGGCGGCAGCATAAACAAGGAATGACAAAACAGAGAGTTGAAAAATTGGAAAGTAGGCGTGACAGCTGTATTGTGCGTGAGTTGCGTGAATGGTGGAGAAACTAAGCAGCATTAATTTGTCACTTCAGCTACTGTGGGTTTAGCATGGTTTGGGAATAGTCAAGTGGCAGCTTGAGGGGCTGATTAGACAAGATTATGGGTATGAAATCCTGGGCAGCTTGGTGGTCTAAAAAAAGAAGCGATAAAGGACGTTGAAGGAGACACTCTTTAAAAAAAAACGGTCTCACCAACTCTACAAAATGGTGACACATCAAGAAGAGAGGTGCTGCTAGCTGGAAAACAAAAAAATCACATTAGGCAATAGACGTTGAGCTGGTGAGCTAGAGATTAAAGATGTTAGCTGATTGGAGAGCAACGATCCAAGCAGCTAGAGTTTAAATACATTAGCTGGTGGCTTGGTGAAGACGTGAATAGCTGGGGAAACAACTCAAGGGCGCTGCTGTTGGAGTGAAGATAACGAAGTTAGCTGGTGGCTTGATGAACATCGTGAGCTGCTGGTGAAGACTCTCCATCGCTCACATTAAAGGCAAGAAGGAGGGGGCGTTAAAAGGGCTGAACAAAAGAAGCAGGAGGTGGCGTTAACACTCACAAGTTGGCAGCTGGTTAGAGAGGAAGGAAGTGCATAAGTAACGTGATTAAGGGTGGACCAAACACTTAGAAAAACATTTCATACTCTCCACTAAGCAGCTGTTGGCATGAACACGTTGATGAAGATATTGAAGCAAAAGCAACGTGGAGAGCTGGAGAAAATACAGCCGCAAAAAAATAAAGGGGTGTTTTAATTTATTTTCTTAATTTATTTTTAATTCAGTATTTATTTTAATTGTGTGGATTTAATCAATGCGAACATATATTATGACCATGATTTATGTGACATTGATAAATATGTGTGAGTAAGTTTTTCTTTTCGATTAAGGTTAAGATTGATATTGGATTAGGATAATTTTTGTGGTATTGATTTTTGCTTGATGAAAAACATATTTTGTCATAATTTAGCTTGATCACCTAAATTAAGACCTTAGATGATTTAATGCCACAACCAATGAGATTTAATTTGTCGAAAAATTAATCAAGCGACATACTTGAGACTAAAGTGTAGACCAACC
>JANIPM010000006.1:64415005-64437923 GCA_027478405.1 Erythroxylum cassinoides
GTATATGTATATAAAGTATAAGAGGGTGTCACATTCTCATTCAAATAATTATACATGAGATTTAAAAGGGGTTATTAAAAGTGAAGGTTAAAATATGTATATAAAGTATAAGAGGGTGTCACATTCTCATTCAAATAATTATACATGAGATTCAAAAGAGGTTATTAAAAGTGACGATCAAATTTTAACCTTCACTTTTATATATTACTATATCCTATTCTCATGTTTACTTTGTCTACTGAGACAATAGGATTTGTTGGAGATAATCATGACAATGATTATAAAGAGATATTTTGAAAGGAGGGCATATGCATATAAATGGAAGTCTAATATTGCAGCTACAATTGTTAAAAAGATTTAAAAAAATAAGGAGACAATGCAATGGAGGATTATATGGAATGGGGATACAACCTATGAGGTGACCAAAGGAGATGGGAAGCATGTTGTCAAGCTAGGAAGAGATAATTGTTGTAGTTCTAGAGCATAAGACCTATATGGTTATCCATGTAAACATGCTATTAGTGCAATTAATCACTTTAAAAGAAGACATAAGGCATCTGTTAATGATTGTTACAAGAAGAACATCTTTCTAAATGTATATGATAAGGTGTTACACCCTATTAGAGGGATAAGCTTCTAGCCAAAAAAATGATTATGAGCATATTCATCCGCTAGTTAAAAGGGTAATGCTAGGAAAACTAAAAAAGGAAAAAAAGAGAGATAAGATTCAACTGACAAAAGTGCTGGTGCAAACAGAATGTCATAAAAGGGTAAGTGCAGAAATGTAGGAAATATGGAACTTCTAGGCTAATGTGTAATATAACAACACCAAATGAACAACATATCAATGTAACTAACAAGTAGTTTAACATTATTTGTTTTACTTGGTTTCTAACAATAACATTATGTAGATTATGGTGTAGGTCTAAACATCTTTTAGAAAAAGTTGAACTTTTGAGGAATAATCAGCAACACCATCATCAACAAAGACATAATGTCAGTGAAACTTGGACGACTTAGCAAAAATTACTTACACAAATACATTTTTATGATCCATACTAATCATACATCAAGTAATCCCAAAAAAGCTTCAGGATTTTGAGCTGGGCTATCTGCATCGTACTGAAAGGTTGGATTCAAGAAAAATGCAGCTGCATGAAGACGTCTGCGCAACATTTTATCCCACCTATCATCAATTATATCAATATAGGTCTTGTAAAGGTGCTCTTTGTTTCTAAATAGCTCCTTTATGCCTTTGATTGCCCTCCACATCCCCTCGTATACATAGCCTAACGAAGGCTTCTCATCGGAGTCACAAATACGCAACAATCTCATAATCGGGCTCATGATCTTCACAATAATTAAGCTGTTGTTCCAAAAGTTGCTATCTAGAACAATTTGCTTAACTTCTCTACCTTTTTCAGTTTTTAGGAACTTCTTAAATTCGACATTCACGACCATAGCTTCCAAATGCTCCTTGTGATCGTAGAGACTCTTCAATGCAATAAATTGTGTGCCAAAGCGGGTATCTCCGGGACGAATAATTTCAGTCCACCCAGGCCGTTTTCTCAACCATCCATGAGGCCACTTGTGATTATACACAAACATTGTAATCCTCGAAGCAAGAATTACCAAATTCTTCACCGATGTCAATTCCCCAATATCTTTCATAATCAAATTGATACAATGTGCAGAACATGGAGACCAATAGATCGAAGGATATTTCTCAGACAACAATTTTCCAGCCTTTTTGTAGTTCTTTGCATTGTCCGTGACCATATGCACAACATTTTTAGCACCAACCATCTCAACAATCTCAGAGAAAAGATTACATAAAGTTTGTGCATCAGAATCAATACTAGAAGCATCAACAGATTTAATAAAAGAAATCCCATTTGGACAGTAAACCAAGAAATTAATCAAAGATCTGTGCGTACCATCTGTCCAACCATCACCCATAATCGTACAACCAGTTTCAACCCATTTAGAGCGCAAAGCATCAATAGACAACTGACATTGGGTTTTAGCTTCTTTAAGTAATGGGACTCTTAATGCATGATAAGTAGGACCTGTGTATCCATGACCCATAGTTGCAATCCGACTAATCATAGGCTGAAAAAATGGTGAATTAACAGCATTGATCGGAATACAGCTATCGTAAAACCACAATGCAATTGACATATCAGTATCATGCCATCTTTCTCTACTTAGTAGTGTTGCTTGTATGCTAGGTTGAGCTGAGTCTATACTAGCACCGGCTTTCATGTAACTTCTAATTTCATTTGTTTTCTTTCTCTTACTACTACCACCTACATCTCCTTTACCAGCTAAGTTAGAGATCTCCACTATATCATCTTCATCTAACTCACAAGTCTCAACATCATACAAATTCATCCTAGAGTCATTTTTCTCCTTTTTACTATTAGATGCTTCTATTAACTGTCCTTTAATCAAAAAACGAACATCTGGTTTAACTTTAGGACAGGGTTTGACATTACCAGTAATGCCGGCTAGGTGTTGCTTCATTCGGTTTATCCCGCCACCACAAATTGCTTGATCGCAATACAAACACTTTAAGGTTCGTTTCTTTCCACTTGTTTGTACCTCATAACAGTGCTTCCATGCTATATCACTTCTCTGACGAGGATTTTGGCTGCAACTTTGATCAGTGGATGAGGACGTGTGCGATGGTGCAGAAGAAGCATTGATATCCATCACTACAAAATATAAAACAAAGATGGTTCAGGATATGTAATCTTTGAATAAGAAATTAGAGGAAACAATGAGTTAAAGATTGTTCATGATATATAAAATATAATTCTGTAACAATTTCAAATTTCCATTGCACTCATTCTCTTGCATAAGCATGAAAGAATGTTATCTCCAGCTAAGTCTAGATCTAAAATATCATATTAACAGCATCAAAAAGGATGTCATTTTCTTCTAAAAGCAGAAGTTAAAGATAATTAAGCATAAAGATCACAGAAGGTTTTGCCTTCAAAGCACCAACATATAGATCTTTTCATGTTCTTTGTTTTATTTACTGTACAGTACTTATAACTAAATTCCTAATTTCTACACAAAGTTTGAACTTTATACAAGATAAAGAAAAAAAGACTTGTTATTGATACATAAGACTCCAAATGATATACCGTATACATGTTTAAATTTTGCTGGTGTTACTCTCTCATTCTACAATCAAAACCAAACTTTACCTACTTCAAAACCAACACCGAAAATGACTAGTGCTTAGTGCTTACCTTTGAGAAAAGTAGAGAACCAAGATTAAAGGGATGAGAAAAAAGTCAAAAAAAATAGAGCCCAATCAGCAACTAAAACGAAACCAGCGGAAAACAAGGCTGAAAATGAGATTAAAAAATATATAGAAATGATTGTTTAACTTACCAGAAAGTGAATACTGCACAATGAACTTGCTAGAGGACAAGATGACTATTCTGGTGGTTCCCACAATCTTCACTAGTACTCCTCGTTATCTTCCCCAATACTCCTTGTGTTGTGAATATTGCAAAGTACTCCTTGTTATCACCACAATCGAAATCCACCACACTGCAGTTGACAAATATCCTTCGATCCGGTTGCAAAGTGCTTTGGATTCCAAGACATCTGTGGCTGTCGTCGCCCTCAGTGATGAGCTTAGAGATGTCGAAACCCTAATCAAAAGATTAGGCAGAGTCGCACTCGTAGAGGGATACCGAATGAGGGGTTTTTGTTTTAACTTTTAAGTTGCGTCATTGAACCAGTGGTCAAACCGCCGGTCGAACCGGTCAATTGACCGGTTCTCACCGGTTCGCACTGGTTCAATTAAAGACTGGTTTTTTAGGGTTAACCGGACCGGATGGCCGACCGGTCACCGATCGAACCGGTCGAACCGGCCGGTCCGGTCCGGGTTTCAAAACCCAGCCCAAAACACTACAGGTGTTCAAAAACAGGGACAACAGCTATAACTCAACTTCAAGCCAGAATTTAAAAATCTTAGAGGCACAATAAAATTTTGGTTCCTTCATGAAATTTTAGATCTATGTCTTTAGATTAATTTCCAATTGGAATTATCCAATTTGAAGGTTTACAGACCAAGATATGGCTAAATTACAGAGGTATGTTCATGCCAAAACAAACAAATTACCCATTTACCCAAATCTTTTACATTAAGTACTATTATGTCTCTTACTATAATTAGATGCACTTAATTCATTTGTTATGTCCACTTACTAATACACCCTAAACATGCTATAATATTTCTAGGGTATATATTGGGGCCTTACAAGTCATGTACTTAATAATCACTTAATCCCATATCTTTTTTTCTTCTTTATAAAGACAACAAACATCAAAATATTCATTAGATAAGGTACTTATATTATATGCCAGTTAACCCATTGGCATGAATCCAATGCTCACACTTTCTTCCTTTCGAAATTTCAATAGTAGGTTTTGGTTCTATCAAGGAAAATGCTACCCCTTGAATGTCTAAAATTAAAAAAAAATCACTTTCCACCTTTTGAAATTATTGTCATCAAATATTTTAACTTTAAGATGTCAATAAATGGTCTTGAAAAAAGAGAGAGGTCTTGTAGTAGAAGAAACACTTCCATTTTGGTTAGCAACATTGTCCGAATTAACACTTGTAACATCTACATTTAAACAATAAACTTAATCAACTTTGGTGGTAACTTCTCTAATATTAGTTGTTTTAACAATATAAAAAATGTCTATATCTAATGAAAACCAAGAAATCAAAATAGAAATGTGTGAGAAGAGGAATGGCTAGTTTTAGAGCAAGGAACACACTCCAATGTTGTTATAGAGGGACCCAAGAAGAAAAGAGACTTTGGACCAAAATAAATACTTTTGCTTGTCTTAGCACACCCTCTTTAATTCACCACTAGCTTTTACCTCTACACCTGTCTATCAATTGAAGAGCAGAGAACCGTATATATTTTTTCTCTTTGGAGACAACAATGGGTGTTTCATGTATGTGTAACACATATTGATGTCATATGTGTATGGTAGCGAAGCATAACTAATGTCAAAATAGTTGATACCAGTGCACTATATGACAAAAAATGTCCAAATCTTTTAGAATTAGTATAATGGCTCTAAAGTTATATTCTATCTTTTTAAAAGTTTAGTGGAAGCATAAAATTGGATTTAAAATTTTTTTGGTTATTATTACATTGACTTTTAAATTTCAACTTTCAAAAAGTCGACATGTATCTATACATGCATTACCATTACCAAAATAAGGCCAAGAGATTGCATATCCTTTAGATAACAAAGATTAACATGGCCTAATCTAGCATGCCATAAATCAAAAGAATCAATCAAATGGCACTTTAATCCTAACTTATCCCAATAAAGCTACAAAAATCATATTAACTCTATGTCGGTACATGAAGTACTTCATTCAATGTTAAGGTCTTGCCAGTTGTGAGTTTTAAAAGGACTTTGCTTTCACCAATAATTATTACAGTTTGAGACTTTCTAAGATAAATTGTATCTTCTCCTGCTTTTGATGGAGTATAGGTGGTGAAAGCATTTTCATTTGTACACATATGACTTATAGTACTAGAATCTACCACTCAATCATTCATATTGGCTAGAACATTAACTTGAAAGTTGACAACATTTATAATTTCACTATCATTTGTTTTAACCAAATTTGTATTTGGTTTAACAGGATTGCTATTTCTCATTCATTTCCTACATTGAGGTGCGCCATGACCTGAATTTTCATAAACAAAGTAAGAGCCATTCTTTTTGAAGTCAGGATCATTCATTTTATTTTTAAAATCAAGTTTATGGTCATTATTCTTATTCTTTTTGGTGTACCTTTTATTATTATGAGAATTTAATTTACTTTGTAATAGGTTGGCTTTTGAAGATGTCTCCTTTGCTTTGACTGCTTGAAGCTCCTTGTGATTTATTTCTTTAAAATTTATGTTTATGATCATATATAATAATGAAGGCTGATGATGCTTATGCTTTATTTATTTTTTGTAGTCATTTCAAGATTCAGGCGGTTTTCTAACTTATAAGCCAACAATAAATTCTTCTTGTAAATTGATCTTTTTTAACTTTGAGATACTTCAGAAACTTATAGCACTTATTAATTTCATATTTAGTGTCTTTTTCATCTATCATCTCCGAACTATAAAATTTTCGAACTACAAAATTTTGCTTTCTTATATCTTCAATTGTGTACTTAATAATCACTGAATCCCATATCTTTTTTACTTATTTATAAGGACAATAAACATCAAACAATTCATAAGATAAGGTACTTATAATTATATGTCAGTTAACTCATTAGCATAAATCCAATGTTCAAGCTCTCTTCTATTTGAAATTTTAATTTTAGGTTTTGGTTTTATCAAGGCAAATGCTACCCCTTGTACGTTTAGAATTAAACAATTCTCTTTCCTTTTATTGAAATTGTTGCTATCAAATATTTTAATTTTTAAAATCTTATGAAACAATCTTAAAAAAGAGAGAGGTATTGTAATAAAAGAAACACTTGCATTTTGGGTGGCAACATTGTCCAAATTAACACTTGTGAAACCTACATTTAAACCCTAAACAACTGAAGCAGCTTTGATGACATCATCTCTAATACTGGTTATTTTCATAACATAAAAAGTGTCCATATCTTACAACAACCAAGAAATCAAAGAGAAGCATGTGAGAAGAGGGATAGCTAGTATTGGAGCAAGTAACAAATGCTAATGTTGTTATAGAGAGACCCAAATAGAAAAGAGAATTTGGACCAAAATAAATACTCCTATTTGTCTTAGCAGACACACCCTAGTCCACCACCAGCTTTTACCATTGTGATTGTTTATCAATTGAAGAGCAAAGAACTAAATATAATTTTTCTCTCTAATGACAGTAGTGGGTGTTTTATACGTATGCAACATATATTGCCAAAGACATTGTGAGTGCTTTTGATAGAGATAAAATCTTAACATTGAAAGAATATTATGATAGAAGAAAGAAGAATAAAGTGGCATAAGCTTGAGGTGTGAAAGATCACTATCCTTAAGAGTTTATTTCGCTTTATAACTATGAAATGATAGTGACTCTCTGGGATTCAAAAAGCCATTCTTCTTATTAAAGGAAGCAATAATGATACAAGAAGTTTTAATCCAACAAAACTTGTTTTATAAATAAGAGAGCAACACATAAGAAGGTGACATTTGCTCTCTAAAATAGTACAATATATATATTTACATACACATATGTTGTGAAGAGATAAAACAAAGGATAAGTTATCCATAATCTCACCAAATCTGGATGCTAACATTAAAATGATAAACTATAGGTTTATAACATTAAAATAGAATTTGAGTAAACTATAAAGCATAAAATAAATTTAGAATAAAAAAATGCAGATTTATTAAAATGAGATAGACTTTTAAAATAACAAAATAATTTCACAACATAAAAAAGGTGTAGAAAAATCTTGAATGCTTGATTTATGATGACTTAAGGTAAAGGTTACTTAAAGTCCTTAACAACTTACTCAAACAAAAGGATAGCAAAGCATATATGTTTCTGCATTATCTCTATTTATACAAATTCATAATTATTCTTAGACTAATTTATGGAGTTTGTATAATATTTATAAAGTTAAATTATAGTGATTCTATGGACTATGACTGTATAAATCAAACAAATATTTTTAATTTTTATATAAGGGAATAAGAGATTAATTTGTTTTTGCTTGGAAACATAGTATATTTGTTGCAGAAATTGGTTTATATTTAAAAATTAAAGGAAAAAGGATAAAAATTCCATATTATGGTAATGATTCCATCAAATATTGTCAATATATGATGAAAGTCATTAAAAGCAGTCATAAAAATACCTGTTCTAATGACTAGAAGGAGAAACAAGAGACAAGAGTCTTCTATATAAGAAACAAGCACTAGGCAATATACCATCTTTCTAGTGTTTGGCCTCATTCATATTGGAAATTTGGAGAAAGTGGTTAGAAAGCATGGCACACGTCAAGCATATGTTAAGCACATGCAATAAAGTCAGGGTATATGTGAGTGCATCTGGTGCATGTAACATACATACTAATTTACGTAGGTGTGTGAAAAATGCTCCATAAAGGCCAACGCACAAGATTGCATATCAAGAGCATAAGTTGCACTTGCCCTACACTTCTAGATACTGCATAGGACAACACGTGCATCTTATATGTGCATAGTAGCGAAGCATAATTGATGTCAACATAGTTGATACCAATGCATTATATGACAAAAAATGCCCAAATCTTTTGGAAATTGCATTATGGCTCTAAAAGTTATTTTCTATCTTTTTTAAAAGTTTAATGGAAGCATAAAATTGAATTTTAAAGCTTTTTTTTGTTATTATTAGATTGATAATAATTAAATTTTAACTTTAAAAAAGTTTACACTTATCTATACATGCATTACCGTTAGCAAAAATAAGGCCAAGAGATTGCATATCCTATAGATATGAAAGATTAACATGACGTAATCTAGCATGCCATAAATCAAAAGAATCAATTAAGCAAAAGAACATGCATTTTTTCATTAATAATCTTATAAACATTCAATACAAACAGTCCTTGATTACAATAATTTTCCCTTATAAATACATATTTTTTTTGTCATAACAATCTTATTATATTCAAATGACACTATAATCCTAATTTTTCCCAATAAAGCTACATAAATCATATTAACTATATGCTGGCACATGAAGTACTTCATTCAATGTCAAGGTCTTGCCAGTTGTGAGTTTTAGAAGGATTTGCTTTCACTAAGAATTATTGCAATTTGAGACTCCCCAAGATAAACTGTATCTTCTCCTTCTTTTGATGGAGTATAGGTGGTGAAAGCATTTTTATTTTTACATATATGCCTATCATTCATATTACCCATAAAATTAACTAAAGAAATAACAATAGTTACAATTTCATTATCATTTTCTTTAACCAAATTTGTATTTAGTTTAACGAGATTGTCATTTCTCTTTCATTTCCTACAATGAGGTGCATCATGACCTAGCTTTTCATAAACAAAGCATGAGCCTTTTTTTTAAAGTTAGGATTATTCACTTTAGCTTTAAAATCAAGTTTATGACTATTATTGTTATTCTTTTTATGTACCTTTTATCATTATGGGAATTTAATTTACTTTGTAATAGGTTGACTTTTAAAGATGTCTCCTTTGCTTTGACTGCTTGAAGCTCTTTGTGATTTATTTCTCCAATTATTATGTATACGTTCAGATCTGATAATGACGATTGTTTATGCTTGTGCTTTAGTTATTATTTGTAGTCATTTCAAGATTTAGGTAGCTTTTTAATTAATAAGTCCATAATAAATTCTTCTTGCAAAATGATCTTTTCAACTTTGAGATACTTCATAAGCTTATAACACTTATTAGTTTAATATTTAGTGTCTTTTTCATCTGTCATCTCTTAACGATAAAATTTTCCAATTACAAACTTTTGCTTTCCCATATCTTTAATCATGTACTTAATAATCACTGAATCCCATATCCTTTTTTACTTCTTTATAGGGACAACAAACATCAAATAGTTCATTAAATAAGGTACTTATATCATAAGTCAGTTAACTTAGTGGCATGAAGCCAATGTTTAAGCTTTCCTCCTTTTTAAATTTCAATAGTAGGTTTTGGTTCTATCAAGGCATATGCTACCCCTTGCGTATATAAAATTAAAAAAAATGCTTTCCATATTTTGAAATTAATGTCTTCAAATATTTTAAATTTTAAGATGTTAAGAAATGGTCTTGAAAAAGAGAGAGGTATTATTAAAAAAACACTTGTATTTTTTGTGGCACCATTGTATGAATTAATACATGTGACACCTACATTTAAACCCCTAACAACTTAAGCAATTTTGATGGCATCATCTCTAATATTGGTTATTTTAACAATATAAAAAATTTTGATATCTAACGACAACCAAGAAATCAAAAGGGATACGTGTGAGAAGAGATGGCTAATGTTGAAGTAAGTAACACACGATAATGTTGTTATAGAGGGACCCAAGTAGAAAAGAGACTTTGGACCAAAACAAATAATCTTGTTTGTCTCAACACACCCACCCTAGTCCACCACCAGTGCTACATATATTACCAAGGACACTGAGAATATTCAAGATATAGAAAACTCTTAAGATTGAAAGAATATTATGATAGAAAAAAGAAGAACAAAGCAACGTAGGCTTGAGGCATGAAAGATCACTATGCTTAAGAGTTTATTTTGCATCATGAGTATGGAATGATAGTGACTCTCTAGGATTCAATAAGCCATTCTTTTTGTTGAAGGAAGCAATAACAACACAAGAAGTTTTAACCCAACAAAACTTGTTTTCTAAAGGAGAGAACAACACAATAGAAGGTAACACTTGCTCTTTAAAATAGTACAACATATGTATTCATATACACATAAAGAAGTGGACGACATTGTGAAGAGATAAAAAGAAAGGACAAATTATCTATGATCTCACCAAATCCAAATGCTAACATTAAAATGATAAACTATAGGTTTATAACGTTAAAATATAATTTGAGTAAATATAAAAACTCGTTTTTTAGATAAGCATAAAATAAGAAAAATGCAGATTTATTGAAATGAGATCGGCTTTTAAAATAACAAAATAATTTTACAACATAAAAAAGGCGTAGAAAGATCTTGCATACTTGGTTTCTGATGACTTTTGTTAATGATAATGAAAGTTTTAATAGCTCTTTCAAAGGTAAGGTTACTCAAAGTTTTTGAACAACTTACTTAAACAAAAGGATAGAAAGCATGTATGTTTCTGCATTATCTCCATTTATACAATTCATAGTTGTTCTTAGACTGATCAGTAGAGTTTGAATTATATTTATCAAGTTGTATTATAGTACTTCTATGATTGTATGAATTGAACAATATTTCACACATAAGAAACAAGCATTAGGCAATACACTAACTTTCTAGTGTGTGTGGCTCCATACATATTGGACATTTGGAGAGTGTGGTTAGAAAGCATGGAATATGTCAGGCACGCGTCAAAATATACCATAAGAGTTAGTTCTTATACTAGTGCATATAGTGCATGTAACAAACATACTAGTTTACGTAGGAATGTGATAAATGCCTCATAAGGGTCAATACACATAATCATATGTTAAGGGCATAAGTTTCAACATAATTGATACCAGTGCACGATATGACAAAAAAAGCTAAATCTTTTTGAAACTGCATAATGGCTCTAAAGTTATTTTCTATCTTTTTTTAAAGTTTAGTTACATTGATAATAATTAAATTTCAACTTTAAAAAAGTTTAAATAAAGTTTTTAAAGTCATAATTAAGTGAATTTTTATTTGAGATGAATTAAAGAAGATAAATGTTGTTTTGTTATCTCATATGTTTGCTTATTATTATCTATTATATGATTATTCACTTTTTGGTATATTTATGTTATAAATTCTCAAACGAAGGTTATTGATAATGATTTTTAGCATTATTATATGACAATGAGTAGGTGCATAAGAGTTTGCATTATGCAATAGTAAGTATATCACAAGTGTTCAGAAAAATGTGAGTAGGACATACGAGTGTATCCTTTGTAATTGTGGATTGTTTGAACCAAATAAGAATGTAGTCACTACCATGACCTTTCAATTTAGTATTTTTTACTCTTTTTCTTGAAAGTTAAAGGATGTATTTGATTTTATATTTAGTTATTTTACCCACATGTATTAACATTATATGAAAATTTGATATATGCATAAAGGAATTTGGTGGGGGTAGCCATTAGTTGATTGATCTATACACTTATAAGTGGTAGAATAACAAGAATTAATGGTGTGTATTTTGAATTGCTTTTGTGTAGAGATCCTATCCTTATGTACTATTTATTTTGCCTACAAGTGCATTATGATATATTTGATAAGATGGTCATTATAGATATTGTTTATAGTTTTTAGTATCGATGTACTTTTACATTTGTGCTAATTATATGCATTATATGTTTTGTGGTCACCTTTTATATAAATAACAATAATGTTATTTTTGAAACCTTGACTAGTTTCAATTTTACGAAGGGGAAACATAATGTTAAAATTTCTTTGTGAATGGAGGATATTAACATGAATATGATCCAAAAAAGGCCATCTATTCTCTCACATGTTAGTGTAGAAGCTAAAAAAGGTAACATACACAACTTAGAAAAAGGCAAACATAATGTGATATTATCACATCAAAAGGTCCATACCTGATTACCTACAAAGCGGACTATCATAAACAACCATAGCAAAGGGCTTTATCAACAATGTTTATGAAAAGTTACAAAATTTCATCTAATATTAAGCTTTGAATTTTTGAATACACTTCCCTAAGAGTTTGGTACCGTTGTTACCACCTAAAATCACATGATAAAGCTCAAGACATTAGTTCCTTGATTACTTACCGTGGCTAAAGAATAAAAATTTAAAAGCCACTAAATCCACTAAATCAAAAACTAAATTCAAACCCAGAAAACCCAAAGATAAAGCTCCTAAAAATCCTCCAATTAAAGAACAAGGTCATACTAGTATTATGATGGGTCTTATGGATATCAAAAAAAAATATGATATGCTTTTTTGTAAGAAGATTGCAAGAGGTACAAAACCGAGGAAGTCCAGCGGCAATATGTAGAGACGCAAAGAGCGACATCTATACAATGGCTAATACCTTTTTTGGCTAATATTCTGAGGGTGTACAACAAGCTTTTTAATCTCAACAGAAAAGGTACTCCCAAAACAGAAGAGCTAGCATCTGTTCTGGGAACTTAAACTTTATTTTACAGTATCGGATTCCACTACCATTACTCAATTGTGATGTGGCACCGGGCAGTTTAAACACGGGACTGGAAGGAGAGGCTTCTTTGGCATGCGTGCCTAAAAGTTTAAATCATCTGGTCCCCCACCCAGTAAGAATGTTTGCTGCCCAAGCGGAATTAGGTTTAATTCTAAGACCATGCTAAATGTTGATCAAGCCTTCCTAGTCATCCTCGTCTGAAACCAAATCAGCTTCAAGTGACTTTAGTACCCAGCCCGGTGGACAGATAGGACACTAAAATTTACCTTTGCCCGAAAAGTAGAGATACAAAGGGAAATGAGAAGAAAGCAACCTTAATTATGTCTCGGAGTATTCTGGTAAGAAAATCTATGCCTCTCTCTCTCTCTCCTCCTGCTCCTGGAAATAAACAACTAAGGTTTTTTTTTTCTTCTGATAAATACTAAACAACTAAAGTTAGAATGACCAAATCGAATAAAAAAATGAATCTTTTTGCTTGTTTTATGGTTATTGTTGCGTCCTAAACATGTCAACTTTGACCCAAATTTCCAATTTAAGACAACCAAACCACACATTTGTAGGAAGCATAGCATATTTAGAAGTGGGCAATGAGCATAAAAGAAGATGGAGATCAAGGGTGTAGCAAATCTTAAAAGAGATAACAATTGTTGGTTGATTACAGGTGTGATAGGGGCATTTCAGTTAAACGTAAAAAAAACAAACAAAAGGTTTCTACTTTACCTTTTTAGACTGTTGATAAGAGGATGGAGAGAAGGGAGGAATAATGCTAAGAAACAAAGGTGATGCTTACTTTATTCAAAATGTGTGTCCTTTTGGCTAAAAGGAGAAGACCGAAGTTGCGAGATGGAATCATTTACCTTGCGCTTGCGCTTCCTATATCACCTTTCGCGTTGCAATTGTTGTAGTTTTACTGTTTCAAATTTTGAGCCAAGCCACTAAATTTAGCTTAACATTTAATAAATTAAAAATGGAAAAGAAAAAGAGGGAAGTGAGAGGAGCCCAGGCCCCAGCCTTGGCCAGAGAGCATGGAATCTGATTTCCCACTTACACAGCAACCATCCTTGTCCCTCTCTCCCCTTCTCCCTCCCCAAGCTAAACATTCCCTCCAAAATTAAACCGGCGGCACGTACATACGTATATACATACATACATACATACATTCGCACTACTACTACAAGTAATATATTCAAAACCCCAAGCACATACTTACCACCTCAAAAGCAAACCCAAATTCTTCAATACACTCCGCTATCATCGCTTTCTTTGCCTTTGCTCACGTTTTCTTTTACCCTTTACTCCCCTTAATCACCCTCTCACTGTTTGTGTTACCAAAATGAGATCATGACCACTCCTCAACCCCCCAAAATAGTTCGCAAGCTCCTCCTCGACGTAGCTGACGCTCGCAACCTCCTTCCGAAGGATGGCCAAGGAAGCTCCAGCCCCTACGTCAACGCAGACTTCGACGGCCAACGCAAGCGCACCTCCACCAGGTTCCGAGACCTCAATCCTGTTTGGAACGAGACGCTTGAGTTCGTTGTCTCCGACCCTGATAACATGGAATTTGAGGAGCTCGAAATCGAGGTGCTTAATGACAAGAGGTACGGCAATGGCAGTGGCCGTAAAAACCATTTCCTCGGCAGGGTTAAACTGTACGGTTCTCAGTTTTCTAAGAGAGGAGAAGAGGGGCTTGTTTATTATCCTCTAGAGAAGAAAAGTGTGTTTAGCTGGATTCGAGGTGAGATAGGGTTGAGAATTTGCTACTACGATGAGTTAGTCGAAGACGATCAGCAGCAGCAGCAGCAGCAACAACAACAACCACCAACACCGGAGCCGGATAATCCCGCCGGAATGGCGGCAGTGGGAGAAGGCCCAGTTGTTGATATTCCTCAGCCGAGGGAGATTGGCGTTAGTAACTATCATCACAATCATTATCATGATCACAACGGCATTCACTCACCTCCGATTGTCATTATCGAGGAATCTCCGCCTCCTGTTGTCCATTTACACCCGTCAGAACCACCGCCAGGACCGGAGCATGCATCAGGGCCAACTCCGGAGGTTCATTTACCGCCGGAGGTGCGGAAGATGCAGACGGCGAGAGTGGTTTCTGGCGGTGGAAATGACAGAGTTAGGGTTTTGAGAAAGCCAAACGGAGACTATTCTCCAAGAGTAATTTCTGGAAGATTCAAGGGTGAAACAGAGAGGATACATCCCTATGATCTAGTAGAGCCTATGCAGTATTTATTCATTAGAATCGTGAAGGCCCGTGGTTTGTCAGCGAACGAGAGTCCGTTCGTGAAAATCAGGACGTCGAATCATTACGTGAGGTCCAAACCGGCGTCATACCGGCCATGTGAGCCGACCGACTCGCCAGAGTGGCATCAGGTGTTTGCACTCGGCCATAACAGACCTGACTCAGCGAGTTCGACGTTGGAAATATCGGTATGGGACTTGCCCTTGGACAAATTCCTCGGTGGCGTTTGCTTTGATCTCTCTGATGTTCCGGTTCGAGATCCGCCCGACAGTCCATTGGCTCCACAGTGGTATCGCCTTGAGAGCGGCGCTGCAGACCAGAACTCAGATGGGGTTTCCGGAGACATTCAGCTATCTGTTTGGATTGGTACTCAAGCGGACGACGCGTTCCCAGAGGCGTGGAGTTCTGACGCGCCTTACGTGGCACACACGCGCTCGAAGGTGTACCAATCTCCGAAGCTGTGGTACTTGAGAGTGACAGTAATCGAAGCCCAAGATCTTCACATCCCCTCAACACTGCCTCCATTGACAGCGCCGGAGATTCGAGTAAAAGGACAACTTGGATTCCAATCAGTGAGAACAAGACGAGGTTTCATGAACGATCATAGCGCGACGTTTCACTGGAACGAGGATCTCATCTTCGTGGCCGGCGAGCCACTGGAGGACTCGCTAATCTTGCTTGTGGAGGACCGTACAAACAAGGACGCAATGCTCCTGGGGCACATCATAATTCCGGTGAGCTCAATTGACCAACGTTTCGATGAGCGCCACGTGGCACCGAAGTGGTTTGCGTTGGAAGGGGGTGGAACCAGTAATGAAGGCAACGGAGTGGTGGGTCAGAGCGGGCCCTACTGCGGAAGAATCAATCTACGGCTATGCTTAGAGGGAGGGTATCACGTGCTAGACGAAGCGGCGCACGTGTGCAGCGATTTCAGGCCCACGGCAAAACAGCTGTGGAAGCCAGCTATGGGGATTTTGGAGCTTGGCATTCTTGGGGCGCGTGGTTTGCTACCGATGAAGTCTAAAGGTGGAGGCAAAGGGTCAACAGATGGTTACTGTGTGGCCAAATACGGCAAAAAGTGGGTCCGCACCAGAACCATCACAGACAGCCTCGATCCACGTTGGAACGAGCAATACACGTGGCAAGTCTACGACCCCTGCACCGTCTTGACCATTGGAGTTTTTGACAATTGGCGGATGTTTGCTGACGTGTCAGAGGACAGACCTGATTGTCGTATTGGCAAGATCCGCATACGCGTGTCGACGTTGGAGAGCAACAAGGTGTACACCAATTCATACCCTCTGCTGGTTTTGTTAAGAAACGGAATGAAGAAAATGGGTGAGATTGAAGTCGCGGTCCGGTTCGCCTGCCCCAGTTTGTTGCCCGATACTTGTGCTATTTATGGTCAGCCAATCCTTCCTAGAATGCACTACCTCCGACCGCTTGGAGTGGCCCAGCAAGAGGCACTTCGTGGAGCAGCAACAAAAATGGTCGCATTGTGGCTTGCACGCTCTGAGCCACCGCTGGGAACCGAGGTTGTTCGCTACATGTTAGATGCGGATTCTCATACATGGAGCATGAGAAAGAGTAAAGCCAATTGGTTTCGGATTGTAGCCGTACTTGCATGGGCAGTGGGGCTGGCCAGGTGGTTGGACAATATAAGAAGATGGAGAAACCCGGTTACTACTGTATTGGTTCATGTTTTGTACTTGGTTCTTGTTTGGTACCCGGATTTGATTGTCCCAACGGGCTTCTTATACGTGTTCCTTATTGGTGTATGGTATTATCGGTTCAGACCCAAGATACCTGCCGGTATGGATATCCGGTTATCTCAGGCTGAATCGGTTGACCCGGACGAGCTAGACGAGGAATTCGACACATTTCCAAGTTCAAAACCACCGGATGTCATCAGGGCCCGTTATGACCGGTTACGGATGTTGGCTGCTCGGGTCCAAACGGTTTTGGGTGATTTTGCGACCCAAGGAGAAAGAGTTCAAGCTTTGGTTAGTTGGAGGGACCCACGAGCCACTAAGTTATTCATAGGGGTTTGTTTGGCTATCACCTTAACACTATACGCGGTACCACCCAAAATGGTTGCTGTGGCCTTAGGATTCTACTATCTGAGGCATCCAATGTTCAGGGATCCTATGCCACCGGCCAGCTTGAACTTCTTCCGGCGGCTTCCCAGCTTGTCGGATCGGTTAATGTAGATTTTGGGAAGAGTTGATATTGGGTAATACCTTTTCTTTTATATAGTTATAAATTTTTGGCACCAAAAATCAGTTGCTAGTTGACAAAAGAGTATTTTGTTTTGGGAAAAAGCTGTGACTAATAAACATACTAGGGAGGACAGAGGAGCGAAAAGTGGGGGAGGAGATGAAAAGAGGCTAAGTTGGCCATCTTAGTCTTAGGCCTCCTTTTGTTATTGGCATTGATCGAGTAAAGCTGAAAACTTGGAATAAGAGAAAGGGGTAGAGTTGAACGAAACTGAGGATTGGCTGTAATGGATTGGTGTCAGTAAAAAAATCATTGGACGTTGGTTTATTTTCTAACTAAATTTAGAAACCGCAGTAACATTATTTATTTTTTCTTCATCTCCAGTTCCCTTATTTGTACGTTGGTGTGGAAGTTCTTTTCTTTCTTTTCATTTTTTTAGCGGTCATCAACGATTTACAGAATAAGGTAAACCAACGAATAATGATAAGACGTGAAATAGAAAGAGGTAAGGTTGGCAATTGGCAGCTTTGTGACGAGATTTTCAAAAGCTGGTTTGACTATGAAGACGTTGTGAATGTTGGTTTGTTTCTAACGTGCTGACACTAGAGGCCACAAGCAAATGATCCTGCAACTTCAGAAAGCGTGCCAAAATGGGGTCACTCTCACGACCATTGGTCATGCTCAATCTTCGTACGACTTCTGCCTTCAAGTGGGAGATTTTTGATTCGTCTTGGCCCAGGTTCTCTGGAAATGAGCGTGATGGGCTGCTCACTTTATCTTTGTTTGATCGGGCTCAAAATCCAACCTCATTTGGACGCGTTGCACGGATTTTATATGTAAAATTCAATACCAACGTATTTTTATTTTGGTTTCACGTCAAGATGCCCTCTCCCTCTCATGCATTCTTTAAAACATATTGAGTTTGGGGTCTAGGCGTTGATTTCATCACTTAAGTTTCCAGGGAAAGCAGTGAACTGAGTTTTACGTTCCTGTTTTTATTTTACCTGTTTACATTGTTTCATTGATTTTATTCTTGCACATTGTCGGTTTAATTTTCAATTCTTAGAACATTTATTTCTAAAACTACAATTTTTGAAAGAAATTGTTCGTTGTGAGTATCCTTAACATGAATTGTTAAAAGAGAGAAGGATGTTGGGTAATGTTATACAGTACTGAAATTTTCATTTTTAGGGGTACAAACGAAATAATTTTACAAAATTTTGTAAGTTTTGAATTATATTTTATATTTTAATATTCACAAACTTAATCAAGTAATTAAAAGTTTTATTCTATTTGAAATTTGTCGAATGCTATATCAGACTAGAATGGATTATAACAAATTTATGGATTTCTTAGCCCTTGATTTATAAATATTCTCTTCCCAAACAATTATCAAAACAAATTAGTTCAAGAGGATAAAGACAATTTTTATTTTAGCATTTATATATTTTTTATTTTTAATCATTGTGAGAAGTAATTGATTAGAATAAGGGAACCATTTGTTCACTTGCAATTTAACGATTTGTTAACAAAGAATGTTTTTTTAATTCCAATATCATGTAAAAACATGAAGTGAAGTCTTCCCTTTACGAACACGCCTTGCAAACTTCAAGCAAGATTAGACAAAGGCCAGGTCGTTGGATCATAAGAATAGTTGGTGGGTATTCATAAATATCGCCACAACCAATGCAGCCCCACCCCTTTGTTGAGTCATGGTTGGAATGGAATTGTTACACCAAAACAGGGTCAGGACAAGACTACAAATGTCCCAAGACAAGGGAAGCCTCAGCTGCCCCCTGCATTTTGTATAAAAACCACAAGCAGGTATCTATTTCAACCTTATTAGGAGACTTCCAGGTTTGTAATCTTTCATTTCTCTGTTTCTTCATCTTCCCTGTTGTTTGTTCTTCAGGAAACCTGTAATCGTAAGTCTCTAACCAGCACAACCTTCATCAACATTCATTTGTCTTGGCATATTTTTTAGTTTTTTTCTTTGTATCTGTTTGTTGTTTCCTTCCACAGTTATTGGCCAGATCATGTAAATAAAATCTAGTTCCTTTTAGTTCGAGAGGAAAAGCATTCAAAAATCAGAAATCAGCTTTGATTCCTTGTGATTTACAATTCATTATTAAAACTAACAGACTTGATTTAACGATAACAAAATATGTGCTGCTTTTACAGGTTAAATATGGGAGAGACAGACGACAAACAGAAGGATGATCATGAGGTCGAAAAGAAGGACAAAGAGAAGGAGGAGAAGCACGACGACGCGGAGAATAAGAAGGGTGAAAATGGAGAAGAAAAAACAAAAGACAAAAAGAAGAAGAAAGACAAGGAATCTAAAGATAAGGAGGATAAGGAAGATGGTGGAAAAGAGAAGAAGAAAAAGAACCCTGAAGATAAGACAGACCCTGCTAAACTAAGGGCTAAGCTTGAAAAGATTGACTCCAAGATTCAGGCCATGAACCAGAAGAAAGAAGAAATCCTCAAGCTCCTCCAAGAAGCTGAGAGCAATGCCACACAGACACAACCTAGTGGTTGATCCACACTTATTTTCCAGGAAGCAAGAAATGATAGTTTCCACCTAGGATCAGTAGTATACTACACATTTATTAGTACAATAAAAGCATTGCATACCTACTCTATATAGCTGCACCACATCTGTGACATCCGATCTGATTGAGCACTTAAGATGTAAGTGTTACATAATTAATGTAAATAAAAGATCGATGGTCCTTTTGGAATCAAATGACTTCGCGTTTTAAAGAAAGCAATTGATTTAACATACCAGCTATGACAACCAAATTGCTGCTAATTCGATGACTTAATGTCGGGAATGAAGCCTGGTCCGGGACCAACGCATTAAGACGTATAGCTTGAAGCAGAAGAACTTGCATTGATCACGAACCAAACTTTATTCCAAACGTCACAATCATCCTGTTTTTACCAAATTCTTCATCTCATCATTGAATTGTAATTCAGGTGGTACTGTTTCCCTCTCTACATCCCCATCACTCTAAAGGCTATACAAATGAAGGACCTTATTCACTAGCTTATATAGATGAACTATCGAAGATATCACTTGAAGGGAATCATTTTTAGCCTAGGTTCTATGCATTCCAACATCAGTTTCTTCCTCGTCTTAATTGCCTGATTTGTGGGGAAAGTGACATTAACTGTATTAAACCAGCGGATTAACTTCTCTATGAAAGTACAAAGATTCATAGTATGTGCATGTTTGATGTTCAATGAACACGAGACCAATGAAATGGTGTAGCACTAGTGTCACCTTGATTAGAAAAGAGATAATTAAGAGGATGAAAATATTAGAGGTTAAATGATTAAGGTATTGACGTTGGAATATTATCCATCAGAAGGTTCAAGTCACATAGTACCGATGTGATAAGAAGATCGTCACAGGTAAGACAAAGTAAGATTGCCACTTATTTTTCTTGTTTCATCTTAAAATGTAAAAAGGGTCCACTTTATAATTCACAAGTTGAGATATCGGTTAAAGTTTCTTTTGAGTGGCAATTTTGGTCAATATGTTTGCTATATTAGAAATGCTTGGAGTCAATAATGTGGGGAACACAATCAACCACAAACTTAGCTATGATACATTGAAAAAAAAAAGGTACTTAGTCTAGCGAAAACCATTCTCAATTTAAGGGAGGCCATATTACATTAATAGTAGAATTGTCAGTTTATTCTTCCTTAGAAGATGATTGGCAGATCTTTTATATTTAATGTAAAATATATGTTTGTAATATCTTATTTATAAATTAAAGTATGATGTGGCGATTTATTAGTTTTGTCACCTCTAAACTATGACAACTGTACACAAGCAATTTATTCCTTTTTTTTTTCTCTTTTTATATATGAGCCATTTGTATTGAAACAAGATTGTTAATTAGACGTCATATAGTCCTAAATTATACATCGAATCGATCTCATGCTATGAAAAGAATTCCTATCAGGTTGAGCTAATTATGTTTAACCTTGAACAATGCCAATAATTTGGATTATGTTTTTGTAAAAATAAAAAGGAAAACTTCTTAGCTTCTTTGACATCGGAAGGACCATATTAAAACTTTGATGAAGTTCACTCCAATCCTTCATATCAAACTTGTTTTGAATGAGAGTTCATATGGAACTTAGGTCATCATGGATTCATCCTTAAGTAATATACTACGGAAACTTACAAAGGTTTTTTTATTTAAGTTTATGTAGGAAAAGAATGCAAAACCGTGATTGGCAAAATTTTCAACTAGTCTCAATCAAGCCTTAGTATTGCAACATCCTTTGTGTTTATTGCTTGGATCAATCTCCTAATTCTTAATAAGCTGAAGTTAGAAAGATAGCGTAATGAATGAAGATGATAGGCACGCACACCACACAATGCTTACGCCTTTCGTATGTATTATTGTAAATGATAGAGTTTGTTACATGATAGAAAGGTACAGCAGTCTTAACCATACACGTGTAGGGTAATGGTACAATATGTACGGAAGGAATATTACAACGTCAATTAATTCTGTGTTCTAACATTTCCCCTCAAACGAGAGGGTGCTGAAACCAGTTCGAGTTTGGTGCGATTTTGAGTGAACGGAGAATGAGTTAATGCCTTAGTGAAGCAATCTGCAACTTGATGAGATGAAGGTATATAGTGAATGTTGATAAAATCTAAAAATATAAGATCACGAATAAAATGAATGTCAATCTCTATATGTTTATTGCATGCATGCTGGACTGGATTGGAGGCAATAGCATGAGCACTTAGATTATCACACCATATCGTAGACAGTTGTTGTAAAAATAAACCAAGTTCCGACAGGAATGAACATATCCATTTAATCTCAATATAAAAAATAAAGTAAAATTTAAATCTGAGATAATTAACATCATCTAACCTAATGACTCACAATAAAAAGAATCTATCCCTAGTAACGGTGCCAAAAACTTATTGCGGTCTAAACAAAAAAAAAAATATTAAATGCTATCTAGACCAATTAGAGGTTAGCGCGCCCCATCGACAAGTAATATAAAAGGGTAATAACCGGATATCGTACCCAAGAGAATTTCAACACGCAAGACAATTAAATTAAACGATGAAAAATTAATCGGACGATCAAGAATTGATTAATTGGAAAATAAAATAAAATAAAGTAAGCAAATCAAGGAAATACAAAAAATGCAAGGTATGAATTAAAACGACTAAATTTAATAAAATTACAGAAATCAATTAAGGTATTAGATTTCAATTGGATTAGACACTAAAATTTTTGTCTCTTATGTATTGTCAAAGTCCATCATCTCATGCTCTCTGGCTATCCTTTTTCCACTCCTTTTTAATTTATTGTTCATGCAAAAACCTCCATTCTTTGTCTTCCAAAACATTAACGTTTTAGGTGGCTAAAACATTAACCTTTTTTACCCGAGCTCCTTTGAAAGTTTTTTTCTTGATTATGGTGTTAAATGTTCCAAATTAAATGTGCCTAAAATCAAAACAAATAACTCTTAATTAATGCAATTTAAACATTAAATAGACAAGAGTTTAGCAAATTATGTATCAAAAATTAA
>JANIPM010000006.1:64647516-64673968 GCA_027478405.1 Erythroxylum cassinoides
AATCGCAGAATCAATTAATAAACAATGACAGTAAATCAGAAACAGTACGAATATTATAAACCAAATATTAGGAACAAACAAGGTCTCACGAGTCAAAGCATAACAGTTGGAATTTCCCGACTAAAAATAACTTAGCTACTCATACGGAAATTAAACCTAACAGAATTCTTAATCAACATAATCTAAATAACAAAGAAGAAGAAAGAAAACTAGGAAAAATCCCTAAAGCACGCTGCTGTCCTGCGTGAACCGTCGCCTACGTCTCTGCTCCTACGTCCACTACCGCCAGACCTATCTTTTTTTCTTCTCTTAATTCCAAAACCTCCTCCTCTTGGCTGCGTGCGTCCTTGCTTGACTTTCCTCTGGGCTGCGTGCGTAGCCTCCTGTTTCAGCCCTTCAGTGTCTGCGTTACCTTAGGTTTTTTTCTTTCTCCTTTTATTCCGTGGGCCCCTCCTGATGGTCTCCCTTCTTTTCCTTGTGTGGGCCCCTCCAACTTCCTTTGGCTTTCTTTTCTTGCGTGACTTTTTCCAGCCCTCACGTGTTGCCTTGTTTCTGCGTGGATTCCTCCTTTTTCTTGGTTAGGTTTTCCTTCCTTCATTCATTGCCGTGGGCCCAAAACTTCCATCCTTGTGTTGCGTGCCTTCTCAAATTAAAAAGCCTCCAGTCCACTTCATTCCTCATTTTTTTGTTGTGCGTGTCTTCTTTTCTGGTCCAAGGAAAATTGCTCCCTTCTTTTCCTTGTGTGGGCCCCTCCAACTTCCTTTGGCTTTCTTTTCTTGGGTGACTTTTTCTCTCTAAAATCTTCGTGGGCCCTCTTTCATGGCCTCTTTTAGTGAGCAACGTGGGCCCTCCTTGATGTTGATTTCCTTGGATCCACCACTTTAATTCCTTTTTGCTCCTGCGTAGTAGACTTCTTTGCACAGCCGCTGCTCCTTCCTATCATGTCCGTGCGTGACTCCTGCCCAGTCCAACCAATTTTCTCCAGCTGCGTGCGTGCCTTGCGTCTCCGTGAACCTGTGGGCGTGCGTCCTCTTGCTTCCCAGTCCAACGTTGCTCCCTTCTTTAAATTTATTTTGCTATCTGCTGCCTCCAACGCTGCGTCTCTTACGTGAGCTGCTGGCTCCTTCATTTAATTGCCACTGATTTACTCTTAATTCCCAACATCATGTAAAAGTTATAATTTCCTAAAAGGAAACATAAAATCAAGTTAAGTCCCAATAAATGAATCAATCAAGAGGAGTAAAAGGGGATAATTAAAACACAAATATTGGACAAATATGCACTTATCAAAGCAAGTGTCGTTTAATCAACTCCAAAATATGAGAAATTATTTGATAATTAAGTTTAATGCCAAACAACTTCCATTATAATAACCCGAATTCATAACAAAATTCACAATATTATGATTTTATAACAATCTGAAATGGAATAATAAAATAATTCACATCTTCAAAAATCTAGTTTGACTTGAGTTCAAGGTCGAATCTATAAGCCTTCTTCTTTTTACGTTCCTCTCATAATATAAGGATAAAAGTCAATTTCAATTTGAGAATTAGATTCTATAATAATGGATCTTAATGAACTACATAATCTTGATATCTAAACATTTTCTCTAAGATGTTTATATATGACAATAATAACGATTATTTAGTTCAACTATATAATATCATAAAATAGTAATAAAACATAGTTTCATATGTAAGTTAACTTATATGGTACACAATTGACCTAGTGGACTCATTAAAGTGTAATTTATATCCACCAACCCTTCTCCCTCTACACCTGCCTTTGCTTTTGCCTTTGCCTTTGTCTCTTCCTCTCACCCCACCTCTTCTTCTCCCTTTGACAATTATTGTTGTACTTCTATGATCTTTATGGTTCTCCTATCTAATCACTTCACGAGTATACATAATATTTGTTGATGGAGTATGTACTAAATTTATGGATTAAAGCCCTTCACTCTATCTCCTTACATTGGTGTTGGATGATTTGGCACCTATAAATATTTTGCAAAAATCAAGTATTTAGTAAAAAATGATAATAACAAAACAATATAAAAATTAATGTGAAATTTCTTACGTTTATTACATTTCTTCGTAATCTTTAGTTGTACCTTTATTGTGAACAGTTGGTGGTCATCATCCTCCTTTTACACTTGGTAGCTTTTCCTATTTTAGGTTGATTAAATCTCTCTTTCTTTCTATTTTCTTAGGTTAACTAGGCATTGTCCTTATTGCTAGTAGCTTAATGACTTTATATTTAGGCTAACATCTTGGTCCATCAAATGGCTTTAAGGAATATCTGTATGTTTTTATATATCTCTTCTTGCTACAACATATGTCAATGTATTCATCTAGATTGTCATAGCTACGATAATGGTAGCCAATGCATGAGGATATTAAATCCCTATTGGTCCTAAGATCTATAAGTATAACTACTAATTGTCACAAAAAATTGTACAATTCATGCTCAACTTCATACCCTTTAGCTTCATTCCAATCAATAAAACAATTAAATATTTCTTTCTTATCCTCCTCTAATATATCCAGAACTCTTCATGATATATTATAATCCCATTTTTCACCAAAACACCTTTATATATGCATGATTTTCATCACTATTATCTTTATATAGTCCAACACGTTAACAATAGGCTTCACTCTGATCTCCAAGTTCCCATTGTTAAAGGTCTCATATTATTATCCATATAATCACATTTAGCATTGATATTGAAATATTCCTTACATCATGTCTCCTTAAGACGTTCTAGTAAATCTTCAAAATAACTTGTTCTCATTTCATGTAAAACATATAATTGTTTATTGAAATCAGGGATAAATGTGGCTTTGATTGTCCTCCAAAACTAAAACTTGAGATCATCTCCATTCCATATTTGTCTCTAATTAGCATAAAATATTCCTTACACACATTATATGCTTAACATTTGATAACAGGCCTTTAACTACATTAAAAAGACTTAAATAGTAATAAAAACCAATTATTATAAACAATAAGATAAAATAGACAAGCATATATAATTAACAATATGAGAACATACCTTTTAAATGTCATATATGAATGTGAAACCAATGCATCTTCAAGTTGTAGATCTAAAACTAAAAGCTTTAAAATTCACTTATATGCTTCTGTATATTCAACAATAACCACACCCCAAGTAACAAGAAACAACTGACTATTTCCATCCCTTTCAATAGTAGACAATAATTTCCTTCATGTATCCTTTTTAAGAAACATCCATGAATTTCTATTATTGGTCTAGAACGATCAATTCAACCCCTTTTTTTAAGCACTGAAACATATATATCATCTTACAAACAACCTTTTACCATAAACATTCATTATTTTTCTGATTTCTCATTTGGTACCTGGGTCATGTTCTTCACCTCCTTACCATACCCCCAACAATTTAGAAATTTCTTCTATATGACAACCATGCATCATCTTAATAATAATAGCCTTTGCTCTTTCACATGTGCTGAAACTCACATATACTTTTAACTCCTTCTATAATAAAAATTTTCCACCTTGATATTTATTTGTGCTTCAATATTGTCCTTATATTGGTTAGGAATCTATTTAGAAATGATGAGATTATTAATGTTAGTGGTTGTATAATTTTGCTTAATCTTATATCTATTTATTAAAAAAAAACTAATGTCATTTCTCTCAAAACTTATAAAAAGTAACTAAGGGCACTATGGTGCACATCTTACTCTCACCCAAACTTCTCAATTCTTGTATTTCAGTTCTAAAATCTTTGCAATGGAGTATTTAATAATCACCTTCTTGAATTCATGGCATCTTTGAACTTCAAACCTACAACCCAATATAAATGTTAGATATGGGATCATAATAAACATTTTTGCATTTACCTTTTCAATGCACTGTCAACATCCTCATCTAACTTGTGTAGTATTGACCCAAGCCAGTACTCTCAATTTACTTACTTTCTTTCTTAGATTTAAACCCCTCTTACTCATCTTTATGTGCATTTTCTCTTTCATCATTTTAAATGTGATCATTCATAAGCTCATCTTAAATTCTTCTCTTGGATTTCTTTTCTTTGTATTTTGATGTCATAGCTTGGAGCTTATCATCATCTCTTCCATTATCACATTCCAAACTAGTCAAATTATCATCCTTACTAACTTTATTTTCAATAAAATCATTTGGCTCCTTTTTACTTGGTACATCCTCTACTTCAGTTGGCATACCCTTAACTTCAATTTGTGCACCCTTTACTTTAGTAAGCACACCCTTTACTTTACTTGGAATACCTTTTACTTCAATTTGCACATCCTCAATTTTAATATGCATATTCACTACTTCAATTTCCATACCCTCAACTTCAATTTTTACACCCTCAATTTCAATATGCAAATCTTCTCCTTCAGTACACATTCCCTCTAATACAAACACACAATTATCATCATTCTCATTAACACGATAATGTTTTCTTCATTGTAGCCATTAACATCTGCATTACTCACTCCTAAAACAACCTATTCATCCTCTATGAAATTACAATCTTCTTCTTCACTATTTTTTAAAATCATATCACCATCACCATTATGGATATTACCATTACCAGCATCCACATTTTCTACTTTTAATGCTTTCTTTGCATTTTACTCGCCATGAAAGTAAACCTCAACTTTTCCATATTTTAAAACAAGTAAGATTAAATCACTTATTTTTTAATCATCTTCAGTCTCAACTAATCGACCTTCTTCATGTTTATTTGGGTGCTTATAGTATACTTTATTTAACCTATCATATCAATTGTGCTTTGCAGATCCCACAATACTAATCCAATATAATTTATCTAAGATGATGTCTTTAACTAAAATTTTGTTATCAGCAGCATACACAAATGAGTTTTATCTATCAATTTCTCCCCATAGAAGAAAATAATTCCTTTTTCAATGGGATTCTTCATCCTAGTAAAACAAGAAATTAAATGTTAATAAGATATTCAAGGTTATATACAATAATACATATCAATAATAACATCATTTCAATGCTCTTCAATATTGAACAAAAAGACATGTCAATATCATTTCAATGCAAAATGAAAAATATTTTTTATCTTTTTCCAATGATAAATAAACTCCAATATTCACTTTAATATGCAATACTTAGCTTTTTTCAAGCTAGAATCAATAAATATTATGACAAATTTTCCCTTTTCTCTTCCTTGAAATGTACAAGTTGAGGCCCTTATATTCTTTCAAACACCACTAAAAAGAAGTTAAAAATTGAAAATTTGTGACATTTAAATAACCAAATAATTTATGACAAATAAAAGCATCCTACATACAAATAAAAGTTTTAAGGTAAACTTCACGCACCATTCAAGTAAGGACTTAATTGAAGTAGTCATCTCAATTTTAGCAAGTAAATTCTTGAGTTTGGTGCAGTGCAACAACTGAACAACTGAGAGCTAAGTTATAAGTTCTATTTTCAAGGATCTAATTGAAGCTTTTGTTTATATTACATGTTAAAAGGATTAGTTGCTAAAGAGGATGACTTACTCTACACAATGGAATGCTAGTGTAATAGCTTACTATATAGAGCCAAAGAAGCTTTGGGATGAGCTAGCTAATTTGGATCCACTTCCACAGTGTCTGTGAAGCAATCAAATGGTATAAGTGAAGGAAAGTGCTTATATAACTTTTAATGGGGCTTCAAGAAGCATGAAGCAAGCTAAAAGTCAACTATTGCCCCAAGATCCTTTATCCTGAATAGTAACAAAGCATATTTTGTGATTCCAATGATCAAACACTACAGGAAATTCAACTAGAAAATTCTAATATAATTGTTTTAGTTGTGCTAGTTTCAAAAATATAAAGTCCTCTGAAATAAAAGAAGTATAACTCAAAGAAGGAGCATTGGAATCGAGATGTCTATGTTAAGGAGAGCTACTTCAAACTAATAGACTATTCAGATTGGCAGTAGTAAAATAAAGGGAATAAGTCAAACTCATCAAAAAGTAGTAGAAAACCATTACACATTGTTCCTAAGAAAAGCCGAAGAATCTCAAAAAAATCTACTTAGCTTGAAGATTTTGTATTAAGTGTTATTATTCTTCCCAGCTACAGTCAAGAGGATTCTCAAGCTGAAAATGTAATTTTGGGATAAATTCCTAAGAGGTTAAATCAAATTGTACACACTATTTCATAGAACATAAATTCATATTCATAAATCCCTAAGAATTTCACAAAATTAAGAAAAAGATTTACTTCACTTCCTTCCCACTCCTCTGCAGCGAACCAACATGCAAATTGCAAAAACTAAAGTTTTACCTGGATTAAAAAGTTGAAACTTTACCTCTTAGTCCTTTGTGGTAGGCAACCTCCATCCTCAAGCTTTTCTTACTTCAAAATGCAAAAGCTTCTCCTTTTTCTATGCTTACGTTTTTGTTTACAAAATGCAAAAAGGTTTTCTTTCAAAACGCTTGGTTAATTTACTCATTATTAAATGATTGCGTTTTGGTTAATGACTAAATAATTTGCCTTAAACTAAATCATACTCCATTTGTTTCAACACGATTGCATTTCGTAAACAAAAAAAATCATATTTATACCAAAACACAATTGTTTAGCTTTAGGGGGTAATTAGCAATTATATGTTAAAAAGTCATAAGAACTTGACGCATAATCACTTGGGTACAACGTGCACCTCAAACTCCATTTGTAATAAGTTTAAGGTTAAATTGGTAAAAATAAACGTTTGGGAACCTACATGCCATAACATCAATATTAAAGACTGTGGGGCAAATTGCAATTTCGTTTTTCTTTGAAAACATCATTCCTATTACTCATCTGATTATAGCACAAAGACAGAAAGAAAAAGTGGGGCAAATTATATAAAAACTCATTCTTTAATGGATTTAAAGCGTACTGAAAATACAAAGGATGCACTCATCTCCACTGCATATGCTGGTCATGCTACAAAAAAGATTCGAATATGCGAACAGGAGGAAGAACCTCCTTCTCACACGTTTAATCCACTGACACTTCAAACCAGTTATTGTGCAACATTCACAAGCCATCCAGTCCATGAAAAGGATTTAGATTGGCCTGAAGAGGAGCTTATTGAGATTATAGAAGGGGATATCAACATGGTACAAGGTGGATTTGGAATAGGCGTTGAATTATCTAGTACATTTAAAGGACAACTCAACAAACAATGGGAGAAGGCAATCGTGGTCAAATTGTTAGGTAGAAAGCTGGAATTCAATTTCCTCACAACCAGACTAAACACAATCTGGAAACTCAATGGCCCCATGAAAATTATTAATATAGATAATGATTTTTACCTAATTAACTTTGTCGAGGAAGACGACTATCTACAGGCGCTCACACAAGGTCCATGGGTGATATCCGGTCATGTTTTGTCTGTGCAACCATGGACTCCAAACTTCTGCCCCTATTTCGGAAAGATCTCGCATGTTGTCACCTGGGTTCGATTTCCAGAGCTTTCAGTCGCTCGATATCATCCTTCCATCCTCAAAGCCCTTGGGAACTTGATCGGTCGCACTGTCAAGATCAACGATAATACACAACACTCCCATATAGGCAAATTTGCAAGGGTCGCAGTCGACATCGACTTAAGATGGAAGCAAGGAGCACCACGATAGAGACGGGGCTGACTAACCCATCAGAATCTCGAGTAGATGTTGGGACCCGATCTCGGGACCGGACCCCAACCGGAAAACAAACGGAGAACGGATAACAAAGAGCCGAGAAGCAAAACAAATCAAATCTGAAACCCAAAAGTGGGCCAAATGCACACGAAATCGGATTCTTAACGGAAATCAAATTGAAAGCAGAAGCGAAAGACAAATTGCGGAATCAAAAGCGAAGCGAAAACACACCAGAAACGAATCGAAATCGGAAAGCGAATTATATACAAAAACACTCATTTCATACATTTGATACGTCTAAATTCCACTAAAAGATCGAGGTCCAACAGTAGACCTGCCGATGAACGCCCTTTAGAAGGAGGTCTATGGACCATAGATCCAGGTATAACGTCAAACTCGCCGACCATCAAACATAGCAACGACACAAAGAAACGATAGGAGGGAAAGAGATAAGCGTGAGGATTTAAGGGGCTCAAGGTATACGATTATGACAAACAAGGCTTCTATGGAACCTATAAACGGTAACTCTACACCTGCTGAGGAGAACCATCTAAGCGAGACCTTGGATCCTCAAGCTAAAAATCAACGACAAATTACTTCCAAGACTCAATTGACGGCAAGAGCCTATGGACCAAAAAGGCCATCGTCTAATGGACCTATTAGAATTATGAACCAGAATAAGTCCTCTAAATAGATAAATCACATCCCAAACACCCCAAGGCCTACTCTGATAACAATAAGAACACTTCGACTCCAACGACAACGTCCGAGACGCCCCAGCGAACCACATCCCTCCACGTGGCCATTTCCATCCCCTCTCATGCAGAGTTAATAATCAAAGACCAATCTTTTACAGAGGTGATGCAAGAGGATAGGGGCTACGGAGACATAGCAGAGGATATGCAAGAAGTATGCATGAATATTACATTGCCACCGTCGCGTACTGATCACCTTCTGCCTCCATCCTGACCACCTAATTTTGGAAAGAACTCGATGTTGAAAAGTGAGGTCTCATTTATACCTGACTCCTAGATGGAAGAGATTCAACCGAATCCCATGACCAACCCTAGTAGGGTTCCGGATGTTAAGACAGTAAACACTCAGGCTTAACAGTGTTTACTTAGACTTTAGCTAGTTATTTATGTCGATCTTCATATAGAACTGCCAGGGGGCTAGAGGTAACACCTTCAAGCTGATTAATAAGAATTATATTTGGATATGTAATCCTATTCTTATTGTCTTGGTCGAGTCAAGAATAAGTGGAAATTGTGCGAGAAGGTTATTAGGAGCTTGGGATTTGAGCACTCTTTCAAGGTGGAAGCTTCAGGTTTCTCAGGAGGTATCTGGTTATTATGGAAAGCTAATTTAGTTGTCCGAATTCTGTTATCTCCTTGACAATTTGTACATACTAATATTGAGTGGGGGCAATCTTCTTTTGACTTCACAGTAATTTATGATAGCCCTACGTATTCCTTACAACATTTCCTGTGGAATTATCAGCGTAGAATTGCTCGGACCACCTCTAAACCTTAGATTCTGGGTGGAGATTTCAATGCCAAGCTAGAGAGCAATGATAAAAAATGAGATTCTAGACTCCAACCAATAGTCAATTCTCAGTTTTGGGATTGTGTACAATGTTGCCAACTGCAAGATTTAGGATTCTCATGGCCAAAGTTCACTTGGAGAAGAGGACAGATACTTGCTAGAATAGACTGAGTTTTCTGCTCTAATTCATGGCAATCCACATTCCAGAATACTCCTGTTACTCATCTGCCCTTTTTAAAGTCAGATCATCGTCCACTTCTTATTATTCTACAACAAAATATGCATATGCCTCCGACCCCTAGGCCTTTCAGATTTCAGGCAGCTTGGTTGAATCAAGAAGGCTTTGATCAGATTGTCAAAGATAATTGGAAGCCTAATATATCTGATTTTAGTGGTGCAGTACGAAATCTTTCAAAATCAATACATCATTGGAACTTAAATACTTTCGGCAACATCTTTCATCGAAAAAAAGACTCATGGCATGACTGAAAGGAATTCAAAAAGATCTAGAAGAAAAAGACTCGAATTCTCTATGAGAGCTGGAGGAATATCTCCATTCTAAACTAGAACAGGTTCTTTGTCAAGAAGAGCTTTATTGGCACCAACGCTCACGATGTCAGTGGTTAAGTCAGGGAGACAGAAACACTAAGAATTATCAATCTATCACAACTGCCACACGACGAAAAGTGAGGGTTGCTACACTGAAAGTTGATAAAGGGTACGTGGGATCGGACATAGAGAGTATAAAACGGATAACGAAGAATTTCCTTGAGGAACTCTACACAAAAGAAATTCATTCACCTAGGAACCTCCCTATCATAGGTTTTTTTTTCCTTCACACTCTCACAGGGCTATAACTGACATGCAAACTCCACTTAGTCCTGACGAAATCAAGATAGCATTCTTTGATATGGCACCGAATAAGGCACCAGGATTTGATGGGTTTACTACCTTATTCTACCAATCTCAATGGAACACTGTCGGACCTTCACTAACATTGTTTATCCAGAAAATTTTTAGACATGAAGTCTGGGAATTTGAATTGAATCGTACCATTTTGATTCTTATACCGAAGATTCCAACTCCTATATCGATCACTCAATTCTGTCCAATAGCTTTATTTTCAGTGATTTACAAAGCTCTTACCAAGATTATTGTCAACCGACTCAAACCTCACCTAGAGGATCTCGTAGCTCTAACTCAATGCAGTTTTGTACCAGGTAGACTGATAACGGACAATATTATTATTACCCAAGATGTCATCCACACAATGAAAAGGAAATCGGGACAGAAAGGAATGCTTGCTATTAAGGTGGATCTTGAAAAAGCTTATAATAGGCTTTCCTGGGATTTTATCAAAGATACACTCGTCGATATTGGGCTTCTTGAATCCTTGCTAAATCTGATAATGAAGTGTCTTTCCTCGGTTTCTATGCAAGTGAATTGGAATGGTGAACTCAGAGACGCAGTCACTCCCATCAGAGGTATTTGACAGGGCAACCCCCTATCGCCTTATCTTTTTGTACTATGTATGGAAAGACTGGGCTACTTAATTATTAACTCAGTCTCTCAAGGAAGATGGAAGCCAATTAAAATAAGTAGAAGAGGACGTTCCATCTCTCACTTGTTGTTTGCTGACAATCTCATTCTATTCTCAGAAGCTTCCATTGAACAGGTGTACGAGATTAGAGACACGTTACATACTTTTTGCGCAGCATCCAGATAAAGGGTCAGTCAAGACAAATCTCGTTGCTTTTATTCCAGGAATATACATCACTCGAAAGCGCACTATTTAAGCAGCGTATTGGGTTTCAAGTAGACAAATAATTTAGGACGCTATCTTGGCATCTCCCTCTTGCACGAGAGAGTTAGCAAAAGAACCTACCATCATATTCTTGATAAGGTTCAACAACGTCTCTCGGGGTGGATAGCCAATTTTTTGTCACTTGCAAGACGAATTACGTTGACATAATCAGTCATCGCGACGCTTCCCATTTACACTATGCAGAAGGTCTGACTACCTCGCCATCTTTGTGATGATTTAGAGAAATTAATGCGCCAGTTTCCGTGGGGCTCAAACCAAGACAACAAAAGGATAAATTTGGTGAATTGGGAAAAAAGTGTGTCAACCTAAAGAGATGGGGGGCCTTGGCACTAGAAAAATTCGAGAAACCAATGATGCCTTACTAGTAAAGCTAGGGTGGCCAATGGTTTCTAAGCCTAATGCATTATGGGTACAAATCCTCTTGCTAAGTATAATTTTGATGCTAACAACATTCCCTCTTCTTTTGATGCAATAGGTGGTTCGATGGTTTGGAAGAGTACAAAAGTTACTTGGCACCATGTTCTGCAGGGCGTGAAATGGATGATCTATGATGGATTTAGGACTCGATTCTGACTAGATTCCTGGGTTGAGGATTGGGTACCTCTTATTTTACATGCAGTGGCTCCTATTCCTCTAGCAACTATTGATCTCCGTGTTTAACACTTTGTGGATATTGCAGGTAACTGGAAATGGGAAGCGTTCCAAACTATGCTCTCTTCTTTGATTTGCATATCCATAGTGAGTATTTTTCTGTCGAAGCCCTACTTAGAGCCAGATAAGCTAATTTGGGGAAGATCGAACACTGAGTAGTTCACTACTACATCTGCATACTCTATAATAATGGATCATGAAGACGTTTTGTTCGATGTTTGGAAGACAATATTGCAGTGGCAAGTCCCGTAACGAATTCGCTCATTCCTTTGGCTCCTCTTATACGATCGATTACTTTCTAATCAACAACGAGTTCGCAAACAATTAACATCTGATGCTGTGTGCTACCGTTGCCAATTAGATGAATCCTCACTGCATGTAGTGCGCGACTGCTCCAAAGCTCGCAAATTGTGGAGTATGTTCCCTCCACAAGCAGTCTCCTGTTATTTTTTCACTCTGACGACTAAGGAGTGGCTAATAAGGAATATGCAAACACACCGACTTGTGCTTGGCTTAGATTGGTCAATTATCTTCGGCACTGCGTGTTAGTTTTTATAAACTTGGAGAAATATGACCCTTTTTGAAGAGCACTTTTTTTGGCCGACTTCCCCAGCACATCATGATTTGGAATATGTCTATCAGATTTATAAGGTGTCGGTCTAGCAAAGAAGAGTAAATATGGTCAATCGCTCTCGGTGTGAGCAGCTTATAAACTAAAGCAAACCTCCTCAGGGTTGGGTTAGATTAAATACGGATGGAGCGAGCTAAAGGTTACTCTCTTCGGCCATAGCAGGTGGCCTGATTCATGATAGTTCGGGCACTTGGTTTGGAGGCTTTGTGTAGAATATTAGATGGTATTCCTCTATCTCTGCTGAACTTTGGGGAGTTGTTTCGGGACTTAATCTCGCTTGGAACCTGGGTTATCGTTGAATTGAATTAGAGGTGGATTCGAGTGCGGTGATGAAAATACTATCATCCCCGTCGAAACGCATAATGTCTCTCAATTCTCTAGTCTTGGGTATCAATGAATTGTTTACTCATAATTGGGTAGTTTTAACTCAGCACATCTACAGGGAAGGTAATCGGTGTGCTGACTGACTCGCTAACTTTGCAAACTAGTTCAAGCTAGGGTTTACTACTTTTGATGTAACACCCATCGGGTGCCTCTTAATTCTAATAGAGGATATGTCAGGAGTTTGTCACCCTAGACTCATCATATAATATGTATCATGTTTACTCTTCTTTTAAATTAAAAAAAAAGACTAATTTGGGCTTTTTTTTCTTGATTAGCTTTTGAATTTTGACACTTAACCAATTTTTTAAATGTTGAAGGACTAATTTCAAATATTAATATGAAGATTTGAAGATTGTAAGTTGCAAGTCTCCATATAACTAATAATTACAAGAGATTAAGTTGAGTTTGAGTCATCTAAGACGAGAGTTTAGTTTAATTTTTTTTAGCTCAAAATTGACCTGATTGAAATTTGAAAGTCTAAAATTCAATCATATCAAGATCAAAATGAAATTATTTTTTTAACTTACTAAAAAATTGTCATTTAAGTAAGTTATGCTAAATTGAGGTCCTTTTATTTAAATTGGTCAAATTAAGTTGAATAAACCTTTTCAAACTCAAATATAATTTAAAATTTGATTTAGCTCAAATTTAATTTGTTAATCCGGAGTTAAATTGTGTTCAATTTACCATCCCTACTTATAACATGATTGAGTAGAAATTATTGTAAAAATAGAGATACTAATAAGTAAGTTTGCGATTCGACGGAAGGTGCGATGTTCCTTTCCTTGAAGTCCAAATATTGATGGTGAGAAGAAAGGGCCTTTCCAGAATGTCACACGTATATCTTATGTTGAAATGGCGCCTCGGACTTGATTCTACTTTTTCCAGCATTTGATGGATTGATCAATCTCGTTCTTTCTCAGCCAAAACTTAGCGCACGTTTTCCTTCGTGCTCTGTAACAATGAATTCATCAAAACAAGAAAATCTAACACAGGAAATAGTTATTCCTCGCATCGAGCTGATGGATTGTGGAAACCGCAAGTTTTAGGCAGCCTGTGGCTGAATTTCATGCGCAATTCCGTTTTCATTTTCATTAACGCTCTTTCCCAGACAATAGAATTGGACCAGATTGGCATTGCGAGTATTAACAGTCATGGAAGCATACAACATGCTTGTCCAAAATGAATATGGGGTTCCTTCAAATGCATTTCATGTTTTTGGCTTGTTTGTAGGCTAAAATTTGACGTTGTCCTTCAAGTAACACACTATTACTTGCTGCAATATTAAACAAAGTGAAAATAAGTATGAAAATATGTTATGAGACGCTTTTAATATAAGAATTTAGCCTCTAGGAGAGGATTGAAGGAAAGGGGAGAGTACTTACAAGTAAAGAAAGAATAATGCAGCTGGCAAAGCCAGGAAACAAAGCATACCAAAAGTTCAACTTGTGAAACTTGCTTCCATCGATGAACACAAGTGGCAAACTTGCAGCTTCACAAAGCTTTGTATTTTTAGTATCAGATTTAGGAAAGGAAACCCATAAATTAAAGAATTGAAATATGAAGGACCTGGTGGGTGGTTTGAACGTGTGTAGATCATGAACGCTATGGATGTAGCGAGGGCAGTGCTCCTAGCAAGCCAACCAGGGCCGAGGATAGAGAACACCATGACTCCAATGGCTGCGCAGCCAATCTGTGCCATGAACATGTTGTACTTCTGCAGTGTTGAAAGGAAATTTTGGCACACATGTGGTTAGCTACATATCTAGAAGCAAAAGATCAAGCTTTTCAAGGTTGAATACGTAGCGATATTAAAGGATTATATCAGACATATCCAACATACAAGAAGCAGTGGGTATTAGTAGAGATGTATTTTGTGGTCCATCTTCCACTATATTACAATAACCCAAACATTTAAAACAGAACATTGCTCTATCTATTGTGCAGAACATGAGACTAAAAATGGAGCAGTGATACACTAAATTATGCAACATTAACATACACAAAAGCATTGCTCCGTTAGTCGATTCAACATAAGCTCTGAACTCAATCACGAAGCCTAATAATTCATTTCTATGTGTCCACATTATATGTCTCACGAATTTCATACCTGGTTTACTTAGGAATCAGAGAGCAAAAAGAAAATGGGAAATCCTATCTCATTCAAAACCACACAGCTGATTATAACATCCCACATCAAAACAACCAACTTCAGCTTAATTAATTTCTGATTTGCAAGAAAAGCAGGAAGATCAAAAGGGTACCCGAGCAGCAGGAGAAGAAGGTGCAGCGAAGAGGACAGCACAAACGGCCCCTAAGGGTGCAATAGTGATTGAGAGCCCTTTCGGAGCCAGTACTTGATCCATCATTCCCAATATCGCCATTGCCGCAAATGCTCCTGTCCAAATTTCCTTAGTAAAATTGGTCCATAATCATATCAGAGCGAAATTTTCAGGGATGATCATTTAATTTGGTTAATCGGATATCTAGCATGGGACAGAAGAAGTCACATTCTTTTCAACATTGAAAAGCCTTTCAAGACCAATATAATGATGTCTCGAAGTTATAGTTGTATCTCATTGCATTTTATCAATCACTAACCTGCGGAAGGCCACAGAATGTCGCTGAGAGATGGTGAAGAAGAAGCTTTCTCTGGTTTCCAGGCGTCCCACAAAGGAACAGAGGCGTTGGTAGAACTGGAAGCCACGACAATACCATTTTTATTCCTACTTTCAAACTTAATCGTCTTGTTGAATAAGGGAGAAGGCAACGAAGAACTCAAGCGTAAACACGTTGACACTACCAGTGCTGTTGGTGTGAAGCATTTATGATGACAATGATTATAGTAACCACCAGCCTTGACCTGCGTGCTCATTTTATCATCAAAATCGCCAATACCCCGACAGACTTAATTGAGAGCAGTTTGCACAATTTGTATGCATATTGTAGTTTATTATCGTCGAAAGAGGGCCTCATGACCGTGGAGAGGATCGGTGAGCTTTTGGGGGTGTCGAAAAGGCGCGGTTGGATAAGGAGGGGACAACCCGACATTTCAACGCCCCTGCCTCCACTTGCTTTCTTGGAGTTTGTACATTTAACTACTATAAGTTCCAATTTATTATCTTAATTCTTAAACTTTAAAACAACAAATTTATCCTAAACTTTCATATTAAATTCATTCTTAATGTTGATATTTTTTATTTAGATAAAATTTAATCATTAATGATTTTTCCTACGACATAGAAATAAACCAATTTTAAGTACAGTAGTGGGCAAGTGGGGCAGTAGAGCGTCAAAAGAGCGAGGAGGTAGACTTCGGATCCGCCTCATACACGATGACCTTTGAAGCAAGGCAGAGCCCATACGGAATAGCTTGTTTTTGTTTTCAAAACAGAAGAGCCGACTCCTATGGCCGGCTATGTTTGATCACCCTCTGAGTGTAACAGTTGAAAATGGGAAGAGAAAAGGAACTAGGGAAGAAACAAAATAGCTTAAGAAAGCTTTGATTTGTTGAGAAAGTTGGCAATTATTATTAAATTAGCAAAATTTAACTTTATATTAACCAATATCGTAGCAAAGTTGGCTCTTTTCTGTTAATAGACTCTATATTTTACCTATATTAAAAATTCTAACATGATATCAGAGTAAGTTTAGTTCGGATTATTAATTTTTTAGTCGTTTATTTGGATATTCAGTCTCAGTGTCCCGGTTCGGTTACCGTTATGTTTATTTCAAGTGACAATTAGATGTTCAATCCTAGTTAAACTTAAAAGAAGGTGTTAGAGCATCTCATATTGACTAAACATGAAAATATTAAAGGGTTTATAAGTGATAAGGACTAATCATTTTGACAATAATTGACCCAAATTTAATTCTTGTTAATAGGCTCTGCATTCTACCAATATTGAAATTCTAATAAATCTTTATTTTCCTTCGCTAAAACTTATTTTTCTTGTAGGGACCTTTAATTATTATTATCACTATATAAATATATCCATCTTGTGTATATTTTAATAAAATTAATATTGATTCAAAGATTCTTACAAAGCAATTTGAACTTGATATTTAAGACGAGCTTTGTTTTCTTAATTATTATTATTATCGAACTTTTACTAAAATATTTATTAATAAATAATTAAAATTATAACGATATTAAGCTCTTAAATGAAAATAAAAACAAAAGTAGTAGGACATAATCCTAGTTTTTACTCATACATAAGTACTTAATTTCCTTCTAATTGCAATGAAATTACCTTGTTCACATGGGATTCATTTAAAAAAGGAGTTGTATTGCTATTTCTAACAAGAATTAAACTAGAATCTATTCTTAGATAAGAGAAACAAAGTCTATGAAATTCTAACTCAATATCTTATATTAACTAAACATTAAAATATTAAACAGTTTATAAATGATAAGGACCAACTAACTAAATAACTAGTTCTAATTATTTTAGCAATAGTTGATCGAAGTCTAATTTTTATTAATAAATTCTACAATCTACCTATATTAAAAATTGTACTATCCATCACCATGTACCCCTACTTACACAGATGAACGGCGAAATTATTATTGAACTAGTTTTTTATTTAGGCCACACTACTACATTCAACAAGGATTGTCTTGTTGACACAAGACAAGAAGTACTTAGAAAAACTAGGGTTAGAAGTAGAATTCTAATACTCGGGAGAACTGTACAAAGGAAGTTTGTTTCTGAAGACAAATAGTAGGTTGTTGACCTTTGAGAACCCTTTGTCCGGAGTTTTCTGGTGGAAGCAAGCACAATGTTTGACATCAGGGGACTATGCCATGACAACTAGGTTGTTTGACCCTGGAGGTACAATTCGGTTCTAGAGTGAACTTGAGAGGAGGAAAAGTCTCTACGTTGTGATGGCCAGAGAAACTGCCACTGGTTGTTGACGAAACTAAAACATGTGGTCCAATCAAGTGACTGTGTGATACAAATCAGACCCTATAATTACTTCACCTTCGGACAAAAATCGGAATCCAATAACATGCCTAACTCTGTTACAAAGACCGATGAAAATGGGACCGAGGGCACTCTTGTGAGAAATCTTTAAGTTCTGAAGGAAATTCACAGCAACAAGTTGCTGCTAGAGATGTGAAGAAAATAATGAAACGTAATTTGTAGTTACTTGCTAGCTTAAGATGCCTGGAAAAGAAATTTCCCTTTTTATATTTTGCTTTGGTATTATTTTCTTCTTTTCATCTTCAAAACTAAACAATCACCACGTAAAACAATGCCATAATCTTTAACTTCTTCGCCTATGGCTACCTGGGGGAATTGTAGATGATAGAACTTTGAATTTGTCTTCAACCACGCACCTCCATGGACATACTTGAAGGAATAACAAAACAGACCACGCAAATTGAACAGTTGCAACAATCCGTATTTGCATGGATTGATTTACAAGCTCCACAGAGAGGAGCATCTGAGATAAGAGCCAAGATGGCGCATATATAGTTTGATGTATATATCCGATTGGCCATGCAACTAAATGGCTTATTTTGCTCAACAATAATCTGACTGTGACTCGTAGAAATCAGTCGGGCATGGAGACATGACTTCTTGTTCCAGTAACTGCAGTACCTGATTCATTGTAGGCCTATCATCAGGATTTGCATCTGTACACCTTGCTGCTATTTCCAGAATTGCTTCCACTGTTTCCATGTCCGAGTCTATGCATCTTTTGTCCACAACATTTTCCAGTTGATTCTCTCTTAACAGAGTATTCATCTGCAAAGTTGCTCGTATTTGTTACAGGTTTAACAGTAGACCAAACAATGTTCCACATTTTAACGAGGGAGGAAATTTTGGACCTACCCAACCAACGACATTTAAGCCTCTCTTTACAAAAGTTGGATCGGTTGGTCTTTTGCCCGTCACGAGCTCTAGCAAGAGAACTCCAAAGCTATACACATCTGACTTTTCAGTAGCTCTTCCACTTTGGAGATATTCTGTTCACAGTAACAATAATTAAAAAGTTAGTAGGCAGGGATACAGGATTATTGAGATTATTTTTGGAGTCAGATCCCTTATTCAATATTGAGATCATAGATTGCAATGCTTCAGAATATTATAAAATAACATTTACATGAGCAAATACTTGAGAATGACTGCAAAAGAAGTCCTAAAAGATTGAAAATATTGCAACATAGTACTTGATAATTTCAGGATGATCTAACTTTTAGTATTTTTGCTGTTAGCTTATCAGTATCCCTCCAAGACGGGGCATACGTTCTGTCAAGCTGAATTTTTCTCATCCTCGGAATGTTCTATTTGTATGCAGAATCACAATATTTGCGTAAAGCAAGGACAATAGAGGCAATGCGCAGGTGCGCAGGTTGCGTGAAAGAGTTAAAGCAACATCACACCACTTACATGTAGATTTTACAACTCCAGAGATCAAAACAATCAGTAAATAATAGCATAATATACATACCTGGTGCTAAATAACCGAAAGTGCCAGCAACTACGGTTGTGACATGAGCATCCTCGTCCACTAAAAGTTTTGCAAGGCCGAAGTCAGAGACATGGGGCTCCAGATTTTCATCTAGAAGGATATTACTGGATTTTATGTCACGATGGATTATTTTTGGACAACAGTCATGGTGCAAGTATGCAAGCCCCCGGGCAGAACCTAAGGCTATCTTCAAACGAGCACCCCAATTCAGTAGTTGTTCTTGTTGGGCGTTGTCTGAAAGGGTAGGAAATGCAGAAGAATCAAGGAAACAAAAATATCAGCCTCTGCGTTCCCATTTTCAACACATATCCTACACTACTAACTTAAAACAAGTGTAAGAAGTGTCTCATTTCATTCAAATTCAAATACCATACATTTGATCTTCAATTTGAAAAAAAAAACACTAGCATAAACATTCAGACCAGACACAAATACAGTGAAATTTGCAAGTTTCTATGCTCGAAGTCCAACAGGCATTAATAAGAAGCTCTGTGGAATCAGTGAATATTACTAGCCATTCCAAGTTAGTTGACAATCAACAGCTTTGGTAATCATCATAATGAAGCAGTACTATTATAAGAAAATTGGGACATCAACCACTACAGCAATGAGCACATACGAGTTCTTGATTGTGAAGCTGTAAATTAACTGAATGCTCCAGGTTCAGGCAAATAGGTTACCATATTATGTATTAACAATAATTTCCTCCCTACTTTCTGCAGCTCACTATTAAGTAATACAAAGAAGCATACCATGCAAAAGATCGTCTAGGCTGCCCATGGCGAGATAATCATAGATAAGTAGCTTTGATGAAGGGAACCTGCAGTATCCTCTCAGGTTTACTAAATTTATGTGCTTGATACTACCTAAAATCTCCAACTCCCTTTCAAAAACTTGATCACATCCTTCACGACTCCTGTCAATCCTTTTAACTGCAAATGTTCCACAATCATTCATAACCATCCGGTACACGGTGCCAAATCCTCCTGATCCAACTGCATCCTCTTCATCAAGAGACTCCAGCTTTTCTATGATTTCACATGAAGCATACGGCAGGTCTCCATGAAAAGTAATAAGCTTTGTGCCTGAAGAAATAATTGTTAGTCGCATAGAAAGATGATAGATTCACATTAACATTATAAAAACAAGGAAACGGTAAACTTACTCGCTTCTTGATGAACTTGCTTTCTTACTTCCGTGTACTTTTTAGCTGCTCTTTCCTTCTTTGAGAGCAAGCAAATCCACAGGAAAGCAAGAAGCACAACGATTGTAAGAGCCATCGTGGACATTACACCAATAAGAATTCCTTTCACATAATGAGAGGATCTCTTTGCTGGGACTGTAGACACGTCCAGACTTAGTATATAAACTGTTAATAGCTTAATATAATATGATTTATTTACCTGCTGCTTCATCACTTGTGGCATGTGGTAGCACAGCAGGAAATCCCAATGAAGTTCGGCATGGCTTATGCACTTGTCTTCCACAAAGATCTAAGTTCCCGATGTAACTAACCACAAGAACCCAGTATCAGAACAAGTTCAGAACTTCACTGACTAGGGATGAGAGAAGAAAGGCAGAAGAAAGGCAGTGACTGTCACAGGTATCCACAACAATATCATGTTCTCTTGCTATTAATTGAAGAAGCTAACATCATTTTTTAGCATCAATGAACATGTGCTCATTGCTATTAATTGAAGAAGCTAACATCATTCTTATCATGTTCCCTTGAATTACTGTACCTAATAATAGTTCACAATTTCATCTTACGCCACAACTGTACATTTAAAAAGAACCAGACAATGCCAATGTCACTATTTTTTAACACTTCATCTAAGCTTGACCACTTCAGAGGATGGAAGAATTAAGACATGTTATTATCAACTAGAAACAATGAAATGTTCTGAAAGCAAGAACATAGTATTTGGTTGAAAGCAACAATACCATAGAAAAATGATAGCACTTATTTTAGGTTCAAATTTAGAACTTAAATCTGATTTCAAATCTTTAACAACCGTTTTGGGTAGCTTATTTTTCTATTCAAGGTCTTTTGGTATCTTAATACTACCCTACCATTTTTATCCTTTCTTTGTTCTAGTTTTCCTGTAAATCCTGGTCCATGGCTATCAATTCGTTCTGTTTTCAGGATAGTAGTGAAATTTGAGGAATTGTGCTTCTCCTAATATCTTTCTAAACCATCTGAAGCCTTTTTATCACTCTTCCTCTGTTGCTCGCAAACCATCTTCTGTAAACCTCTACGACTCTCTACCACACTACATTGGCTAGACCTGCACAAATATGATTCCAAATAATTGGTGCAAAGGAAAACTACAGACTTCAGATTGGTCATGGAGTTGACATGACTCACGAATTGTTCCCAAAAGTGCTTAGAGCTCCAAAATCTGGAATTTCACCGGAGAAAAAATTGGTAGATAAATTCCTGTAGGAGGACAATAAATAAGGGATTAAATAGGATGCCATCCAGTTATCTGATAAGTACAGAAAATCTGTTTTCAGCATCCAAACTCAAAAGAGCTACAGCTATTATTGAACTTACAGGAGGCGCAAATGCATTAACCGACCAATTGATGAAGGTATGGCACCCTTTAACAAATTGCTTGACAAATCTCTGAATTCAAAAGTCAGTTTTGGTGACAGTTCAGAAGAATGAAAAAAATACAGCGATAAACATTTATGATTCTTGAAATCAAATCAAGGACTTATCCGTCAAGAAAGATCCAAATTATGAGAAATGTGCATATTATCAACTTATAAGCAAACCATGCACACAAAGAAAAACTTATAAAGCTGGGAACAAGATCATGAGGACTGCACAACAAGGTGACACATTTCTGTTAACTGCTGCCTGTTTCTATGGAAAGAAAACCAGATCCCAAAGTTCCTATTGATATTCCACCATGTACAACAAATTGATGCAAGCAACGGGATTTCTATTTGGCTATCAATTCTTATATCTTTTCTCTTTCTTTTTTTTTTTTAATTCTGATCAAACTTCCGTGTACCCTGCTAGACATCGGTAATGGGATAAACAGCCACAACAAGCAAGTTCATGGTAAAAAACTATATATGGATCACTATCAACTGACGGTCCAAGCACGAGAATGACTAGGAAATCTTACAATATAGTGAGGCGAGAAAGATTTCCAATATCTGATGGTATGCCTCCTTGAAGATAGTTAGCCCTCAAGTACCTACAAATAGGGTCAATTGCAGGGAAGTAAAAGGGGAACCTTTTTACTAACACCGCAAATAAAAATCAAATCTAACCACGAAAGGGAATAAAAAAAGTTCCAATTACACATACAGTGCTCTTAGCTCAGTGCAATTAGTAATTTCACTAGGAATGATTCCATGCAGGCTGTTTTGGTGAAGAGCCCTGTTACAACCCAATAGAATGAAGAGCAAAGTTACAGTAAACACAGAAGTTGCTACTTCACACAGATGTTTTAGCCCCTCTTTGTTTAAACATAAATGGGTACAGAACTTACAGTCTTTCTAATCTACTTAGTTTACCAATGCTAGGCGATATCAATCCTCCTAATTGCATGTACGGAAGGTTTCTGAAGAGCTCAAAACACATATGAAGAATGGAGGTAAACATTCAGAAAGCTTCAAAGGAAAAAAACAAGTAAACAACATAGAGACGTGGAACGGATTATGGCTCACATAGAGTTTACTCTTTGGTCATGGGGATCACAAGAAATGCCAGTCCACTTGCAAGGAGATTCGTCAGAAGCTTGCCAGTTTCCAAGCATGTTTCTACTGTCATTCAACGCGCTCTTTATTTCTAGTAATGTGAGGCCTGTGAAACATGAACAATTAAGCCCGTAAAACCAGAAAGATCCAACCTTTAACAGTTCTTTTGCTCACGCATGCATCTAGGTAGCCAAAGATGATATGTTTTCTCTTCTTCCCTCTTCATTTTCATCCTCCATATTCTTAGCAGCCAGACGATTGATGAAAAAGAAAGAAGAACCAAAATGGAACCTAAAAAAAAATTTGAAAATTTCTTTTGCCAAGTAGCAGATGGTTCTTACCATCATCTGTGAGAGAAAGAGAGCAAGTACTCAGAAGGGTCACTGCAGAAACTACTGAGAAAACCAAACGAAACACACCCATTTCACCTATTCTTCAAAATATGCTTTCTGGGTGTCGTTCTGTTTATATAGCAAGGCACTTTACAACTGCAATGCAGCTAAGGGAGAGATAAATGAAATCTCCAAAAGAGAAATATGATGAGAACAGCGAGTAGAACAGGTGAGTGAACTTTGAAGTGAATGATGTGCGTGTGACCATTAGAAAACTATAATAATTTTGAAGCACAAAAGAGAGGGAGAAGAACAGAAACAAGAAGAAGCACGAAAACAAAAAGAAAAGAACTATTTTTTAAATCCCCAATACAAATACGAACAGAGAGAAAGAGGGAAAAGCCACACTTTCTTTGAAAGTGGATATCGAGAGTTGTGCAGAAAGTAGTAGCCGTTGTCCAATGAAATTCAAACAAACAGAGGATTCAAAACCTCATTAGGTCAATCACCATAAGAGTATACTCGTTATAGCCCTCAAACAATCAATTTTTTGGTGTTAATTTCGACGTGTCATTAAGAAGTGGAGAGTACGAGACATTTTTGGACACGAGAAAGTTGGGTAAGGGTCTTCTGATTTCCAGCTTTCACTTGGAACTGCCGCAGGCTGCTTTATAAATGTCTGACTTGTGTAAGAGAACACTTCGAGATTCGAAGACTTGTGTCGCTGTCTATGTGTGCATATGCATGGGCGCGTGCGTCCACTCACTTCTCCCCCTTAACAAGGTGACTGAGAAACTAGGACCACCCTGAAACTCGCCAGAAAAATACGAAGAAAATCGAAAAGAGCCAAATGTATTAATACAATTATCAGTAAATGGGCAGTCATCAATTCATTTGACCCCTCCTCGTTGCCAGAGAGAGGGAAGGCATTCGAAAGGTTCCCTTACTGTGAACTGTTTCAGAGCCTAGAATCTCTTGCAATCTTTGCTCAATTCAAATGCCGTGGTTGGTAGTGTATTCTAGATCACATTACTGGAGAAGCTAGACATTTTTTGCCTACTGAAGTTCATGATTTAGTATGTCTATAAATTCTGTCATCTTCATGATGTTTAATCATGAGGGTGTCAATCCGTTATGGACCATAGGCTACTCCAATTTTCATTAGATGCTTAATTACAATTATTGTCAAGCTTGACTATACTACAATCTCCATCAAAATCACGATTTTCGGTCAAACGTTCAAGGATGACTCTTCTGGACTGTATTTAACAAACTTCGACACTTATAAACTCAGGACAAGGCCTGATGACTACTTTCATACCCAAACATGATTACTTTCTTTATTAAATGGAAGTCTACAATGCAAGCAAAGCGGTTCATAACTTATGGAGTATGCTCTGAAAAGTGAAAACATATGATGACATGGTGGGTTTGACGTGCCCAGTCTTTTACTTAAATTGTAAATATTTTGTTCTTTGCTAATTAGGTTATTTATGATGCTAATTTAGTATTAGGAATATTCATGAAATAGGAAGTTATTTTCTAAGATAGATCACAGCATGGATTATGTATCTCATCATGCCATTATGTTAACTCACGACATAATGCTCGATCAAAGCCTTATGCATCTCACTATGTTATTCATCACCTAATAATTATCAGTTCACCAGAATCTAATAAAAAGTGATCTTTTTTTTTTTTTTTGGCATACAACAGAAAGAAACATTGAAACATTAGATAACTAATCTAATGGAAACAAACCTCAGACATATCCTCTAAAAGAAATGAGAGGCACCCTATAGGTGTAGTAGCAAAAGTGGTGATTCCTAACTCATAATGAAAGACAGCGTTGGCGAGTCAGTCAGCAGACCGGTTGCCCTCCCTATAGATAAGTCGAGGTACAACTACTCAGCTCCGGACAAACAGCGCATTGATACCTATGACTAGGAGGTTATTAGACATTGTCCTATTGGTTGAGGCGGACATAATAGTAAACGTAACTAAAGAATCCACCTCTAATTCAACTCGACGATAACCAAGATCCTAAGTAAGTTGGAGTCAAGAGAAAACTCTCCAAAGTTTTGCAGAAAGAGGGAAACACCAGTCAATATTCGGAACAAAACTTCTAAGCCAAGTGCTTGTACTATCACCAATGAGTCCACCTACTGATGCCAAAGAGGATGTTCTTTTGCACACATCATCCGTATTCAACTTGACCCAACCTTATGGGGGTTTACACCAGCCTATAAGTTGTTCAGTTCGAGATCTGTGGTCTATATAAGTTCTACCTTGCTAGACCAAAGCCTTGTGAATCCGATGAACATACTCCAATACATAAGATGCAGGGGACTCCGGCCTAGAAAAGTGTTCGTGAAAAATGGTCATATTTTACCAGGACCATAGGAACCAACAGGCAGCACCAAAGATAATGGACCAATCAAAGTCAAACGCCAACCGGTGTTTTTGGAGATTCATAGCTAACCATTCTTGAGAGTTCAGAGTAAAAAAATCAATGGAGACTACTTATGGGGGGAACGCTCGCCACAAGGTACATGCGTTGGTGCAATCCCGAACAACATGTAGCGATGATTCTTCTACTTGACAATGATAGCAGGCAATCTCAGTAATTATTTGTTTGCAAATACGTTGTTGATTAGAAAGTAACCGATCTTGTGAGAGGAGCCACAGGAATGTGCGAATTCGTTAAGGGTCATTCTAATGCCAGACTGCCCTCTAAAATCCATCAGAATAACGATCCTCGTAGTCCAAGATTATTGTAGCACCCCCTTACCGCAGGGTACGCACCGGGTCGCCCGTGGGTCATCCGACGCGTATCCCACAATAAGAGTGTACCACGAACGATCGATTCTATAATCGGCATGGCATCAATACAATAAAACCTCAATATCGAAATCACTAAATTTTAAAAACCATAATACTTTTCTCATTACAGAACATCCAACAGAAAAATATAGATAAGTCTATCAGTCTCATAAACAAAACTCAAAAAGGAAACTGATACAAAAGTCTATACTAAGTCATCCTCAAAAATCATCCCAGTTGACCGACCTGTGTGCCATCACTTCTCTTGCCAGCACGCTCACACGGCAGGAAAAGACTATCTCTGGAGCTAGGGGCCTAATCTATCAGTCCTGAAAAATTAGATGCAATTTTGGGTGAGTTTGCGAACTCAGTGAGAAACCATCATCGATGGT
>JANIPM010000006.1:64706381-64717453 GCA_027478405.1 Erythroxylum cassinoides
TATCCCCATACCCGCCCCGATACCCGACAGGTATTTTTGCTAACCCCCATACCCGCCCCACGGGTAAAAATTTCCTCCCCATACTCGCCCCCGTTCGAGTAATTTTATCGGGTACCCATCGGGTTCGGGTACAATTGCCATCCCTAAGTGTGGAAATTGAGAAGATGACTTCAATGAACATGTTTTCAACTTACTTTAGCTCCTTTACCTCCGAAATGTACCTATAATTAAACATGAGCTAAAATGAGTATCTTAAGCATTTCTAAGGCATTAATCACTAAGTGTAGCATATCAAATGAATCAAAATTTAAACACATATCATAAACACATTCGCTAGTGCTATTCAATGGCTCTTTACTCAGAGATCACTTCCCAAGAAGATTGACAGTTCAGCTGTTGGCATGTATGTGTACATCATTAAGAAAGAAAGGAATGGTAGAAGGTTTAAATCTAAGTTTAAACCAATCAAAGCTCTCATCACGGAAACTATTGATAGCTTCAGGGAATTTTTACTGTTGAGAAATATAGCTCCAACTTGCAGCTTCAACCTTATCTCTTCTTTGCATATTTAATTTTTATTGCAACTTAAACTATGACAATGACTAGGAAGAAATACCACATCTCTTTCTTGTTAAAGGGACTACCCTTAAGCCTTCTTTTTATACTGTAATTCCATTATTTACCAATGAAATTTCTTCTTTTATTTTTCAAAAATACAAAAGAAATATCCATATGGTTTCCCAAAAGATGTTATTAGTTATTACAATATAGGATTGGTTTGAAGAGGAGTTGGATCAACCTACATAATTGATTACTTGACATAATCAATAACCATCAATAGTTATAACTATTGTAACCAACATAACTGTTATTAGTCCATTATAGGTAGAAAAATTTTGGTTGTTCCAGAATCCTTGTATAATGCTTCCCAACGATGATCTAGACTTAGCTAGGTTAGATCTATGCTTGAAGTCTCAAACAAATTGTTGTTGATGCCATCAATAAGTTGTCTTATTTTCCTTAGTAAAGCATGCCCTTACCATGCTTACTCAATTTTGACCAACAAATTGTAAGGAATTACTTACTACTAAATTGGTTCGAAATGAATAACGAGACTTACAAGACTAAAATAGGTCTTTTTTCAATACAAAATTATTATTGCTTTGATATTTAGCCGCAAAATCAAAAGCTCAATTGATACAATTCTAATTTTATTTAAGGATGAAAGACAAACTCTTATGTAGTTTAAGAAATATTAGAAAACCCTCTGAACTTTAAAATTCTTGAAAAATCCTTCTAATTTTTAGTTTTTCAAAAAAAAATCCCTTCTTTAGATTTTGAATAAAAAATAATGAAGAAATACATATAGTAAAAAAATCTGACATTGACTACTCAAATGTCATTTATATGATGTTTCACACAATCTCTTAAACTTGAATCGAACTAATTAAATATGACAGAAACTAATAATTTATTATAATTATCTTAAATAATTAATTTAGGTTAAATTTAATTCATTTGAGTTGGGTGTAGAAGTTGAGTTGAATTATGATATTTGATTGGTATACATTTGATATTCATAATATGTTTATTTTGTCGTTATTTTTTTAACCGAAGTATAAGATAAAGAGGTTTTTTCTAGAAAACTGAAAACTAAAAGGAATTTTTAATAAAATTTTAAAGATTAGGAGGGTTTTTCAAAATTTCTTATTTATTTAATTTTATATAAAAAAAAGAAAGCTTAGTAAAAGCAAACAGGTTCACGTGAAAATTAATTGGCTCATTTGATGTACTGGCATAACTCATAAAGCTTTTTCCTATTCGGAATTGCCAACATCATTCAATTATTCACGGTGCAAAATAGAAGCTAGAACTGGGGAAACAATTCCCAGATCGAAGGTTGGAAGACAACTAGATGTAGATGAAAAGATTCCTATATTTTGCCAATAGAGACCTCAACTCCATCAACTGGTTCTGGATGGGAAAGATAAATCATCCCAGCATCTGGATTAATTAGCTCCCACCTTAAATTTGCCAAAACAATAATTGTCCACATCAATAATTTCATCAAAATCAAGCCTCCACGTTAATTTCAATTATATTGGCATTTAACAAGCTTTGTTTACCTGTATCCTATAGACAAGTGATGCAGAAAAAGTGCTAGTTGTATCCGAGCGAGCATGTTTCCTGCACAAATTCTGTGTCCGCCACCAAAAACCTGGTATGTTCCAGGCCTAGCTGCCTCCTAAGGAACGACAAACTCAAACCCATAATCAATTACTTGTATCCAGACACGTTGCATTGCAATTATATGTAACTTACGTTCCATCTATCCGGATTGAAGCAAATGGGATCGTCAAAGTTTTCTGGATTTGTGTGGAGGTATCGAACCCAGAGCAGTACTTTCCAATTCTTGGGAATTGTATAACCTGTATAAGGGATCAAACCATAAACGGCTCCTGAATCCTGATTTAGTGGTCAATGTAGAAAATGATATTCCTTACCTTTGTATTCGACTTCCCTGGTAGCCAATCTGAATATTATTGCTGCTACATTGGCCATTCTTATTGTTTCTTCCACCACCTGGAAGAACGTAGCCCAAATTATTTACCCCTCGGTCTCACAAAATAATCACTTCTCTCACAAGTTTGATAAAAGAAAATTTTGACCTTGTTTGTGTAATTGAGTTTGGAAACATCTTCAATTGTAATAAAACCCTCTTTCTTCGTCTGGTTTATGGCAATGTTCTCTTCCTAAGATGTATTAAAGACAAGCCGGTCATGAGCAAACAAAAAGACATTACTTTTTTGTGGAAAGATGCCTTGATGACGATGGTCGTACCCGTAGCCTTTTCAGGACATCTGGATACTTGGCAAGATAATACATAGCCCACATAGATGCCACAGCCGTGGTTTCGTATCCAGCAACAACAAGGTTAACAATGTTGTCTAGCACCTCTTGGTCGCTCAAACTATTCCCTTCCTCATCTTTCATCTGCATCAACCCGTCCATCAGATCGATTTCTGTATTCCTATCTTGCTCCATGTTCTTCTTCTTGATCTCAAGCTGCTCCCTGAAAATCTCTTCAAGCTTCTTCCTACACTGTCGTACCACACAAATGAAGTATGATGTTGTCAAGCAGAAGTGATTGCAGCTATAGCACAAACTATAATTAGCCACGGTACAGTTATGGAAAATCATCAAAACTACAAAATTGCATCGGCAATCTCCATTGAAATCCTAACGTTAGAAGATGAAGAGTTTGAAGTGACCTGACAAGCATGGTAATATGCAGTTCCTGGAAATTTGAACGGCTGAGCTCTTAGTCCTTGGAGTAATCCATGAAAAAGTTCGTCCATGGTATCCAACAAAGGTCCTGGTTCAAAGCTTGCAAATAATATCCCAATGGTCTGAAATATGAACTGTACCCATCCAGGAGTACTCAATCGTTCTGAATCTCCTTTGATTTGATTATCAAAGAAACAATCTAAATGCAGGAGAACTTATCTGAATTACCTTCTTGGTTTCATTTCTGACCCTGATTTTACCTATGGAGGCCCATGATTCGAGGGCAGTCACCATGCGAGGCTGTACGAATGCCGCTATACGGCGTAAAGAGGCGGGCTTATTGATGGCATCAACTACAAAACGTCTGAGCCTAGTATGAGCTTTACCTTGTACTACTGCCAGGGAATTGTATCCTAAAATGTCCTTGTTAGGCCATTCTAAGATAAATGCATCATGTGATTGGAATACATGCTTAATAACATTTGGAAAGCATGCTATGATAGATGGCGATCCAAATAGGTGGGTTCTATACAATCCGACTCCATCGCCGTACCTATTGCCATGAATAAAGATTAGATATTGGGTCAACGTGCAAACATGTAATTAATTTACATGGTGCCTACCTACACCAATTTACAATTGAAGGCTTAAAAAGTAGTATAAAGAACGAAATCTCACTTGCGTCTTTTAGAATTGATGAAATCGTCGGGACGACGACGGACCTTGAAGTACCAAAGGAACGTTACCAACTCTCCCAATAACGGTAAGCCCATATGACCTGGTGGTAGCTTCATGCCGGTGCCCCAAAGTCGACGCTTGACAGGGACAGCGTACCAGATCTCATTCCACCACCACAGGATACATCCCAGCAGCGGCAAAGCACCCAAAATGCACGCCAACAACATCTCTCTTGTAGCTTCCATCAGTGGAAGTATAGTGACTTTTTCAAGCAAAACGAAGAGCACGAGTCATTTATACAATACAAGTTCTCTGACCGATTATTCTTGTAAGATTATTCGGCTCAGCAATGGCAAGAAAAAGGACAAACTGTTCCTGCAGCCACTTGAAGGAGCTTTTAGATTAATTCCACATCTATACATCAATAGTTGGGTAAATCAGTTTGAAATTAAATATTCTCTGTTGTAATGAGACATCAACCAAGATGCTTACTTGATGGCAGAAAGATCCGATAATAGTTTCGCAAACTTTTCAATTTTACCATAGACGACTCTAGCATTAATGAAAACAAAACTAATAAAAAATGAAATAAAAGAAACATCACAAATTTAATAATACAGTTTGACACATCTTGTCTACGTTTACGAGGTTCTCACCCAGCTTAATATTTTTACGAAAGTACAATAGATTTACCCAATGTTTTACTGAACCGATACCACTTAATCCTTGATACTATATCTCAGCGCCACTGCCCATGAAAAAATTTCATACCTAATAATACGACTGCCTCGTACTAACTTTAACAGAGTATTTTTCTAAACAACTTTTAATAGAAGACAATTAAACAAACAATTCAAGTGATCAATCAACTAAGAACAAAACAATAATAAACTTGAGATAAAAGACAAGAACAACTTTCCGAAAGATTCAGCTCCTCCAAAAATAGATCTGAAAGTTGTTCACATACAATCAGTCCAATTAGGAGCCACTTCACAAAAATAATAGTCTAACGTGAGCAATCTCCACACGATCAATACAGAGCCGTGAATCTCCCACTCAAAAAATATGTACTACACTCTTTAATTATTATCAATCAAGCAAGGAACACACCACCAAAGAACACACAAACAACCAACCCATGTTTTCAATAATAACCCTTAATCCACACAATGCCCAAGGCACTCACAATGCTCACTCATAAATACAGCAGTGTGTCTCACCAAAGCCAGAAACCAATTAACGCCCACTACACCTTATATAAAACCCACACCGAATCCAAGTCTATCATTGATAGATATTTCCATGATATTCATCAACAAGACCTCTTAACCAACATAATATACCACCAACGTGATGATAATAGACCTTCATTTTGTGTAGAATACTTTTACAATTATAAGTGTAGCAATCATATCAATTTGAATCCAAGTCAAATCAGAATTGTTGGTTAATCACACCAAGCTTTGGTCCAGTTGTCATTACCCAATTAAATTCAATGTAAAACTTTAAGCTACATTATCTTATAGGTCTAATTATCTAATAATGCCAAAATTAAATAATAAGATATATAACATATATCTTAACAATCTCCATCCCCTCCTTTTGACATTATTTGTCACATATTTGAAACTCTCCTTAAAGGAGATAATTGGATATATAAATATCAAATTCCAAAGAACATCACAATTATCCAATCATCTAAATTTCTACCCCTTGGGATAAAAAGATGCCAAGACACAATACGAATAGTTACACATATACCTTAAAATCTTCTTTTAAATGGAACATTCATCATAAATAATCTGATGTCTCCCCCTTGGGACAAAACAGTATCAAAACGCATAATCATAAGAATCAACAATAGGTGTAGCGAAAGAATCATAAGCATGCCAAGATGACAATTTACACCAGTCAATGCACATGTCAACATATCATTTCTTACTTCAATTCCATCTTCATAAGACTAGTTAAAGTCATAAACCCAAGCAATTAAAGATGAGTGTTGCTAGTGAGTGCGAGAGAGAGACCCACACTGATGAGAGAGCTGACGAGTTTTCGGTGGAGTCAAATAGAAGTCATAATGCAAACTACTAAAAAGATAAGACGACAATGACAACATAAAAATTAAAGAACTAAAGAAGACAAATATTTTTTTAACGTTTTGTTTTTTTTAATAACACAAAAAATACTTAAAAAATGTAAAGCACAAAGTCCTTGTCCCTCTTAAAAAAATCAAACTTCGCCTTATTCCTCGTCATATTATCTTTGTCATCGATTTCTTCTTCTGAAGTAACTAACTTGTCCTCTATCTGACTAGTTTCTTTAAAAGCAGTAACTAACTGTGAATTTGTATAATTTTTTATTTTTTCTTCACTACATTTTTGTGCCTGTACTTGACCCTTTCTAACCCAAAAGTGCTTCGGTAACATGGGTTGCTATTGAAAATTTAATGGAGAGTGTTTAGATTTTTTATTTTGACCCTTTTGAAACATCATTTATAATATCTCGACTTTATGTGCCTGATAACTCCACAAAAATGACACGTGTGTACAAACTTTCAATTCTTTCTCGATGTTTCTTCTTCTCGGACAGATCTGGATATATTATTTTTCTCTTCAATCTCTTTAGAGCAATCACCTTTATAACCAATGTCTTGAAGATTCCTCTTTAACCTTACCAATTTTCATTAACTTTCTAGTTTTTCTGTGCCTCCATTCAACATTCTCAATCCCTTTTCAATACTTATTAATTTCATTATAGCATCACCAAGCTCATTTAATGTAGACAATAACTTCTTCTCTAGATCTTGAATGATGTTCTTCAATGAAGTGTTTTCCTCCTTTAACTTTTCTTTTTTCTTACATGTTTAGACCCATTTACCATACATTAACTCATAGGCTTCATAAATACATTCCTTTTTATCATCTGAAGTACTGTCATCACTATCATAATCTAAGATTGAACTTTGAACTGAATCGTTTGTGTTTTTCCCGAAATTTCCTGATCTACTCACTTTTTCATCTTCAGTTACTTACTTCTAGGTTACTATTAAACAAGTAACTGGACTTTTGTTGTACAAAGTAACTAATGCAGCATTATTCACATCTTCTTCTTCACTTCTGTATTTGTTATCACTTCAAATTCTCGTATAGGATTTCCCTCTTCAAGATGTTAGCACATTCCGCTTGAACATGTCCAAAGCCTTGACGATCATGGCATTGAATTCTCTTTACTTTTCTTTCTCCCTTTTGAGTTTTAGCTTGTTGTTTGAAGTTATTGTTCGATAAACTCCCGCCGTTTTTCCTAAACTTGAATCTGTCATTTTTTACTCTCTTCAGCCACTTATTGAACTCTCGTGTTAATAGCTCCATATCCTCATTTTCATCGAATTCACCTTCTACATCATTCATACCTTTTCCAGCTTTAACTTGTAGTGCCAATCCTTTGCTTCTTTCAACCTATAGTGTCAATCCTTTGCTTCTTTCCTATTTACCCCTTAAAAGATTCATTTCGAAATTTGTAAGAATTTCAATTACCTTCTCTTAATGTTGTGGGCCTCCTCTATTGTTGCAATTTTTGGAATAAATCTCAGAGGTAATGATCTCAATGTCTTCTTGACTAGTTTCAGATTGGAATGTTTCTTCCCGAGTTAATGTGCCTAATTTGTTATATCTCGCAATCTTTCATAAAAGTCTCCAATAGTTTCATTTTCATCGATCTTCAATTCTTTAAACCTCATAGCTAACATCTATAGTTTTGACGCTATCACAGATTTAGATCCTTCATGAATAGTTTGCAAAGTTTTCCACTCTTCTTTAGTCGATTCATAGGCTGATATTATTGAGAAGCGGTCTTCATTAACAACATTGAAAATTGCGTGCAATGCTTGTGAGTTTCTAGGTACTCTTTTTTCTTCGATTCTTGTCCATTCAGATGGATCTTTTAGAACTGTCTCTCCCTTATTGTCAGTAATCATATGTTTCCAGCCATGTAACACCGAGTTCCATGCTCTTGTTCCCTGTGCTTGAATAAAGACTCTTATTCATGATTTCTATGCAAAATAATTGGAACCGTCCAACAGTAGTGGCCTAATAATTGATGTTTCTTCTCTTATGACTATGTTCGCGAAACTAAGATCTACATCAACTTGCTACCAAGTTCTGAATTGGTGATTTTGTTCTGATACCAATTGAAAAATCGAAGGGGATAGTAGTTTCACAAACTTTCCAATTTTACTGTGGACGTCTCTAGCACAAACAAAAACAAAAACAATAAAAAATACCAGAAATTTAGTAACGTAGTTCGACATACCTTGCCTATATCTGCGAGGCCCTCACCTAGCTTAATACTTTCACAAAAGTACAATAGATTTATCCAAAGTTTACTGAGCCGATACCACTCACCCTTGACACTATCTCTCAACCTCACTTCCTATGAAAGAATTTCATACCTAATAGTACGACTGCCTCTTACTAAACTCAACAGATGATTTTTCTAAACAACTTTTAATAGAAAACAATTAAACAAACAACTCAAGTGATCAATCAACTAAGAACAAAACAATAACACACTTGAGATAAAAGAGAAGAACAACTTTTTGAAAGGTTCAACTCCTCCAAAATAGATCTGAAAGTTGTTCACACATAATTAGTCCAACCGTGAGCCACTCCACAAAGATGACAGTCCAATGTGAGCAATCTCCACACGATCAATACAGAGTTGTGAATCTCTCACTCAGAAAATATGTATTGCACATACCACCAAAGAACATACAAGCAAACAACTCACGTCTTCAATAGCAACCCATCGATTCACATAATGTCCAAGGCACTTACAATGCTCACTCATAAACACAGTCGTCTGTCTCACCAAAGCCAGAAACCAATTAACGCCCACTACACCTTATATAAAACCCACACCGAATCCACCTCTGCCGTTGATTGATATTTCCACGATATTCATCAACAAGAACTCTTAACCAACATAATATACCACCAACGTGATAATAATAGACTTTCATTTTGTGTAGAATTCTTTCACAGCTATAAGGGTAACAATCGTATCAATTTGAATCCAAGTCAAATCATAGTTGTTATTTAATCACACCAAGTCATGGTCCAGCTGTTATTACCTAATTAAATTCAATGTAAATATTGAAGCTACATTATTTTACAGGTCTGATTATCTAATAATGCCAAAATTAAATAGTAAGGTATATCTTAACATTTGCAAATGGCTTATTCTCACAACCACCTTACCTTTTTTTAATGATATGTAGCTTTATATTTTAGATCAGTAAACGATATCTGCCTTTTACTTTCTTTTAATAATAGCATCCCTCTATCCTAATTCCTACCTACTAATTTTATTATTCCTAGTATTTCCTTATCAGTGACAGCACCTTTCCCATATGACCTGGTGGTAGCATCATGCCGGTGCCCGAAAGTGGAAGCTTGACAGGGACAGCGTACCAGAGCTCATTCCAACACCACGGGACCAATCCCAGCAGCGGCAAAGCACTCAAAATGCACACCAACAACATCTCTTTTGTAGTTTCCACCAGTGGAAGTTTACTTTTTAATGCGAAAGGAAGAGCACGAGTCATTTATACAATTTAAGTTCTGTGACTGATTATTCCGGTAAGATTATTCGACTTAGCAATGGCAAGCAAAAGGACAAACCGTTCCTGCAGCCCCTTACTGGATAGGACGAGACTGATGTTGGTAATATTGTCATGCTCCTTGTTTTGAGAGACGAAAAGAAGATTAAGTAGGAAAAAAATGGAATACTTACTGGATAGGACGAGACTGATGTTGGTGATATTGCCATGTATTTTTAATAGTTCTTACGCCTACAAATAACCAGAATAACATTTTTCATGCACTAAGTTGGGTTGTAATAATATTCAATTGTAATCTTAAATCTTGATGCTAGGTTGAGTTCCTTGGACAAAATTATTCCTCTCATCAGGTGAATATACCTACCCTGCCCCTAATTGTTGAGGATTGGACAGCGTTTTACAATGAATTACAGGTAACGCATCTCAGTTGGTGAACCAAAATCTCAAACTCAATATATAATTCCATATCTATACATTATTAATTGGGTAATATGTAGCATTATAGTTTACATCAATAAACAATATCTGCCGTTTAATAATAGCATCCCTTTCTATTGTATCAATCCTACCTACTAATTGTATTATTTCATTATCAGTGACAATACCTTTCCCATTGAATTATATATCTCATTTTAAAAATTTTCCAATATTACATTGTCCTACACTACAGACCCCTTTCTTCCATTTTCTTGTTTCTCTTGTCCTCGTCCCAAATTAAACCATCATCCGCGGATTGCTGGGACATTATACACAAGTCACGATCACCTCTGAGCCTCAAATACTAAGCAAAATTACACCTTGAGATTCATAGATCTCGAGACACATCAATATCAACGTCTGAAACCTCAATTACTATGCAAAATACATATCGATTGATTCAATTTGGTAAGTTTGTTTTTAAATTTTTGTTATACAAGTATCAAATTTTTATATAAGGTTTTAAATTTTTATTTTGAGAAAAGGAAGATAATGTGAGAAATGAAACTAAACGAAAGCTTAGACACAATTTTAACTTATTTGTTTTTTTTTATAAAATAAATATTTTGAACTAATAAATTATTTTTACAAAGATTTAAATTTTAAAAATTCAACGTAAAATTAAAAATAAAAGTGAGAATATCCCACAAATTCAACTCTTACAAGCATACAAATTTGTCAAATTAGAATGGAGAAGAACTTCGCGATTTGAAAAAGAAGTATGAAAATGTTTTGCATAGTAATTAACACACCAAAAATTACTTTATATAAACAATCAACAATGATTGTTTTTGCTAGTTTTCTATGTGATTCATGGAGTAATACATTCTTATCACATTGTACGATGAAACAATATTGTAGTAAATAGGAAGAAATAAGTAATCAATATACTTGAGTTTATGTAAAACAGTTATATTATTTGATAATTTTTTTAACACTTTAAAAGATTTATGTTTTAGATTGATATTGAATTCTTAGAAGATACATGTAATGAAGAAAGAAAATTTGG
>JANIPM010000006.1:64719147-64737667 GCA_027478405.1 Erythroxylum cassinoides
CATATTCCTATACTCCAATTTCAATTTTCAACTTCCTAACTCTCAATTCTAATTCCAATTCCATTTCTCACTCTCAATTGACCTAATTTCTCCAAATTACCAATTTATCCAAATCAAATCGGGAATTGTCATACATGAACGTACATATGCTTATGCAATACTAATCAATTATCAATCATAATAGAGAATATATGCATATGCAACTGCCAAATTAGACATGCACCCACACCTAAACCATCCGAATTACTAATATGCCCTTCATATTGGTAACGGGATGTTACAAACTTCCATTGCTCTTATGTGAGTAAGCAAGTGTACTGAGAATCTTTTTGTCTAAACTTGGTAAACACCTTAACATATAAGATTGTTGACTTCAACATCTTAAAGGTTGAGTTTTATCTAATCGAACAATCCAATACCAACTTCTTTGTCCATGGAATACATAGTTATTGTGTTGTTACTTTAAAATTTTTTAACTCTTTTGGATGCTACACTCTAATATACTACACAATCTCATATCAATTCTACTATTTTCTTTATAATCTCCAACATGTCTTTTACAATCAAATTCATAATATACGTAAAACAATGCATATGGAACAACCATGCACTAACTAACAAACTCCTAATCTGTAACTCGTTCTTCAGCTTTTCAATCATCACATCATTTATGCTATAACTATTGACTGTTATGGTAGATAACTTTGTGTCGATATTCCAATTTATTAAACACTTGACCAATATAGTTGTCAACCTTTTGCTTGTATATAGAGTTGGCATATAAATGAACCTATCGTTTATGAATATGAATAAATATCATTCATAGCATAATAAAAAATAAATAAAAACAATATTAAAGAATATAATTTACCTCAGTAGTCTATTATATAGGGTCCAGTCTTTATCAATATAGTAGGTCATCACCGTCATATTACCATACTTTTAGTTATCAATTTTCCATATGTTTATTATGATGGTAACCCATTTTTCAATACTCGACAATGTTGTTAAAATGTATTTTTTTTATCCTCGTATATCTTCAAAAGAAATTCAAGGTATTTTAACTTGGAATCTTAAAGGTTGTAATCAACTATAGAGAGTGGACGTTCATCACTAATGACTATATTAGCTATCAAAGACCTTGATCTATTGCTTTCATAAGCTATAGCAATCATCTCATTCTTCTCTCTCATTAGGTTGAGGGTAAAAAATGTTTGACCTCCTTATGCGATCTTCTTTCTATTACACAAATCTATATATCTCTTTAAATGAGAGGTTCCACCTTTTGATCTCTCAACCATTATTTTGTAATAACATTTACATTCAGCCTTCTCTACTATGTCCATTAATCTAGTCTTATTAAAGTGATTTCAAACATCACTTCTTAATGGACCTGGACCACCTTGTGCACTTCTATCTTCACTTGGTATCAGATTAAAAGCATTCGCTTGTACGCTCTCTAGTACTGGATTAAAATTATCCAATGAAGGAATATGCTCATCTATTTGAAACAATCAACATACATAACTATATAAGCTATATATGAACATTTACAATGTATGCATATTCTTTAACAAGCAATTAAATGAAAGCAAGATAATTAAAGTATAATTAATCATAATCACATATAGGAGTATATTGCTCTACATATATAATGATGATGATAAATTTTGAAGTTGAAAGGATTAGAGAGCAATGTAAATAACTTTATTTACTTTAGAAATTAGGATTATAGTCAAATGGACTTTTTGCTATGTATTGTTTTTTAGTTGTTCTAGTTAAATTATAAGATTTAATTAGAGGTATTTAGTAGATTTAATTAGAGGTATTGAGTATATTTAATTCTTTGTTACATATTCTCCTAACTTAAATTCATTGAACACTGAAGCTTATTCATCATACCACACAGTTTGATTGCATTTATAGATAAGAATAATTAAGATTCAAGATCTACCAATCTGGTTATAATCTCAAAAAGAACAATCTTTATTGTGTACTAAATAAAGTTTCATATTTGGTCAAGTATAATGGTAATCATACATAAGTAACAAGTACCTATATTTGAAGACGAATTCCACAATTTTTTTTTACTTTTTAAAATATGTACAAGTTTTAATATGTTATTACCATATTTTTCTATTTAAGATGTTATCATATTTTACTCTTCAATAACCAATCACTAATTAATGTTAGCAAAATCAATAAGTAGGACCACTAAGGAGAAATGTGTTAAACATTAAAACCTGCTAAACTAAAAACTAAAATACTTCAATTACTTGATTCGGAAGTAGCTTGAACCTAATTCAAGAGATAAAAAAAAAGTTTGGATGGTAATTTGATTAGATTAAGCACAATGGTTATGTTTTGTGCTTATTTCATCTCCAACGCTACAAATGCATTTAAGCATGCACATGGTAAAACATTATCTATTAGACAACTACAAAATTTTTTACATCAAGCATTAACCTCATACCTAAGATTGAGTTTTTAGTTCCTAAACAAGAAATTTTAGTATCAATATCATCTTGAAATCCAAAGTCTTGCTTCCATGTTTATTCATTCATAGATAGACCAAAGTTGGGAACTTTTTGGTCCTTTATATTTTTTGTTAAAACCAACAACAACCACTAATTTTTAGGACCCATATAACTTCAAAATAATCAGGCAGTAAAGAATTGGTCTCACATGCATGCATTCTCTTAATGTCCACTGATCATAAGCATATCGTATCCACACAACATTCATTTGAATTAATTCTAAGTGGAAATGGAAAATGGATGCAGGAGTCATACTTATACAACACAAGCAACCTACAAATACAATCAGTCACCATACCAAAAATCATAGAACCCAATCGCAACATGACAACAGTCACCATTCACCAAAGAAATGAATCTCACCTAGAAGCAGGAAAAGGACATATGAGGGTGTTTGTATCTATTTATATTTGTAATTTTCGTTGTAATTGTAAATACAAAAAGACATTAGAATACATTTGGTTTTATTTTGATTTTAGTTTCTTGTATTTAAAATAAAAAGGACAACAAGATTATGTTGGTTTATGTCCTATAGCTAATCGCTTTGGTTGTAGTTTAGTGATAAAATATTTAAAGACATTCTTTATCTTATAAATATTTAAATGTATATGATAAAGTATATGAGATAATTACAAATTTCAAATTAAATTATAATGAGATTCATATCTTATTTATATATCATCTCAAAATGTTCATAATCATTGTCCTATTAAGACTGGATGTTAATATAACGTAAAAAAACTAGCACGTGCTTTGTTTTTCCTTATGAAAGAAGTAGTCAATTCATAAATTAAAGTATGGAGATACTTGAACAAATGTTTGCGTGCTTGTTAGAGAACATTTTCACTGAACAGATCTGATATGAAAAATCTATTTGGAACATTACTTATATATCTATGGAGTTCTTATTGTGATGATTGTAGAAGTGATCTTTTGACTTAACGTCTTTAAAGTTATCTTGTATAGAAATTGCTATGTTTTGATACTACTTATGACCTATTTAATTATGAGTTGTTTAAGTAGTAGTCATTGGATGTAGCATGAACTATATGGAGGTAGTTGTGTGATCAAGATATGATTCATTACGCTAAAGTAATTAGGGAGAAGTTCTATATTATACTAAATTAGTATTGATTCGAAAAATTCTTGGCCAAGGTAGAATGACATTTTGTAAATAGTTGTTATTAGTTGAATCAATAGCTAATGGTACTTAACTAATATAATTGGACTCAAAATAGAGTTGATATTAATTTCATACTCTATGTATAATCAGAATATTGGTTGATGAAAGGATTGGATTATATAGAAAAATCATGTACGGAAAAGGTTAGTCAAAACTACTTTGACATTCCTAAATAATTAGGTGGCTATGATGCGTTGTTAGACGTTAATCTTTATCTATAATTACAAATTGTTTAATTGGAGAATTAAAGATAAATTAAAAGTAGTTTTAATTTATCTCATTTTAATTTTAAATTAGAGTAATAATTTATAATCATTGCTAACATATTTGGGAGGCTAATAGGTCTCACATAAAAAATGAGTTGAAAAGAGTAAAGTTATTTTAATCAAGTGTGACTTGATTGTAAAGTTTGAGAACCTTTATGATTAAATATGAGATATTTAATAAATAAGGATCAATATGACATATTGAATTTTATTTGAGCTTAATTGGTATTTAATTAGAATTATTTATAATTCTAATTAAAGTTTAATTGAATTTTGAATTTAATTTCAATTAAGTTATTAAAATGTCCAAACCTATTACAAATAGATTTAAGCTCTAATGGAGCAAACAATTCTTACTTAACCCTCTCTGATAGTGTTGCAAAGTTCTCTTAATTTGTTCTATGGATACGGTTAGAGACTGAACATTTGTGCGACTACGATGGTTGAGATAGATCAAATTAAAAATGATTTGAGGGATAAAGCAAGAAAATGATCAAGCTTCGGAATAAGGTACAAATTAAGTTTCTGCTACACTATGATTTATGTTAATCATTTTATAGAATTAAAAAGATCTTAGTTTAGGAAATCAAAGGTTACGAAAAATTTTCGTAATTATTCTTCTACTACCGGGATCATATCATATCCTGATTTACCAACATATTATGAATTAGTTTACACAATAGAAAACTTAATCATTATCACCTTTTTTGTAGTTTTCCATGGAGCTATATCCTATCTTCCTTTCATTCAGCCATCTCATTCACAAACAAAAAAATTCCCCATTTTGGACCCTCCTCTGTGTCTACCAGTCACAATAAAGAAAGAAGAAAACACAATTTACATAATTTGTAAAAAAAGAAAACAATGCGGATGTAGTCACCGAAGTAATTGATTCCTTTAATATATGAGTTATTCTTATGTGGATGTTGAAAACGACAGCGAAGCTCTAATTGCCAACATCCTCAACTCACTCAAATAGTAGTTTGCATTAGACTATGTTTAGTTGGACGTAAGATTTATAATGGAATTAAAATGATTTATAATGGAATAAAATGTAAACGAATATAATATTAGAAAATTGTTGTTTAGGAAGGATAAAAGGTTCATAATGTAATATACTGAAATGTTGTTTGGAAGAAGGGTTCATAAAGTAATATAGTGAAATATTTTTTATTATTTTACATTCCATCATAAATCTCCCAAATCGGAGGTAACTTTTATTGTTTATAATGGAATAGTATGTAATGTGAAACTCTCCATTTTCATCCTATTATATTTTATTCCATTATAAATCTTCCTTCCAAAATAAAGAATAATAATACATTTTATTTTATTTCATTAATAACCACCCAATCAAACATAGCCTTAATGCAACTTGCCACCGCATTTTAAATTGGTACGTAATCTCTTAGTCAAGCTATCTACTTCATTTGTTTATTTTCGATCAAGATAGGAGTTTGAAATTGATGTGTGTTTGTTGATTTACTTTGAGCTTTTTAATATCTCATCTTCTAGATATAAAACTTGGGCTTTTTTTTTAAGGTTGTTAAATTTGGTAAGGATTTTGTCACATCGTGCTCGCAGTTGGAATCCAGAGGAAAGTGACAATGATCATATATATATAAAAAAGGACCTAAACCCACCAAGTTATCTGTTTACCTCTACATTCTCAAGTCTTTTTTCTTTTAATTCAAAATAAAAAAAGAAAATGAAAGAGAATTGGGATGTGATGAATATGTTTGCTTTTCGTTGGTTAGTGGACTTTGGAGTGTTAATTATGGTGGTTTTGTGATTTAGGGAGCATATATATGAGTTGTCTTGAATTGCTATGTATTTTCCATAAGCTATTCCAACAAATGGCTTTTTGATAAAACCTGGAAACTAGAAGAAGAAAAATGGTGTACGCAAGCACGAAATTAAACTATCACAGTATCGAGAGCAAATTCATCATCCGTCTGAAAGAATATCCAGCTCTATTTATAGAGCTGAAATATGCAGTACCTTTACACGTTAAGTGAACCAAAACGACACTAAAAGAAAATATATATACAGGAAAGAAAGAGCGGGAAAAATAAAACACGTGGCGCCAACACTTTTTGGCATTCTGTATCAGAATGATTATTACTGTTCACTTTCTTTTAGTTTTAATCATTTTCCATTTTGAATATGTGTAGGCTTGACTTGTAATTTATTTTAACCGTTGTTTCAGCTTTGATTGTGACGACACTAACGGGTGGTATGCTCTTGAAAAACTTTTAACCTACCCTTGGAACACAGCTCTTCAGTATCTATTCCAGCTGAATGTCATGTTTTGGGATCTGGACTTATCCGAAATTTTCCTGTCTAATTTAAATGATATCTTTTTCATTCAGTTGTCTACTTGTAATCCTTCTGCAAGTATACAGGTACCTCACTTATATTCTATGCCTTGCATGTCACTTGATATTTGATTTTTTTGGGCAATCTCAGTATGTGTTGGGCTTGGTCTTTATTGCTTGTCTTAGATATTGCTGGTAGTTGCCTGCAGATGTACAGGTAACATCACTTTTTCATATGGACTCACTTTATTTTATTTGTAAGGTCACGATCATGGTGGAAAAAACATTGACGTATTGTTGTGCTGCAAGTGAGTTAAAAATTACCAAGATGCTTATATTTCTGACGAGATAATTGCATGACATCGTTTTTGCTTGTCGTGATCCTGCTGTGTCAATTCTGCAGGTTCCTTATATAACCCTTACTTTCTTCTTGCCGAACATTAAACTGAAAATTTGATGGATTTAAGTGTCGATAAAGTAATCACTTTTGTGTTTCTCCAGCAAGAAGCAAGATCTTCTTGCTAATCTTGGGTTTTATGATTTTTTCTTTCAGGTATTAATTAATTCTAAGGAACAAGATCTGCTGATCTCTGTATTAGTTGGCTTGAGGTAATTGTTCTGTTAAGTGGAAGAAAAAAGAATTAAGGTCAAGGAGTTTTATGAAGTCAAATGACACGCATCTTTACTTGTGCTATTTTCCTTATTTGCAGTTCGATCCTGTTTTGGAAGCATTTGGCAACACAAGGACAGTTAGAAACAATAACTCAAGGTGGGAAGGCCAATCATGGGAACTTTCTGTGTCTTTAGTAAACGCCTTTTCTGCTTTGTATTTGGTTGTTTCTGGCTCTTATATATGTATCCAATTCTATAGTCGTTTTGGTAAGTTTGTGGAGATTCAGTTTAATGATCAACAGGGAAAAGAATTTCTGGAGCTGATTTTAGAACTTGTTTATTAGAAAGATCACGAGTTTGCCAGATTTCTGATCCTGAGAGAAACTATCAATGTTTCCTTAAGCTTTGTGCTGCATCAGTTGAGAGACTTATTTTGAGATTGCTTGGCTGAGCCTAGATGGAAAAGAACTGACTGACTGAACATAGATGTGTTCTTTGGCACTATTTTTTCCTATGGTTAGGCTAATTAATCAAATTGTTATGAATTGGATGGTGTTGTGAATACAAGGAATACATTCAATTTAGAAGTAAAGATGTCAAAAAAGGCTCAGCATGATTCGATTTTGACTTGGGTTGACCAAGCCATAGGCCGACTATGGTCAACTAGATCCACTAGCCAAGGTCGGGTACGGAAGTTTTTTTATTAAAAAAATGGTAGCCTGGATTGAGCCGCGTCACGGGCCACCATGGCCCTAGCCGGGTTGAACTAAGAGCAGCCTGAATCTTTGAATTTTTATTATTAAGAAATGAATTAAATTAAAAATTAATATTAATATCTAATATTGTAAAACAACAATACTCAATAAAAATCTTACTGACATGTGAGGTCTGGAAAGATCTAGTAATATGCATTCTTATCTCTAATTATTAAAGATTAATATATAATATAATAATAAGACTGAAACAAAAAACATGATAATAAAATTAAATGGATTTTATTTTTATATTTTATTATAAATTTCAACTAAATAGTTTTTAATAGAAAATATAGGAAACAAAAAATTAAAAAAGAAAATGAAATCAAACGTATTTTTTAATCCTGTTATAGTTTTCCTATTTTTAGAAAAAAAAAACCCGTAATTAGTGAGCAATCGTGTTTTAAAATTTTGTTTCTCATATTTTAAAAACCCCAAAAAATAATAATTTAGTAAAAATTTTGTTAATAAAATAAGACCTGAAGATACTCAATAATACACTGTTAGTTGATATCAAAGAAAACAATAAATTTGAAAAAGAAAAACGAGATAAACAAACAGTGTCTCGATTTTGACTGGAGGAAATTCAAAATTGCATTTAAAACAACCAAGTGAGTCAACAAACTAAAAAGACATCCAACTCCTCCTGCTTACGAGCATGTGCGGTACCTTTCGAATTCTTAATGGCGGAGCGTAGTCAACTATCGTAATTTGACTAAACTTCAGTTCACTCAAGCCACTTAAGTTCCAACTTCTCGAAGTTGACTTTGCCAATATTTATTAGCAAGAGTCCTACTCATTACGTTGTCTTCCTTGAAATACAAATAGATATATACTTCGGAGAGTCTAATTACTAAATAAGCTTACAATAGTGTATATATATAATAAATCTCAAAGTATTTGATTTCATTTACAAATAAATACTTTTCTTAAATAGAAGTATTTACTCTTTTATTAAAACCTTTCATAATTATTAACTAAGTTCTACATACCACAAATTGAAAATATAGATGTTGTAACTATTTAAAAGAATTGATTTAATTTATGCACACCTAATTCAAGACATAAATATCCTAATAGAAAATAATTAAAATTAAGAAAGAGAAGAAACCTAACAAAAATTTTAGAGGTAGAAATAAATGCTCAAGTTGCTATGAAAATGACGAGGAAATTTTCTTTTGTTGCCTATAATTTTATTGCCATTATAAAGTTTGATTCTACTTTAAACATCAAGAAGAATAAGATTAATTTTTATAAATAAATTTATGAAAAAGAATTACATAGATAATAAAAATAGAAATTAGCCAATAATATAAGAATTATTTTGAAGAAGATAAATCAATTTTTGATTTCCTTCCTCTTCCTAACTTGGGTTTATCATCCCATTTTCACTTTCTTCTCTCTTTTGATCAGTTCTTTGTTACTTTGCATGTTGGTGTTGCAAAGGAGTTGCTTCGAAGATTGAAGAGAATTTCTTGATGAAATGTTTGTACATAGTGTACAACTATTTCATTATTTTAATCCGTTTATTAAAAAAAATATGAAGGAACAACTAAAAATGAGAAAGAAGATACAAATATGATTAAAAAGTTGAGAAGCAACAGATTTAAAAAAATTAATATGAATTTAATAACCATTATACATGATTAAATGATTGTATATATAAGTATATACCCTACAGTCAACCATTTAGTAGCAATTTTAATGACATAATTGTTTAAACGAATCATTATATTCATTTAATTAAATGATATATAAGATAAAGATTATAAGGGGGGACAAATATAGCAAATAAAATTATAATAAGATCATAATTATGACGTTGCAGCATTTATATGTTGTCTTAAGTTATTCCTAGTTAGCTATTGATATTGGACATTAATAGGATGTAAAAGATTATAAAATGTTATAGTTCTTTCTTATAAAGGAAATAGTATCTTATAAACTAAAAAATGGAGATATTTAAGCAAATATATGACTACTTATCATAGAATAAGCTCATTGAATTGACCTGATATGAGAATTTCATTTAAAACGTTACTTGTATGTCTATAGAAATTCTCATTGTAATAATTATATAAGTGATTCTTTAACTTAAGATCTCTAAAATATCTTATATAGAGATTGTTATATTTTAGTACTATTTACAACTTATTTTAGTCAAAAATAGCTTAATTGATAGTCATAGGATTTAATATGAACTATATGGAAATAGTTGTATGATTAATATATGATTCTTCATTCTAAAGTAATTAGGGAGAATGACATATTATTCTCAATTAGTATTCAATGTAATTCTGTGACCCAAAAATTTACACTCTAAGTACTTAATCTTAGTCTTAATTGATTGTAGTTTTAATGAAGTAATTGTTAGAAAGTATCATTTATCTTATGCATATTTGTTTAGTTAACTGATGCATAAGATGATGTTCATGAGATAAATATATATTGCAAATGAAATTATAATGAGATCATAATTATGTAATTCATATTGCATTTATGTGTTATCTTTAAATTATTCTTAGTTATTGTCAGTTAAGATTACAAATTAATATATCATCAAAAGATCAGCATATTTTATATTTCTTTCTTTTGAACGAAATAGTCAATCTCAAAAACTAGAGTACAAAGATAATTAAATAAATATGTGATTACTTATTAGAGAATGACTATACTAAACTGACCCAACATAAGAATTTCATTTCGAACATTACCTATATATCTATGAAAATTCTCATTGTGATGATTATTTAAGTGATCATTTAATTTAAAATCTTTGAAGTATCTTATATATGGATTAATAAATTTTGAAACTAATTATGACATGTTCTAGTCAAAGGTAGCTCAATATGTTGTTATTGGATATAACATGAACTATATGAAAATAGTTCAGTGATTAAGGAGAATATTTCTTTATTCTCAATTATTATTAATTTGAAAAATCCTTGGGCAAAGTAGAATAATACCTTAAAATAGTTTTCAAATATTGTTAATTGAATCAACTGCTAATTATACAGAACTAATATAATTGGCTTAAATAGAATAAACATTAATTTTATATTCTATATCTAATTGAAACATTGTATGATGAAATAATTAAATCATACGAAAAAATCCTGTACATGAAGGTTAGTTAAAACTATTTTGACTTTTTTAATATTTAGATGGTCACGATACGTAGCTAATGCAATTCTTGATCTATAGATGTAAATTATTCAATTAGAGAGTTACAAATAAATTAAAGAAGTTTAATTTATTTAATCATGAATATGAATTAGGCTATAATTTATGTCAATTTTTAACATTTTAAGAGTCTACTAAGTTATACAAAAACAACAATGTTTTTTGGAAAATTACACAAACAACTGTTGAGGAGTGAGAAAAGCAATTTAGCTAAGTTAAACTTAATTGTAAAGTTTAGTTAACTTTAAGATTAAATATGAGATATAAATAAAGACCAATATAAAATCTTGGATCTTATTTGTGCCTAATTGGTATTTCATTAGAATTAATTATAATTGTAATTAAAGTTTAATTGAAACTAAAATTTATTTTAATTAAATTACTAATAGGTCAAAACCTTATTATAAATAGGCTTATAATTTAATGAAGTTAACACGTCTTATCTACCCTCTATGTTTGTGTAGATAGTTTCAGAAACTAGACACGGATATATATAGTTACAATGGTTATGATGAACTAATTATATAAACAGTTCGAAGAAAACGATAAGAAAATGATCCAGCTACATTATAACGCACTACTATATGATTCATGTTTTATCATATTTATGCATTAATCACATAATTTTCCAGTAAGCAAACAAAATAATGCATATTTGTTCTCTTGTATGCAGAATCAAATACCACCTCGATTTCTCAGTAGTATATAAAATGATTTAATTGGTGAGGTGAACTTTTCAAAGAATCTCCCGGTCGGTCCAAATTTTAATCGGACATGTTTGCTAAAACTTTTCTCCAAAAAAATGTCTCTGGAATGCTTCTGAGTTCAAAATTATCTGGAAGCTCTCTTCTGAATTTATTGAGTTGAGTACAAAAAGTATACGAGCCTAGTCCACTGATATGAATTAGATTGACGATTCCAACTTCAACTTATGGATGTATTTACATTGGAGCCCTGTTAATGTAGTTTTTGTATTCTTGCAATTAAATACATAGATTTGCATGATAAAAATAATAATGTAGGATTTTTGCACCGCTGGCATTCATATCTCCTTCTTTTTTGACATAAGATCTTCTGTCTAATTTTTATAGTGTCTTATTATGTCCAGTGAATTTCAGTCATTTATTTATACGAGACTCGCATTTATTTATGCGGAACTTACGTGGAACCTACATAAATAAATGGTTGAGATTTATTAAACACAATAAGACATCATCAAATTAGATAGAGGATCTTAAATCTTCCTTTTTTACGAGTTTGAGACGGCTACGGTTTGTCATATCAACTCCATCAAGCAATTTGAACTTTCGGTTTTACATTTCTGTTTACGACATCAATCAATTAGACAGATTCGCAAATAGTCATAGATATGTTTTCAACGTTTAAATAGGTAGTTACACGTAGTTACCCCCACAACTTGATGGTTACCTGCTCTGTCCGGCCATGAACTTGATTAGTCTCCAGTTATGACTAAAGTGTGTAACCATCTCCACTTAATATCAATGCGACAAAACAACAACAACCTGCTAGTGTGCAATATTGAAAGGGACTTGACATAGAAACAATGGAAACAATTGTCAATTGGATTACGGATTCGTATGGCAAGATTTTTCCACACACGTTTTTTTTTTCAATTAAACGCTTGGATATTACTACTTACTTTCGAGAAAGTATCTAAAGTGACAAAAGTTTGGTTAGAAAATAATTAAAGATAGTTAATAATATGTTTCAAGACTATCTTTATCTTAAGTTTTATAATTTAAGTGAGGTGGATTGGTCATAGCACAGAACAGGACATACGGTTTAGCCTTAAATGTAAACCAATAAGGAGGCAAACAATTAGATAGGATAGGAAATGGAAATGGAAATGGAAATTCTGCGTGTCAATCATTAAAACCTCCATACCAAAAAGAAGGGAAAAAAAAGCATTCTTCCGTTCACACTTTGGGGCCATCAGAATAAATAATGCACACACATTCCATGAAGTACCCAAAAAGATAAACTGTTGAAGAGAGAAGAGTAAAGAGATAGAGTGCAACCATGAAGGAGAATGGAAAAGAAACTCAAGAAAAGTATGAGAAAGAAAACATGGAGAAGAATCTTAAAGAATCCATTGAAAATGGTGAGGCTGGTGAGGTCACAGTTGAAAAGCCAAAGATCAATTACAGAGGATGGAAAGCTATGCCATTCATCATAGGTACGTGATATAAAAGCTTGTTCATTAATTTTTACTTTTTGCTTCTGTTTTTTGTTGGTAGATTTCTGTATATTCATCCTCTTTATATGTAAAAAATGAGAAACAATAAACTTTTCTCAGGGAATGAAACTTTTGAGAAGTTGGGAGCCATTGGAACCTTGTCCAACCTCTTAATATATCTAACTACCGTCTTCAACATGAAGACCATTACAGCTGCTACTATAATCAACATCTTCAATGGTACTTGCAACTTTGGCACCTTAATTGGAGCGTATCTCTGTGACACTTACTTTGGCCGTTACAAGACCTTGGGGTTTGCTACTTGTGCGTCTTTTCTGGTAACGGAAACCTTAATGCTTTAGCGGTGCAGCACTTTTGCACCTTTTACTCGACTTTTCCTTACTGAAATTAAAGCACACTAGCCATATCCTTATCTCTAAAATTGGATGGATAATGATGACTGATATCTGGATGAAATCTATTCTTTTGTTTTCTTTTTTTATAGAACCAAAATGCGTTTATGTTTAGACCACAGAGTAGAAAGTGCCTTTTCATGTAATCGGTTGGCAACTCAGCATGATAATATAATAATTTCCTTTAGTGTGACTGTGACAGACAGCATTTATGATTTACCACTGCATAATATAGTTGAATTCCTTTGAAAACATAATATAATGCTTAACTTATGGCATTTTATATTTGGAAGGGACTACTTTGCATACAATTGACAGCAGCAATCTCTAATTTGCACCCACCTCACTGTGCGAAAGAGAGTAGCATATGCAAAGGCCCAACAGGAGGTCAAATGGCATTTCTGTTCACAGGATTTGGACTAATGGTAATAGGAGCTGGCGGTGTGAGACCTTGTAACTTAGCCTTTGGTGCAGACCAGTTCAACCCCAACACAGACTCTGGGAAAAGGGGTGTTAACAGTTTCTTCAATTGGTACTTCTTCACATTCACCTTTGCGAAAATGGTGTCCTTGACTCTTATAGTTTATGTCCAGTCCAATGTCAGCTGGGCTATAGGTTTAGGAATACCCCCAATCCTTATGTTTATTTCATGCGTTCTCTTCTTCGTGGGCACAAAAATATATGTCAAAGTGAAAGCCGTTGGTAGTCCAATGACTAGTGTAGCACAGGTTATTGTTGTAGCAATCAAGAAACGAGGCCTAAATCCAGTGCCGCAACCCTGGATTTCCCTTTTCAAGTATATACCTTCCGAGTCTGTCAACGTCAAACTTCCTTACACTGATCAGTTCAGGTAAACCAACTTCATTTTACTTCGAGTATCCAAAGAAACACTAAAGACTTTGGTCTAAAGACTTTGCTCGTTGGTTACTCGTGATGATCTTGTACAGGTTCCTGGACAAGGCAGCAATTATTACTCCCCAAGATAAGATAAACCCCGATGGATCAGCAGCTGATCCATGGAAACTTTGTAGCTTGCAGCAAGTGGAAGAAACAAAATGCGTGTTGAGAGTGCTTCCAATATGGGTATCAGGCGTTTTATATTATCTTGCTGTGGTCCAACAAAACACTTATGCTGTGTTCCAAGCTAGTCAATCTGATAGACGCCTAGGGAATACCGGCTTTAAGATTCCAGCTGCAACTTACGTTGTGTTCATGATGTTAAGTCTGACCATCTTCATACCTATCTATGATCGAGTCCTAGTCCCCTTTGTTCGAAGAATAACAGGAAAAGAAGGCGGTATCTCAATGCTTCAAAGAGTAGGCTTTGGCATAGTATTCTCTATCTTCACAATGTTAGTTTCTGCCTTGGTTGAGGAGCATAGAAGAACAATTGCTCTAAGCAAACCAACTTTAGGGATTGAGCCAAGAAGAGGTGCAATTTCATCCATGTCCGGTTTCTGGTTGATTCCTCAGTTTGCACTAGCGGGGTTAACTGAAGCATTTGCTTCCGTTGGTCTAATTGAATTCTATTACAAGCAGTTCCCGGAGAACATGAGAAGCATTGCAGGGTCCCTTTTCTATTGTGGCTTAGCAGGTTCTAGTTATTTCAGTAGCTTGTTGATCATGATAGTTCACAGAACAACAAAGAGAGGAGCCACTGGAAATTGGTTGTCAGAAGATCTTAACAAGGGAAGATTAGATTACTTTTACTTCTTGGTCGCTGGTTTGGGAGTGATAAATTTAGGCTACTTTTTAATCTGTACAAGATGGTACAGGTATAAGGCTAGTGAGGATGGAACTACTGAAGTCAACCTTGAGATGAAAACATCAGAGAAAACTTCAGCTTGATAGTAGTCAACGACCGACATTTATGATTCTAAAACCATGTACGGAACGGTTGGATATATACGGCTTCCAACTTGCACAGGCCAACTTTTGTTGATGATTAATAATGAAAAGCTCCGTCTGTGGTTGAAACAGGGTGTCCCATAGCATGTGGTTCATAATGCCAGGGCCCAGGACCAAGAAGTTCAGTATTTTCTTCTTAGGGAAACCGCAATTATGCAATGTTAAGCAATATATTACGCTCTGGTGTTTATTGTTGCCATTTAGCACAAACTGGGAATTTTTATTCAGCATAAGAAAAATTATAATGGCTAATCGGATAATTTTGTTAGTATTGAAAACCTGTAAACACATTATTTTTATTTCATAAACTAGGAAATAATCGGATAATTTTGTATGATAGTTTCTTAAACTAGGAAAGTTGTAAGGAATTAACCCTAAATTTTTATTTACATAATATAAAAATCTTTTCTTCACTCAAATTCTTAATATCTTTATTAAAGTTTAAAACTGATAAGTAATTGATCTACACCCTGAAATTGTTTCACTAACAATTTAGTATTAATTTAATATTGCGATATTATTTATAACGCTAAAATAAATTGGTGTTAGATTCAAACTTTAAAGTTTTTCATTAAATAAAATTAGCTATAAATCAATTATCAAATATTAAGCAATGTTTTAAAAACTGGACCAGATATCGAACTAGTTAAATGAAAAGTTTAATTGGTATTAAACCATTATAAAATCGGTATATGATAAATAATAAATAAAATTATAAAAATAATTAAACATAAAAATAAACTAATGTTTATTATTATACAGTGAACTAATAATAAATTTAATCTAATATTTTCGTTGGAATTGATCAATACAATTTGGTTTTTAAAACATTGGCTTTACCATCTCTACATATAACACTTGGATTTCCATGAACATCTTAGTAAATTTTTTAATGTAAACTATTATTGAAATAAAATTGGGTAATTATACAAACAATTATATGATAATTAATATTAAAATAACTCAAAAGATAGTTAATAAAAATATTTTCTAAAATTTTTAATAGTATAAAATTTTTTAGTGATTAAAATCATAAAAATAAATTTAAATAGATAAAATCAAAGAAAAATGTGGCATATTTTACTCTTAAATTTGAAGACATAAGTTAAGAAATAAAAAAAGGAAAAGAGTGAGTCCTACTTAATAGTACAAGTGAAGTAAAAGACAATAGGTTGCTCGTTTAGAACCACTCTTTTCTTGTTCCTTGGTTTTCTATGTCTACGAGAAACACACTTTGTCTTTCAACCATCATTCACCGATAAAGAGACCAGAAGGAAGAAGAAAAGCACCACCGTTTCATGGACACTCTCTTGTCTGCCACCACTTTTTCCGTTGGTTGCCTTAAGCTTGCTTTTCCTCTACGACACCAACGATCCCATGGCTTTGCTTGTCCTAGTTCCCATGTTTCTACACAGGGTCAGAGCGAGTTTGAATTAGCAACCCAGGTTGGAAGGATAAGTTTAAGAGGCATTTCGAGAGTAGGTTTAATATCCCTCACTTGACGGTCCATTCCTTTCACTTTCGGTCTCAAATTAAGATGAACTTTTGATAATGATGATCACGTATTTGCTTTTGTTGAGTGATGGTGGTAAAGTTGGTTTGTGGGTTGTGAAGTGACTAGCGATTTCATAAAAGGTAACGATGAGAAGACAAGATGGTAAACAGTAAAAGTGTGAAGAACCAATCAATTTCGATAAATCAGTTGGTTTTTATATAAACAAGTTATTAAACTAAATGAAATAAGATAATTACCTGATTCTTACTATTTTCAATTAAACTGATCGATCTAATTCGATTTTTAAAATAATGGTAAAATGAGAAATATTAATTTTTAATAATTAATTTCAATTTTATTGTTTTAATAAAAATTGTAATATCTCATGTTAAAAATTATAAAGATTATTACTATTATTATTAGTATTATTATTATATACAATTCTTAATTTTTTATTATTAGTGGTTTTGAAAATTGAATATTAGGTCATGTGAGTTTGTTTAGAATTGAAATGTGAAATAAGGTTATGTGAGCATTTCTAATTGAAATGTGAAATATAAAAGGATTAGTACTAATATGTTTTTCCTTATAAAAGAAGTAACTGATCTTATAAATTAAAGTACGAAGATACATAAACAAACATATAGTGCTTGTTAAAGAACAAGTTTAATAAATTGACCCCATATGAGAATTTGGAACATCACCTGTATGTCTATAGAAATTGTTATCGAGATGATTGTATAAGTGATCATTTGACTTAAGATTTATAAAGTATCCCATATGAGATTGTTATGTTTTGATACTACTTATGGCCTATTCTAGTCAAAAGTAGCTTAGTCAGTTAGTCATTGAATATAACATGAACTATATATAGATAGTTAAGTGATAAATATAAGATTTATTATCCTAAAGTGATTAGGAAAAATGTGTCGTTGTTCTCTATTGATTTGAGAAATCCTTAATCAAAGTGGAATAATACTTTAAAAATAAGTTTTCAAATGTTATTAATTAAATGAATTACTAATAGTAGATAACTAAATGTCATTAATTGAATGAATTACTAATAGTGGAGAACCAACATAATTGGACTCAAATAAAGTAGCATTACTTATATGCTCTGTGTTTAATTGAAATATTATTTGATGAAATGATTGAATTATATAAAAAAAGCATACACAAAAAAGGTTAGTCAAAACTACTTTGATATTTCAAAATATTTAGGTGAGTATGATGCATTGCTAGACCTAAATTTTGATCTATGGACATAAATTCTATAACTAGAGAGTTAAAGTAAAGGATTATAATTTATCTAATCCTAAATATAATTTAGGTTATAATTTATAACTATTATCAACATATTTAAAAACTTAATAAGTCAAACAAAAAGAATGAGTTAAAAAAAGAAATTTGTTTAATCAAGTTAGATTTGATTATAAAATTTGAGAAATGTTATGATTAAATATGAGATATTAATAAATAAGGACTAATATAATATATTGAATCTTATTTAGGCGCAATTAGTGTTTAATTAGAATTAATTATAATTATAATTATATTTAAGTTAATTAATAATATGTCCAAAATTTGATAATAAGGGAAACGGAATATATATTAACCAAAACACAGGAGTGGTATTTGATAGTTTTAAAAAAT
>JANIPM010000006.1:64743133-64757056 GCA_027478405.1 Erythroxylum cassinoides
CTAGATGCAAGTGGGGTAGTGGATTGTATACTAATAAACTTGCGTAAATAATTCATTTTATACATTATAGGATTTAAAGCACAAAATTGAATATCAATAAAAAATGAGCTAAAAGGTGATTCTCTTATCGCTAGTTGGTTGCTCGAACAAACCATATCCTTGTTACATGTTATAATAAATCTATAGAGATGAAGAAAGTAAGCTTATCTCTAAAATTTGATTATATGTCTTAAGTGTTATCCTTAAAAAACTACACCTAAAATGTTAGAAAGTTCCCTAGCAAACTTCCTCCTTTCTCAAGATGCTCATAAAAACATCTTAATCTTTGATTTTTTTTCATAAGCTTCGAGAAGTTTATTCTTGTCATTCACTGAGAATCATACATTTACATTTAAATTTATATAAGCACGGAAAATTAAAAAAAGTAAACAATCAAATAAAAATAATTAAAAAATGTACAAAATAACTAAATTAATGTTTACCAAATCTCTTTAATATTACACATATTTTCTAGTAATATTAACTTTTATGTTACTAAGAGTTGATAACTTTTAACTGACGTGCAATGTTAATTTTGAATAACAACATAGTTCAGCGAATACTAGCAGGAATTATTTTTTAAAATGAACAAAAATTACAGAAATTATTTTTTATTCTGTTTTAGATATATGAAAACCACAAGAGTTCACCAACGGAGGGAGCAAGTTCTTAATCTGTTTTCTTTGCTTAAGCCAAACCATGTCTGATGTGCAGCGTGTGGTTCAAAAATTATAATTGAAGAGCTCATTCAGTTGACTAATTCTATGACCAAACATCCTATGAATATCTGTTTTATTGGATTCTTATCAAAAACCTTTTTGGCCTCACCGTACACCTTGCATGTGTTTTATATATGATTTAACTTTAATTTGCGTTAAGCGTTGATCTCACTTCCAAAGATTGTTGAGCAGCATCCAAGTTGAGGTGGCTTGGGCAGCACAGGTTATTAGTTCGGGAAATCCCTACGCACAGATGCAAAATACATTTACGAAGGCTTCATTATGTTCATAGTTGACTCGTTTCTCAATTCATAGGCCTTTGAGACAGCAAAATAGCAACAAATGCATAAAGCGTACCACAATAAATTTGAAAGTTTGTCATGTTCCAACTATATTAAGTCCATGGTAATTACCCAACTATATGGGTTTGTACATAATGCGGTAAAGTAAACGACCAACAGGCCATAACCTTACTGATATAGACATAAACGGCCAGAAAGACGAGCTTTTCCTTCTTCCATACATTGCAAAAGGTAAATGAGACAAGAAATGAAGGTCTCAAAAGCACAAAGAGCTAGAGGACTCGTAAAGCAGCAGCAGTAATTAGGTAATGTTGCTCAAGTTAAACTCACTACGATATCCCAATTACATGTCTTAACTCTCATTACTGGCAAAAGGCACAATTATTTTGTATATCCCTACACCTGATCTTCAGACCGTGTAGGCTTGTTGAATTGTATCTATGTCGAGGCCTTTCAATCTCACCACTGATTCTACATGACCCTTGAGTGTGTGAAGCTCCCTCAACCTACAACCACGTACACATAATTCAAAAATTAGAGAATTCCACCAAAATCAGAGAAGTTTCCAATGAACCAAAAGCCAACATATGTAACAAAGGTTATGAGGAAGCTGAGAACATGTCACACCATCTGGCAGGCTTAATTTACGATGTGATGACTCCTTTTTCCGGCAGTAAGGACTAATCCTCAATAGAAAATATGAGTTCATCAAAAAGATAACATTTAAAAAAGGTAAGATTCTGCCAGATGTGCTGCTCACAATTCTTCAAATGCCCCATAAGTCAATACAAGACAAAACGGCATTCAGGTACATAACCATGTATGAAGCTGAAAAGACGGACTGCTAAAATTCCAGCATACCTTGCTATTTCAGCTCTCCTTTTAGCTTCTTCAGCCATCTGGCTGAGCTCTGTGAAATGAGTCCGGTCAGTGAACATCTTTGTATCTGGTGGCTGCAACCCATGCAATGTTCTTTGTGCGTGTGCCCACTGAAGCTCACGTTGTTCCTTGCCGAAGTCCTTTTGCCTTGTGAAAGCAATCTACAAATCGAGAAAATTAATCACAGGAAAAAGATTAGACACATACAATAAACATGCAGACTTAAAACGTCAGTCTGGTCTAAGGAACCACAACGAAATTCAATGCAACTAGTACCCTTTGCTCAATGACAAGATCCCAGGCTCTTCCACTCAAAGCATATCTTATAAAAAACTTAATGAAGTCGAGTGGTATGTAGAAGATGATGTTATAAAGCCAAATGACACCTGCCCAACCCCAACCAATCCCTTCAATAGCAGCAAAGCTCCAATTTGCATAGACTGCAATTAGAGTGGCAATCTGCAGAAAATTGAAGGTTTAGCATTTCCGTTTCACTAGAGTTGCTTGAGCATCTATGTACAAATGAAGCCTCACCAGCTGAGCAATCACAAAAGCTACTACAAGCAGTAGCCCAGGACGTTCAACAAAAGACCAACTTCTAGACCGCGTCACGAATATAAGTGCCTGACTGATAATGCTCACTTGCAAATAAATAGCTGAAGCAAGCTTGCGGAAGTCATCATGGGCAGTTTTCTCCAAAGTTGACACACCAAAAACCCTCTGGAAAATTAACAGGAGCACATATTAACTGTTAAGTAAAGGGAAATAAAATTCACAGCTATATGAGACAAAACATAAATCATGAACAGACACATGCTGATACTTTAGTTAAGAAACTTGCAAGTTGGTAAAGCTTAGAACAGTATGTATAAGACATCAGACATCCCCATCTTAACTAACTTGTTTTCAACTGCAGGTGATATATCCCTCATTTGTTCCAGTTACTCTAGTCTTAAAGAGTATTCTTGTGAAATATTATGTCCAAAAACAAAAACGCAAAGAACACAATGAAACTTAAGCACTTAGACAGATTTTGATCTGATATATTTGCATTGTATATTTATCCATAAAAATTCATGGCTTAATAAATGTCATGTCATCTTACTGGGAAGAAGTCTGTTTTATATGCCGCCCAAAAGAATATGACTGTCATCATTGCAAGGTAACTACCAAGAACAATTCCAGTAGTAAAAATCTCTGCTAGCTTCCAGCTGTCTGGCATGGGAGATGGTTTCACTCTATCCTTTGAAATTGTCATAATGGTACCTGAAATTACAAAGTTCTAATAGTTAATGAACGAAGACATGCTATGATCAAAACACCAATCTATCAACCATAGATTATGAACTTTCCGATTCCTAACAATTAGCACAAGAGAAAAGTTTCAGTTCTAGTAGCTGAAAAGCTACATGTTTAGCAACAAGCTGTGACAAATATCAAACTGAATTCCTAGTTATACATTTCAACCAAACCAATACCACCAACAGCATATTTTCAAGTTCATTTCAGGACTATTTCTCAATACAATAGTTGGTCCTCGTATATGTGTGTGTGTGGGTGTACATCTCACAGGTACAAAGATTGCAAAAGTGGAAAAAGAAAATAACTAACCATCATTGAGAATGGCAATGATAAGCACCATAAATGGTGGAAAATCAAACTTCCATATTAGGGCCAATAGCATGAAACCAAGCTGCCACAAGTACAATAAAAGAAAATCAGTAACAGAAATGATGAAAATTTTCAATGAGATAGCTTTCTCATAATTCAAGATAGAAAAGTTTCATCTATATTACTAGCAAAACTAGCTGAGGCATTTTTCAAAAAAAAGCAGCCTAACTTACCACAATACGAATAGTAATAGAAACTGCATAGATCTGCAAAAAAACAGAAAATGAAAAAACAAAAAAATTAATAGGTAATAAAAAATTGTAATGCTAAAAAGGGCACAGATAAAACAACATAATGCAAAAAACCATCCAGAATAATAGTGTCAACATTTCTAAATAAGTTTGTCCATGAGAAAATCACGAGAGTCAACACTTACTGTGTAATTTTTCATCCTCTGGAATATTGCCCGACTTGTCAACACAGCACTTATGATAACACTAAGGCCAGGCTCAGTGAGGACAATATCAGAAGCACCACGAGCTGCATCAGTTGCATCAGCAACAGCAATCCCTATATCAGCCTTCTTAAGAGCAGGTGCATCATTAACTCCATCCCCAGTCATCCCACAGATATGTTTTCTAGCTTGCAAGCGTTTCACAATCTCATATTTGTGTTCTGAAATAAGACCATATATCAAACTAGTTAATTCTGCATACCTTTATTGGACTTTTGGCTACAACTAGTTATTAGCAAGGAACACTAAATCCAAGACTTGAATCCAATGGACCAATTTATTGAATTCCATTAACCAGCTGGATATCCAAAGTGAAAGTAAAATCAACTACTAAGGGGAAAAGGTAAAAGAAATTACCAGGGAAAACACCAGCAAATCCATCAGCTTTCTCTATCAGTTCATCAATTGGTAAAGCACCAATAGACTCATCCTTGTCCTGTCCTAACAATGCTGATGAAGGGTACATATTGGTTCCCATTCCCAATCGTCGTCCCGTTTCCTTTCCTATGGCAAGCTGATCCCCTGGTAAAAGCCACAAGTTTCAGCAACTTAAAACATGAAAGGTGATATAAATTAACCATTTTTAGAACATGGATGCTGTTAAAATCAGAAAAACAAGTCAGGAATTTATGGTGAATTTTTTAACAACCAACGTTGCACACTCAGCTTAATGGAAGATGGGAAACCCATATACAAATTTTCCTTCAGAATATTTACAGAACTGCACACTTTGAAGGGGTCCACTTAGAAAAGAACAAACCTGTAATCATTTTCACATTTACACCAAGATTTAAAGCCCTCCTTATTGTCTCTGCACTGTCATGTCTGGGTGGATCAAAAAGAGGCATGAGGCCAATGAACTGCCAGGGGCCTCCAGAACTCTCTTTCCTTCCGTCTGGAACTTCCTGTATCATAGAAGCAAGTAACCAATGAAAGACAATAATATAAGAAACCTTAAACAATAACAAGGTATAGTAAGAATATAAAACAGTAAACATAAAACCATAAGGGATTCAAAAGGCTTCCTATTACCTGGTATGCAACAGCAAGGGAGCGTAAACCCCTTTCTGCGAACTTATCAATCACAGCATGAACTCTTCGCTCAATGTCTGACTTGTTGTGCGCAAGGTTTAGAATCTAAAAGGACCACATTGAAAGATAAGAATTAGTGTAAGAACTCACAAGAGCCAGAGGCCAAGGTGTAAAATCCATGCAATATACCTGCTCTGGTGCACCTTTGCTGACTCTATGCATTTTACCTTCACCGTCAATATAAGTCAAGGCTGTACGCTTATCAGTAGGATTAAAAGGGAGGAAGTGAACTTCTTGAATCCCAGCACGTGCCTTTTTTTAACACAAAAATATTAGAACACATGGCCAACAAAAAATGGAGAAATGAATAAAAAACAAATAGATAGAAAACAAGCTGAAAGTAATCAAAAGATTTAACCAAAAGTAAAGATAAAATCATGGCAGTGAACTACTTCTTTGGGATCAGCCAACGTGCCAACGATAGCAGAATCTATTGCATCTTGATTCTCAGTTCTAGAAGCACGAGAGGCCATCAGAACTACTGTATCTACATCTATTCCTTTGGCAAAAACCTGACGTACAGTTAAATTTTAGAACAATAACACTGATTCACTGAACTTTAAACAATGGCTTCTCTAACCAACCTCGATGATATTTTTGTCTACTGTGAGTTTATTTAATGTCAGTGTCCCTGTTTTATCGCTGCAAAGAACATCCATGCCTGCCATCTCTTCTATGGCAGTCATTCTCTTCGTGATAGCTCCCTGTTAATCAATCTAATCCCATCATCTTCTGCTGAAAACTCATCAATATATAGTAAACAAAACCATTGCAAGATCATAGCGAACCTGCTGAGAAAGCCTATGAGAGCCAATTGCCATGGTCACTGACAAAACTGTAGGCATGGCAATTGGAATTCCTCCAATGAGAAGCACAAGAAGATTGTCAATTCCAGGACGATATTTCCGATCTTGTATTGGGTACATAACAATGATCTCTATGATCATGCCAACAGCAATCGAACAGATGCAGAAATTCCCAATTGCAGTCAAGACCTACATATCGTGTTACACAGAATATTAATCAAAATCAGTCATACATCGTAAATCGGATAACAAAGGTCCAGTCGTTTATCCCTCCTTGCCTTTTGGAAGTGGCCAACTTGGTTAGTGGTATCCACAAGGTGAGCAGCCTTTCCAAAGAAGGTATGGACACCAGTAGCAATGACCACTACTTCAATCTCTCCTTGTTTGCAAGTAGAACCAGAGTAAATGCCATCTCCAGGACCTTTTGTAACCGGAAGGGACTCACCAGTAAGTGCAGACTGTAAGAGCAAAGATTTAAGACATCAGGAATACAGCAACAACTAGAGTACTAGACCAAGTCAACCAGACTTTCGCATTAAAAGCAATTAGAATGAAAGACCCACCTGATCAATCTTAAGTGGATCACCTTCAAGCAAACGAGCATCAGCTGGAATAATATCTCCCAGTTTTATACTGATGATGTCACCAGGAACCAAAATAGCAGCATCCTGCTCATTCCAGCTTCCATCTCGAAGGACCTTTATCAAAACCAGAGATGAGTTGAAGGGCTCATTACCACAATACATGCACTTTGAATTCACACAAGCATTCAATCATGGTTGTAATTATTGTGTTTTTGGGTTCTTAATCAAAGTTCATTCGTGTTTATGACAAGGTTCCAAATATATTAAATGATAACTACCCCAATTTAGGTAAACCACGATAAGGATATACTATTAGTTAATACCTTAGCTTTTGGAGCAAGACGAGCCATGAGAGCAGCAGCAGCATTACCAGCGTTATTTTCCTCGATAAAGCTTATGGTTGAGTTGATCGAAAGCAGAGTGATAATACCAACAAAGTCTTGCCAATCCGGGGGCTTTCCCTAAAGTTTACAAAAGGAACCAACTTAATAGAATCTCAAAGCAGATTCCATACGGTAAAATCACAATAAGAAAAAAGTACGCCTAAATGCAAGTTCATACTCCTCCATTTGCCAGAGCAATTGCCATGATAGCAGCAGCCTCCATAACCCATGAAAGAGGATTCCACATAAAACCCAAAAACTTCAAGAATTTGCTCTCCTGAAATACAACCGGTGAGTGAATTTAAAGTTATTGCAAATCCACAAGACCATACGAGAAGGAAAATGGCTTAAATATATAGCAAGACACAAGCCTGTTTCTCCTCAAGCTTGTTGTGACCGAAAATGGCCAGCCTCTCTTCAGCAGCTTGAGTGGTGAGACCTTGTCTGCTACATCTCAGATTCTCAAACACTTCCTCAATGGGTAATTTTTCCTGCATTCCAATAAAACTCAAATCTTTAAGACACAACAAAACACCAGCTCAAACAGAAAGAAAACCAGAAAAGTTTCAATGTCGGTTCAGATCTATTACCAAATCCACAACTTCCTTCAACACGGCGTCCAGAACTTCATTCTTGTCCCCCATCCTCACCTTGAGATCTCCCCAGGTAAGAAGCAATCAAAAGATTAAACTTCACTCCAGAACCACCATGAAAAACAGCACAAAAGAGCAGAGAGCAGGGATTTTCAACGGAATCAAGCACACAGTTGGGGACCAAAATGAGGATAACCCACCAACACCAAATCTACAAAGAAAAGATGATTAGAAACCAAACCGTAAGCGTAATGGCATAGAGAGTGCAAGTAACAGTCATATAAATCAATGTTATTCTTTTCAGCTACTTCCTTCGGCTTTTAAGGACGCATCCAAAAACTAAAGCCTCTTTTTTATCGGAGTCCTTTTATTTCCAAAATGGTCCATGTATACTGACGCTGGCTCACGTACTAGGTCCGCGGCCGCGGGGTAAATAGAGAATTTGATGTTGTGAAGGGACTGTTTCGATATTTACACTCTTCCATAATTTTTGTTTTTGATTTTATAAAATATATATTTAATGAATAAGGACAGAAAACCAAAGTCATGAATAAACTGCACATGCACCCACTGAGCCTGAGACCCTATCCTGTAATTTTCAATTTTTTTACCAATCGTTTCGACTTGGAGTGAAAGGCCACGTTTTGTCTGGGGTGAAGGTAACTCGCCATGACCGGCGAACAAGTGTCCCTTTTGAAATTGTTAAATTCTGTAGGCAGTCGGTACTTTATGTACCTTCAAAGACCTTTGGGGCACCAGAGAGAAGCGGTGAGAGTCTCCTTCCTTTCCCAGTTACGGCGATTATATTAAATGACTCTTCCAAAATATTTAAATCCTTGAAGATTAAGATCAAAGATTGGCAATAAGCTTGTGTGTTTCCTGGGCTTGACCATGACTAGCGTCAACCCACCTGGATATTATGTTTCTAAAAGATGTTTCTGTTCTGGTTCATGGTACTCATGAATGAATACACAAATACACAATGAGCTGTATGCTTCTATTATTTTTATTTTAGTATTATTAAATACTTCTGTTGAACAATTACGCTATTTTTTAATTAACTTAAGATGATATGTTTTGAATTGGTATGCCATACGCGTATTGTTTGGTAGTCTGTATAGGTAACCAGCATATCAACAACTATTATTGTTGTAATATTCGACAGGACGCTCTGGCCCGAAGGACTTGTGGCAATTGGCCAACAAACACATTTATTTACCTAGTAATTAACAAAGGACATAGTGATTACCATTTTCATGTGCGTGTCCAGTGGGGATACTCTGACCACTTTCCAATTTTATTTAATGTCCAAAACGACATGACATCCTCTAAACTCATGTCAAATGATTGTTTTAGATTTGACATAATAAAATCCTAACTGGGTGAGTGTCGTACACACCACTTCATGGTTTGTTGAACGGTTACTTCAACGGTTCAACCCTAAAACTGGGCAAAATTATCGTAATTTTGGCTTTGGCTTGCCTCGGCTGGTATTCTAAATCAGACGTCAATGACGACTGAGTCACGTCACAAAGTCATAAATTTTACTCCGGCATAAAAGAGAGGTTGTTTCTGGTGTGACATGGTGATATATTATTTGTGTTAGTTAGATCTCAACTTTATAAATTCCATCTTACACCCCAGCAAAAATCCTAACTAGAGACCCACTTCCACCGGACAACCTCATTTGACTACTGTTTTCAACCCGTGACATGAAGTAGTCGTTAGAAATAGAGTCATCAACTAGGTCTTCCGACAATGTTTCTCTAATTTGCGATGTTGCGTTACTGTAGATTGAATTTAGGCGATGATTTGGTTAACAAGTGCATGTGAATGGGCAGGAGCATGACAAAACAGGGAGTGGCCCCACAATCGCATGTGGGACATGTCCTATTGGGTGGACCAAAAAAGTAATTAAATTTGAAAACATTTCAATCACTCAACTCACTCCACTTTAGGTCTGTGTCTGTCCCATTTCGCTCCACTATGGGTTGTACGAACCCGTACCAAGGCCGGACACCTCATATTTCCTAATCCATCCTGCTGTCATGAATCATGATGGGAGTTCGGAATGGGCTCTCCGTCCTTTAATCCTCAAATATGTCCTCCTCAGCCGTTTGATTGAGTGAAATCATTTCTCGTCGTAGATGTTGACTTCGATTCATTGTACGGATCCGACAAAAGAAAATCAACTGCAGTAACGAATTCCCTTGTACAAAATTTGAAGATTTCGTTAGAGGCATGTGCGTGTAATAATTAACGAGAGATTTTGTACTTAAATTATAGTATTATACAGTGTTACAAAAGATCTGAGTTGAGATACTTGCATGTGTGGTAAAGACGAACAGAAGAAGACGACCTCACCACAACGAAATTACCGTATGCCTTGCCCTAATTTATGAGATTGATGTCACCTCCGTAGTCTTCAAGAAAGTTTCTTTCTTTGACGCAAAATTGATGTGATATCGGAAGTTGAGTTTATTGGTGATATCCAATCTTTCTCCCAAGATAAACGTCAAATGTAACATTTTCTTAACTTGAAGGCTAAAACATTGTAGAATAAATAACACTGAAGTGAAGATAAGATAAGGACTAGGCAGAGGTAGACTGACTTTAATCCAAATGGGTATGAGAAGGGAAACACAAGCATAAAAGTCCAGCTCACCTTTGCCGCCCATCTGCCCCCATTCAGGTTTTTGTCAGTCATCACTCTACCAACGCAGGGGAACCCGTGTCCGTACACAATCTTCTTATCACCACTTGTTTTCCTTTTTATCACTGTGATGCTTACAGCTTACCACTAGAATATTACATATTTTTACATTTTCTTTATGGGAAAGCGTATCATTGACAAAATGCTCTTTCTTTAAAAACCAAATTCCAAATTCTAGAAGGCGCTGGTGAATTAGTAAGAGATTTTTTTAGCTTAAGTAAGATTATGGGTTCGAATCTCTCTTATGTATGCAGTCGTTTAAAATTTGAGGTCAGAACTTTACTTTCTGTAAGGGACCTACCTGGTTTGAGCGGAGATTAATCTAGGTATGGATGACTTAAAGGTGTCTTTCTATAATTGAGACCCTCTTAAGACACCTCGTGAGTAACAAAAAAAAAAACCCAAATTTTACACCAAAACTCTCACTCTGTTTTTTTTTTGTAATATTTTACAAAATTGTGTATTTTAAGTGAAACTCTTAACAAATTAAATAGTGGATTGGACTAACTCATAAATTTTGCTGCCAATACCGTATCTTCATAACTCGACATACATTTGCTGTGAAAACAAACTTAAATTTCCCATCCAAGTGTTAGGTAAGTCACTCTTATTTAACAAATTTGGTTATAAAATGTCTGAACTATAAATAGTACAGAATTAAGGACGGTGTACATAACTGTTCTAAGTTCTAACCAGAAGGAAAAAGGGGACATGGACCCATATTTCAAGTTTGACCAGATGGCTCGATATTAATGCCAAGATAACAGAAGCACATGACATGTTCTCCTTCTGCACAAACATAAGTTAGAACCTTACTGTTTTGAGCGTAGTGGCATTGAATCATAGTCAGCAATTTACATGTAAGCCTATTTATTGAATTGGAACTTCAAATGGATTTTTCTCATACCTGATTTTAACTTTTCTCTGAATTTATAACATGAACCACCATACAACTGTACCACTTGCATATTAGGACAACAAAACTATAAAGTTCTTAGGACTACAATGCTTACCTAACCTCGCCAATGTCCTACACCAACGCTGTTTACATTTGAAAGATACACATGTTAATGTTATGCCAAATTTTCTCACCAGTAAGGCTTAAGATAAAGCCTAAAGCACGAAATGGGTTTTGATGTTGAAAAGCAACTCTAAAAGGAGGATGCCAATTTGCCTTTCCGACAAAAACCTACTCAAAAGGCAGAGTTTCTTTTCTTAGTGGGGCTTTATGTGATGTGCTCTGATTCCTTGAAGTGGAATCTGATACCACTTGGAAACTGTCCTTTATTGATCATATGCGTTTCCACTCCTCAGTTCCCTGCTCTGCTTCTTTAGTACTTTCTCCTTTTTAACTTTTTGGATATAATAATTGAAACAACAAGTGCTCTTTATCTGTTCCAAGTTCCAGCCAACGAAAAATTTCCCAGCCCTAAGCGCATTTCAGAAGAATGGATATGAATATTCGCCACTTCCTATATATATATATATATAGTTCTCGTCAACAAGACCACCTTAGAATCCAAATAACTAGTAGTTCCGATCTCTTAACAATGCGAGTATTATAGAATCTGAGGAGAGTCATCGCTGTACGTAACCTTTTTCTTGTATTTTTTTACAAAGAGGTTATTTCCGTGATTCGAACTTATAACTTTCTGATCACAAATGAACAATTTTTATCGGTTACTTCAAAACATTTCCTCTCGTATTATATTTATATATCATCCATAAATTGTTCACAATTATTGTCCTATTAAGGCTGAACATTAATAGTACATAAAAACATTAGTACACATTATGTTTTTCCTTATGAAGAAAGTAGTCATTTTGTAGACTAAAGTATAGAAATACTTAAATAAATATATAAATGCTTATTAGAGAATAAGTTCATTGAACTGACCCTAATGAGAAATTTATTTGGAACATTACTTATATGTATGTAATTGGAAATTTTGATTGTGATAATTGTATGAGTGATCTTTTAATTTGAGATCTCTAAAGTTATCTTGTATAGAGATTATTATTTAAGGATAGCTCAGTCAGTAGTCATTAGATATAACTTGAATTATATGGAAGTAGTTGAGCGATTAAGATACGATTCATCACCCTAAAGATATTAAGAAAAATGTTTCAATGTTCTCAATTAGTATTGATTCAAGAAATCTTTGTCCAATTACTACAAGAAATCAGTTATTTACCGACGGACTATTCCGTCAATAAACGGTCAATTTTTGTCGGTAAAATGATTTACCTACGGAAATCAAAGACGGACAAAATCATCATTAAAAGGATCGTAGTTAAAGTTACCGACAGTAATATTCCGTCGGGAATTTACCAACGACCCAAAATATATTACCAACGATCGATTTTACGTCGGTAAATATTACCAACGGAAAAAAGTAAAGGAAATTTTCGTCGGTAACATTTACCAATGGACAAAATTCCGTCGGTAAATCGAAGATAATGAACAAGAAACGTCATCTTACTTACCGACGGTGATAGTATTTTTGTCAGTAAAAAATATAAATTTTTTATGGTATTTTTATTTCGTCGGTAATAGGAGGTTAGAATTTTTTTTTAATAAATTTCAATTTCATGATGTTGTGATAAATGCATAATGTTAAGAGTTACCAATTATTTGTGCATAATAAATTAATTTGTATATATATATATATATAATTTGATTGATCAGAAAATTAATTGATAATAAAAACATTACAGTGTGCATAACTTATGTTTGTAATTGAAAGCAAATGACAAGGACAAGCTAATGTCGTGGAAATCATTGGTGCTCTGAACTGCTAAGCCTCCCCTTCAACTGTTCCATCTTCTGTCTAAGCTGAGCCATCTGCTCTCTCATCTTAGCCATTTGCTCCATCTCTGCTCTCATCTTAGCCATCCGTCCCATCTCCTCTCTCATCTTAGCTGTCTGCTCCATCTACTCTCTCATTTTAGCCACCTGCTCCATCTCCTCTCTCATCTTTGCCACCTGCTCCATCTCCTCTCTCATCATAGCTATCTGCTCCATGTGCTCCATCCGTTCATTCACGTTAGCCTCTTTTATGTAAGCTATCTGCTCCTTCAATGTGTCCACTGTGGCCCGAAGCTCGGTTACTTCATTGTTGTGCGTTGGCCTAGCATATGCTGCTGTACTGGACAAGGAAGAGCACGAATAACATGTGTTCGCATATGAACCTAGCCCGAATATCCTTCCACGACAATTCCTACCATTCACAACATCAAGATACGTCTGAGTCTCATCTACAGGTTGTTCGTCCTGAGACTGTCGCTGAATGGTTTGTTATATTTGGTCCCATTAGGAAGCAATGTTTACATTAGTAAGGGATTATTGTTAAGAAATTATAAAAATGTATTAATTTCACATACATTCAGCTCTCTACATCGGGTGTTGATGAACGTCACACCATCATATTTCTTTGTGTGGGTGTGTAAAAACACTTGAATAGGTGTAGGCTTGATGCCTAATGACTTTTCCTACATGTATAACCTAAATTGTTAGATGTGAACTACAATTTATAAAAATTTCGGTAGAATTTCCTCTATTTTTATAATATTTGCCTCTTGTTGAACAAAGAAAATAATTCAACATAACTATAAATGACACCAGACATTTATACCATTATCATTATCTATAATACAGCAAAGCAAAATATTTACAAAATAAGTGTCA
>JANIPM010000006.1:64775915-64794873 GCA_027478405.1 Erythroxylum cassinoides
TGCTAAGTTAGCTTACTCAATTTATGTCATTTGCTATTTATTGTTTCCATATTTAATTTCTATCATCTCACATAATGTTAACTAAATTTCTTAATCAATCTAATCATGCTTAATTTTAAAAAAAAAATTTGGGGCTAACACAGATGGATACACGGACACATGGTGGCTTTGGATACGACTCTAGAAATGATAGTGGGGTTGATTTATTGGACATGGCCATCGCATTTGAGTTAGTAATAGTAAATTCTTTTTTTAAGAAAAACGAAGCGCACTTGGTGACGTTTCAGAGTAATACAACCAAGACGCAAATTGATTATATCCTTATCAAGACAAGAGCCAGATCTTGGCACAAGGATTGCAAAGTACTTCCGGCCACATGCTATCAACCCTACATAAACTGTTAGTTTTAGATCTACATATTAAGGGATGGAGGGCACAACGATTTACCGAGCGATTTCGCAAAATCAGACGGTGGAGACTACAAGGAGGACATGGTGGAACTTTTTAGGACTCAAGTTAGGAATAATACTACAAGGGCGGTGAGTGGAGATGCAAACCAGATGTGGCAAGGAGTAGCCCCTGTGGTGAGAGAGACCGCCACAAAACTCCTAGGAGTTTCTAAAAGACAAGGGGGAGGGTGTATGAAATCCTGGTGATGGTCAGACGAGGTCCAAGGAACGGTAAAGGCAAAGAAGCGAGCGTTTAAAGCACTGTTGGGATGTGCTACCGAGATAGAGCGAGCTACAAACAAAGTACGGTATAGACTGGCAAAACAAAAAGTGAAGAAAACTATCTCAGTGGCTAGAGGAGAAGCTTACGAGAATATGTATAGGGAATTGGATACGGTCAAATGAGCACAAAGAATTTTCAAGTTAGCATGTGTTAGGGCACGTCAAACGGGAGATTTTAACCAAGTCTGTTATATCCGAGACGAAACAGGACAAGTATTCACAGAGGCCCAAGCCATCAAACAGAGGTGGCAGAGATACCTTTATGGCCTTTATAACGTAGATATATTGGTCAACATAGAGTTAGGGGAATCCCTTATGTCAGGACAATTTCTAAACGGGAACCCATAGGGGAGGATCACAAGGGGAGAAATTACAACGGACCGAAGGGCCGAATGAGACCCCTATAGAGGTATGGAAGCGACTAGGCATTGTAGGTATTGCATGGTTAGTTCAGCTCTTTAATGTCATCCTCGAGTTAGCAAAGATGCCGAAGGAATGGAGGTTAAGTAGGCTAATCCCCTTGTACAAAACCAAAGGAGACATCCAACAATGTCATAACTATCGCGGCATCAAATTATTAAGTCATACTATGAAGCTGTGGGAGAAGGTAATTGAAAGGAGAATTCGGAGAGCTGTTTCGATATTAGACAATCAATTCGGATTTATGCCAGGTAGGTCAACGACAGAGGCAATACATCTACTTCAGATATTGATGGAATGCTACAGGGAAAGAAAACAAGATTTGTATATAGTTTTTGTAGATTTGGAGAAAGCATATGACAGGGTTCCTTGAGAACTCATATAGAGGTGTCTGGAGGCAAAAGGGATTCCTAACACTTATATCACAGTGATTAAGGATATGTATGAAGGCGTATTGACTAGTGTCCGAACGGTCGGAGGTGATACAGAAGCGTTCTCTATTGGTGTAGGACTACACCAAGGCTCGGCTTTAAGTCCTTTTTTGTTCACCTTAGTGTTAGATGAACTTACTAAGCATATTCAAGGAGAGGTATCTTCGTGTATGTTATTTGTGAACGATATTGTCATGGTAGATGAGACAAAAGAGGGGATTAATGCCAAGTTAGAACGTTGGAGAGAAGTGTTGGAATCGAAAGGTTTTCGAATGAGCAGGTCCAAGACAGAATATTTAGAATGCATCTTTTCGAGTAGCTAGATGATACATGAGGAGGTGGTAGCAATTGGTACTAATATCGTACCACATAAATTGAGTTTCAAGTACCTAGGATCTATTATTCAGAGCGATGGTAATATCGATAATGATATAGTACATCATATTAGGTTTGGGTGGGTCAAATGGCGGAGTGCGTCAGGTGTTCTCTGTGATAAAAAGGTCCCTATAAGACTCAAAGGAAAGTTCTATAGAATGGTGATTCGGCCAACTATGTTATATGGTGCAGAGTGCTGACCTACTAAGCGTAGACATACGCAACAGTTGTTGGTAGCAGAAATGTGAATACTTAGGTAGATGTGTGACATTACCAGAAGAGATAGGGTGCGGAATAGGGCAGTGAGAGTCAGGCTACAGGTGGCTAGTATAAATGACAAGTTGAGAGAGAAAAGGCTTAGGTGGTTTAGGCATGTTAAGAGGATGCCCTGTGATGCTTTGGTTCGCCGCGGCGAGAGAATAAACCTCAGTACCTACAAGACGAGAAAGGCCTTACAAGAACTGGAGGGAGGTGATCAAGAGAGATATATCATAGTTAGCCCTCACCGCAGCAGTGGTTAGAATTAGAAAAGTCTGGCGTAATCGGATAAGGTTGTACGACATACCATAGAGCTTTTTTTTTCAGGTGTAGGGGGAGATTCCTAGGATGGTACGTGTAAAACCGTAGGATTGCCGCATTCTTGGGGCACTGACCGGGGAAGACTCACTGCGCAACTAGAAACACGAAAAGCTGGTCTTTGCGAGCTAAAAGGTAATAGCAGATTCTGGTCACCATGCAGGTATATATATAGATTTCCTACCAGTCTTTCCGTATTTATTTTTTGTAATCTACATCTCTATTATCATGTCACCTATGCATGTAGGCCTACTGGAAACAATCTTTCTACAATGTAGGGGTAAGGCTGCGTACTATCAGGCCCCCCAGACCCTGCTTCATTACAAAAATTCGAGGTACGATGATAATGATGATGATGAGTTTAATCTAATTTAATTTTTCTAATGGAAGCATTATTTTAGATTATGAAGATCAATAATTAGAATCAAATGAAGCTCGATGTTTTATGCATATAATTTGATTATGAGTGCATAAGTTGCATGTTTGAATATATGTTTATGCATATTGAATTGTATATTTTATATGTATGATATTTTACATGTAATTTTCTATTTGATGAGACAAACAAAATTAAATCTCTTGATAAAAATATTAAATACACGTTTCGAACATAATTATTGCCTTCCATTGTTATAAAAATACATCAGAGTTTTATTCATTGTTAAGCTTGTTGAGTAAACTCAAGGCCGCTTTAACCCAAATATGTTTATTCTTATAACAATGAATTATTCTTAATTAAATTTATGTGATTTGGATGAGCAAATTCATAATCACATGAATTTAGAGGCAGAGTTTGGAATAACTTATAAGATATGTTTTGGCAAGAGTTGTCTAAGAATCATATGAGATGTGATTGATAAAGTTGTTATCTACCTAATTTAAGTTTAGTTGATTTATCGAGCAAATTTAAGATCAACTATACTTGAATGAAATCATAATTCACTAGAAAGATTAGAGTAATATTTTAGAATAATAATAAGGGTTACTGTTTATAATAAAATAGTAAGAGTAACTAAATATATGATTCATGTCTTAATCTCATTTAGTAGTGATGATATATAATTAATTACTTTTCTTGCATTTACCTTTTTTAGTAGAGTTGATACTAAGTTAGTGAACCAAATTTTTTGGACAGATGTTATGTTTAAGAAGAGTTCCAAAGTTACATAGAAAAATTGTATGTCTATTATGAAATTTTGTTATAATCCTTGTTGAGAATTAGGTGACAAAGTTTTAGAAGTATATCAATATCATATAGATGAAAACATGCATTGACATTTTTTGAGTTGATTAATATCCAACCTTTTTCACAACATATAAGATGTACCCCAACACCATGATAACAAAATAAAAGAGGCTGTATGGGATAGAGCGGAAAGGTATTATTCTGCTCTGATCAATGTCAGATCCAATTTCGATTCCTCAACATGTTTGCCCCCAAAACGCTTATTGTATACGGGTTATGAAAGCTATTTTAAATATCAATGATTTTCACTATGATACCTCACGCTCCTCACTTCCCTTGCCTCGACTTCTTTAGCACCACGCAGAAGAATAGAAAATTGGTATAGCCCTTCTTGCTTCCCCATCCCATTTTGTCCAGATATGATATGTCTGGTCCATAAATATGTGATAGGAGCAAGAGCACCAAAGGACACGTAAAGTAGGCTATGGACCCATGCCATTTAAAAGATTACTGAGATGGCTTTTTCATTGCCTTGCCCTGCCTATAAACAAAAACACGATACCAATAGTCTTCTTGGAAACTACATCATCGAAGCGATGTGGATAGTGACGCTATCGATATTATTAAAAACAAAACAAGTGTAAGAAGCTCAATCTCCTTTTGTAACTGCATGCACTGTCGACGAATTTCAGTGATGGACTAAAGTGGATGCTAGAAATATTCTTCTAGCGACATGTGATGTGTGGTCCAAAATTATGTGCACAAAAGATGAAGCCTCTAGAATCAGTCGTCATCCAATGTTTCTGGTACAAGAAAGAATGGATCTTTCTTCAACATGGAATCTACAAAATGACGATGAAGAGAGCCTCTAGAATGTTAGAACTAATCACATTACGAGGGATTCTCTTGCACTAACCAACAAAGCTAAGCTTTGTTTGCCACATTGTACACCACCTGATCCTTCCCTTTTTCTCACGGTAAGCCCGTCAGTTGCTAAAATGGGAACCAACTACATGAGGACCGACGTGGGCCTGTCGTCTTGAAGAAATCTGTATGACGTAAGAAGATCTGTCTGGACCAGAACGGCCTCAAGGACATGGAAGCTAACATCATTAGCCTCTACATATCAGCGTGAAGGCATATCAGGACTATTGTTTCACATGCCAAACAGAAATCAATTGTGTGAATAAGAAAGCAATTCTTTATACTGTATAATTTTTTATGAAAAGAGTTAGTGCTAGAAACCCAGCAAGACGTCCAAGTCTAAGTAAAAACAATCCAGAAGAAAAACTCAAAAACATGCAGGCAAAAATAATAGAAGCCATAATTTGCCCACTTGTTGCTCTAACCTGGACTTTAGTCCAGCCCTATCGACAAAATGTATTTCTTCTAATTAGGGAGAGAAAAAGATCACCTTTTCCAATTCACCCCAAGCAAACTTCCTAGGATTCACATTCTAATGAAAGAATAAATTCGCAGACACCATATATACACACAACAGTGACTGCAGAAACTACATAAGTTGTATAAATCACACGTCTGTAACAACACTCGTTATGAAACTCCCCCCAAAACTCTTCTCAGCTCAGATTTCTGTTCTGAAGTAAGTCTTGAAGGGTAAGCCACGTCAATCTTGATTCTCAAATTCCCCCTTTTTCCTGGTTCTCTTGAATTTGGCATACCTTCATTTTGCACAAGGACCTCAGCTCCTGGCTTGACAATATCTGTAAGTGGAATCACAAGGGGCCTTCCATCCAGGGTAGTCAAGTTAATGGTCTTACCAGTGAGGGCCTCCAACAGTGTTATCTCCTGGTTAATCACCAGATCATTACCATCCCTCCTATATATAGCGTGCGGCTTCTCATCTATCACAAAGACGAGATCTGCAGGAACAATACCGGGTTCTTGGTTACCCTTCTCAGGGAAGGTGATCTTTGTACCCCTTTTCCATCCAGGCTTTATCTCAATGGTCAGTATTTCTTCAATAGTCCGAACCTTACTGCACAAAATTGTTCAAATACCAAGTCAGTGGCAGAGATTAGTACTTTCACCAAATAAAATTATTCACATGACATGAAAAGCAACCGACTCTTCAATAATGTATATTACTCATACGGATGCACAAAATTGAAAAGACAAAGTTGTTGCATTAATCATATCATTATGTCAGCAAACAAACTCATTTTTGTTCTAACAAGAAGCACGTTGATGAGCTATGTATGGCATGAAGTGAAAAAAGTAAAACGAAAATATGATTTACAGAGTCAAGAATACCAACAAGACAGCATCTTCATTATCCAAAACACTCAAGGTCAACATCCACATTTTACTTTTAACGTTAGTACACGGTGATTCTCTAGGATAAGTCTGCAAAAAGGATGACCTTTATGACAATAACCTAAAAGTTTCATAACTTCAGTGGCTTGTAAAAGATATCAAATCCCCCTAGCTCCTAAGACGCACAAATAGATCTTTCCCACAGAATGAATGCAGACTTCTTCTTCTTCAACAAAGACTATAACTTTAGAAAGCACAGGTGCCCTCGTTAATAAAACAATTATTCAGCAGAATATTAGAATTGCTAAAAAACAAATAAACGACGACTCCAAGACTAACTCTCCTGTGTCTAGTCATTGTAGCAAACAATGAGGGGAGAATACAATCTAAAAGATCATAATATCATAAACCTAGAAGATAGAAGAAATTAATCCAATTAGTATTTCATCACTCACATTAGCCTAATGGAAAATAGCTATCAATTCAAACCCTGTGCAATTTGTATCACCATTGAAAGTAATTTCTGCAATCAGCAATATACTCATAATTTTCAAGCCAAAAACTATCATCCTCCTACGAAGCAGCCAACTTTAGCAAAATAAGTTACAAAACTCCGCATAGAAACAAACTTCCAAAAATCTGGGAACTCCAGAAAAGAATAGAACCTATAAAAAAATACCCAGAAATGTCACAGATGTTCCTGGAAATCCTCATCTTCTTCTTAGCCCCTTTATACAAGTCCTCCAAGCTACACGGCAGTAGGTTCTCAATAGGAGCCGCCTTCTTAACCTCTCCACCATTCCCATAATAAGTACCAGTACTCCTAAAATATCCTCTTCCATAACTCCCTCCTCCGCCGCCACCGCCGCTCTCCGATCCAAAGATCTCCTCGTAAATGTCCTCCGCATTCCTCGGCTTAAACCGAAACGCCGGGTTTGGAGGCTGTCGCTGATGATAGTGCCGATTAGAATTCGACGATGAGGCGGCAGACTGCGGTGGGGGTGGCGGGAACTGGCCGGACTTCAAGGCCTCCTCGCCGTACAGGTCGTAGATCTGGCGCTTTTGCGAATCACTGAGGACTTCGTAGGCTTCAGAGATTTGCTTGAATTTGGCTTCGGCTTCTGTTCTCTTGGCCGACGGGTTTTTGTCGGGATGCCATATCATGGCGAGCCGCTTGTAGGCCTTCTTGAGATCGTCATCGGTTGCGTTTCGATTGACTTTAAGGATGTTGTAGTAATCCACACCCATGTGTGTGTGTCTGCGATACGAGAGTGTCGGATTGGTGACGGAACAGACGGTTATTTGGTTATGGTGGCGGTGGCGTAAGATGTGTGAAGAACGTGTGCTTGTGGGGCCTACAGCACTAAGTTTAAGGACGGAATTGACACCACCAGTTGTTTTGTTATTACTTGTTAGGATTTAGGAGGCTGATTCAGATTTAGGCTCCTGTTCATGTTGGGCCTAATTTTTGTCCACGTCCACTTCTTCCTTTTTTTTTTTGTATAAAGAAAAATATAAAACAAATAAAAACTAATTAACCGCGTGAGCGCGAGTACTGAACACCCTATTGATCCCTCAAGAGGATCCCGCAAGAAGAGCTCCATAAAGAATATGGGAGGTGCAGGAAGAAAATGCATCCCTAGGCCGATGTGAACATCCACATTTTCTTTTTACTCATTTAATTATTCCGAGCTTTTGGATAAAAGAAATTAAAGTTACTCTTATGCTGTTAAGACGTGGATTTTTATCAAAATTAATAATAATAATAATTATTATTATTAACAACTCTGGTGATCAAGTTGGACCAAGGAAAGGACCAGTTTCTGAAAAATATATGTTGTCAGTCACACAGTTGACTTCCTTTCTTGTCAGTGAGGGCAGGAGGAGACTTCCTGTAGCAAATTGAACCGAGGGACTAGGCCAATGCATCAGATGTTCAGATCAGAATGCATTTTACAATAAGCTTGCCATTTCCTTTAGATCTTGCAAAACTAAAGCTTTAGATACACTCCTCGGAAATCACCATAGACACAATTTAACTCCAATTTGTTTATGCACAAGGTAAGAAGAAGCACCAACAAATCATCTAAAAACACAAATATACAACAAATTTCTCAGCACCAACTCCAAACCTGCCGCACGCACATACATGCCACCACAATACCGACTGCTGCCACAGGCTCTGTGACACATTATGCCTTTGATGAATACATAGCTGAGTACCAATGATTGGAGAATCAAGCTTGATTCTTAAAGCTCATGCCCGCCTCTTAAAACTTGTACTCTTGTGTCAAATTCAGAAGCCGGTATTCCTTGTGTATGGAGAGAAATATTCAGCAAGCACAACTGGAAAAAAAGATTAATGAATCCCTTTGGTTCAGACAGCAACAGATTGCCCAGTAACCCCATCACAGAGATGCAATGAACCATCTTTCATCAAATTAAGGCTTAAACTCTTGAACCTCTCCCTTGAATACTGTCGAGAAGCCTTTCTCCAATCAGTTCCAGCTTTCATCATAGCAACAAACTCTTCATAACTAATACGCCCGTCCTGGAGTATATAACAGCAACCACACAAAGCAAAAGCAAATGGCGTCAACAAGATGCACACATGAATAGAAGGTGTCAACGATGTACTCTTGACCAGTTCAATTTTTTCAAGAAGTCATACCTTGTCAGAGTCAACTTCACGCATGATGTCATTCAGCACATCATTATCAGTTTGACCAGATTCATCTTCTAAAGCTTCTCGTAGTTCATCTGATTCAATATAACCACTACCATCCTTATCGAAGAACATAAAAGCCCTGCGGAAATGCTCACCATTCTCCATCTTCTGCAAGTGAATTGTTACTGCAACAAATTCGCCATAGTCCAGTACTCCATTTCCATCAACATCAGCCTAAACAATGTACACAGAAACATCCAACAAGATTTCATGTTAATGGACAAAGGAACTGGAAATACTCTTAAAAGATTAGGACACTGAAACTGAATACGTTAGTAAAAATGATAATTGAGGATAGTGCAACGGATATGATTCTACAAGTAGAAACCAAAAAGTTAAAACTAACCTAATAAATTTCAAAAAAATAGTTTTGCATACCATATTGTACCTATAGCTACCTATGTTGATCCATCAGAAATTATTTCACTTTTCATGGCATGCAACACTTATTTAAAAGGTTTAAGTAGCGAATTCACAGAAAATATCAGTTTGCATGGAAGTGCTTATATTTACCAATTGTATGGTCTTGTATCAATAGGAAAAACGTAGCATAGGGCTGTTAAAAAACAGAAAATGGCATTTCTGTTGTTTACCAATATGAAAAAAGGAAAAGAGTATTAAACAGTTCTTACCACTTCCATCAGCATCTTTATCTCAGGTTCTGCCAACTGAGAACCTACTTTTCGAAGACCAGCTCTCAGTTCCTCATATGACACTTTACCATCATTATCAGTATCCATCAAACTAAACATATCTCTGATTACTTCAACCTCTTCGACAGATAAGTGCTCTGCAATTACCTGTAGCATTTAATTGCAAGCAAAAGCACGTTAATTTAGGATGAATACAACTGTGTAATAATGTGCCAGTGAATTGAATATGACTAGATAATCACAATAAAAACAACAAGAGAAGCTTACACGCAATGCTTTCTTCTTGAACCTGTTCATCACTGAGAATTGCTTGAGCCTTGACCTCACAATATCACCTAATGGAACATTTGATGCTTTCTTAGCATTTTGCAACCAGGAATGCTCTGTCAAGAAAAGAGAAGGGAATAAGTTGGGACAACTCATCAGAAAGACAACCTTATAGATTGATAGATACAACAAAACTTCTGAGAATACTTACATGTACCATGAGAAGAAACACTCAAAAAACAACATCAAGTAACAAGCTAGTTTGGCAAGAAAAATAGGAAACAATGTTCTCTAGCCGGAAGTTCTCATAGAAGGGGCTTTTTTTTAATGAAAAACAAATTGAGTATGAGAATGTGTATACCAGCGGTTGAGAGGCAATTACCATTGCTTAAGGAGTAGAAAATTGGATACAAGAAAAAAGCAAAATGATGAACATGCACTGGATTTTGCACTATTACTGGTTTTCCAATGTTCATGATACCATTGTTTAAAATCCATGCCACTCCGGTTTTCGAATCAGTGTAGTTACCTGATCCTCTCCAATCTATAGTGATGAACTCGTCAACAAAATACTCAAAAATGAGCATCTGGTCAATGATTATAGTCCAGCACTTCTAAGAATTTAATGATGCTGAACTATGAAAAAGCAAGATGTGGGAAATCTTGGGTAATTTCCAGGAGTTATTTGCATATCCATGAAAAGAAAAATTGGACACAAAACCTCTGGAAGAGAAGATTTTACCCAATTTATATTCATCCTCTTCGAGTTTATTCAATAAGCAGATACGAAACTTTGCAACTGGACATGTTGGCTCTTTTAAATTTCTTGGGTATCTATTGATTAAGTTCTTTGGAACTGAAAGGTCTTTTAAATTGATTAAGTCCTATCTTGTAATTTCTTCTCCTTCCTATTCTGCGTACAGCTATGCCAGTGCTTAGGGTAGGAATTAGTTTCCATATCATTTTCAAGGTAAACATCTGTCAATGGAGGAGAAATTTTAAACGACAAGGTGAGTAAATAAAGGAAGATGGACATGTGTACAAATTAAGCAGTGGTCATTCGCGATTTGTAAAGTAGTCCACCAAAATTAAATAGTATAAAAAGGAGAATTTACCAGAGTAAACTATTGAAGAGCAATGTATACCAATCTTAAAACATTCTTAGTGATTATAAAACCAATCTTAAAACAAGGACAGGATAAAGGTTAGATAGAACAACTCACAGTTCACATGTAAACACAGATTTCCATAATAACACTAAGAAGAAAGAGAAGAGCACACCGGAGCAGCTTGTAAGTACAGGATTTCAACAAATCAAGCTAGCATGCATCCATTGAAAAAGTTTACTGAATAGCAGGAAAAAGCGAAAAAAAATGACAAATGAAAATGAAAGCAAACCTTGGAAATAGTAAGGGCAGGGCTCCATTGTTCTTTGAGAATATCCAGGCATATGCTTCCATTGCTGTTAATGTTTGGGTCGAAGACTTTTGTTCTGAATGCAACCTGGTTCACACATTAAAAAGTTTCTCAAGGCAATGAAACAAGGAAAATCAAAGAATTAAAAAGTAACAAGGCCAAGGGGGGGCAACTTGGGAGGCTTGAAGGGGTAATCAGGAGGAAAATGAATGGAAACCAAAAAGATGCCTCCAGCATATGGGCTATCGGCTGTTCCCATAATTGTTGCTTGCCAGTGAAACATATCCTCCGCAACCGGACCTATGATAAATTCAACATTATTTTTATTTAAAAAAACATAAACAAAATAGAAAATTTTGAGAATACCGGCACTGCAAGAGGTGGGAGGATCTTTCTGCAAATCCTTAAGCTCTTTCAGGATGCGTTTAGAAGCCATCCTCTTCCTCCAGGAAAAAAAAATTCCAAAAAATAACCAAAATAATCAGACAGATAAAGCGAAGCACGAACGAGAAGAGAAGGAAACAGAGCGATTACAAAATTGCAGAGCTGAGAGAAAGAAAGACTAAAAGAGGTCTAAATTAGATAAGAAAGGTTTCTGTTTCTAGAATCTTCTTTCGCGTAAAATCAACGCTCACCACCCTTGCTTTGCCCTTCTTTTTCCTAATAAATTAGAATTTAGAACAACAGTTGTTCTCCAATATTTTATATAATTATTATTACCATTCTGCTTTTAAACTACATATATTAATAAATTGAAATATGTTATTTAGATCAAATTTTGATTGACCCATCTGTGTATCAAAGTTTGCTCGAATTGTAATTTGAATTTCTTGGTGCCAGGGACTGATTCACTGGTAATTTTCAATTTTTAAAAAAAAATCATAGAATTACACGCAGCCCACTAACAATAATTCTGCAACCGGACGGTTCACACGCTCAGCCTTGCAATTCTCAAGTAAGGCTTCATTAGTTCTTTGCGAAGACGAAAACAGAAACCTTACTTTGTGTACAAATGTGAAATCTTTGATATTGCCAATCGAGAAAAATAAATAACTTAATGCAATCAAATCAGATCAAGGTGTCTGCACATTTGAGTCCTTGGATTTGTTCTCTTCAGAAGATGGCCGGTTCTCTGAGTCCGATTGCCGGATTTCTTCTATCATCCTAACAACTTCGTCCATGTTGGGTCTCATGTCGGGTACCTTTGCTACACAGGCCATCCCAAGTTGCAACATCTGGACCATTTCTTCTTCATTGTTTTGGAATCTCATCAGCTCCACGTCGAAAACTTCAGATGTCCATTCCTCCCTAACTACTGACTGTACCCATCTGGGAAGATCAACCATGTCATCGCGACCCGGTGACTGGACTGGGGCTTTGCCCGTTAGCATCTCCAGCAGGAGGACACCAAAGCTGTAAACATCGGATTTGTGCGTGTGTTTACGGGTTTCAATCACCTCAGGAGCACGATAGCCTGCACTCCTTGATGGAGTTACTGGGACATTCATGAGTGGGGTCAGACAAAAATCAGAGATGCAACCATCGTGATCTTGGCTGATGAGAACATTTGAGGACTTGATATTTCCATGAGTGAACTTTGGGCCACCAACAGAATGCAGGTAAGAAATTCCCCTTGCAGCCCCCAGTACGATCTTTACTCTCGAGTCCCAATCCAGAGGAGTTCTGCCAGAGCTTCGATTTCCTGTTTTTTTTTTTTTTTTGAAGGCATAGGATTAATATATCAATATCATAGGACCAAAAAGGATCTCTTGGCAAGCTAAGTAATTATTAGGCCATTTGACACTTGTCTTGTAAAGCAACAAAGAGCACTAGTACACGATGGTATACTCTTTGCAATAACTCAAGAGTCAGAGAAGCTTATTCATTTTCATCTACATCCCATGTAAGACGGATAGTAATATAGAACTACTGCGTCTGTGTATCATTATCAAAAGCTTGTTCATATTCAAAGGAAAAGTTGTCGGGAGGGTTCAAAACATACCATGCAAAAGTGTGGATAAGCTGCCACCCGGTATGTAATCGTATACTAGAAGCTTCTCATCCTTTGAGTAATAGTAAGCACGAAGGGGCACAACATTGGGGTGTTCTCCCACCCTTCCCACCATCTCCATCTGTTGTTCGAAATCCCTTTTTCCTACAACCACTTCCCTCAGCCTTTTCACCACCACAGTTGTTGACTCCTCCAACACAGCCTTGTATGCTGTGCCGTAACTCCCCTTTCCTAACACTTCAGCGGAAGCCCTTAGTAGATCCTCAAGATCAAAATTATAAGAGCAACCTTCAAAGAACACCAGCTTGTTCTTCTCAGCTTCTTGCACCCCACTTCCAAAATCATCCTTGGGTTTTTCCCCCCCGCCACTGCTCACAGCCTTCCGTTTAGACGTGGTATTACCTCCATTGTCTTTCTTCTTTAGCCAGCAAAACAACATAATTAGAGCAACAAGAAACAGCACTGCAAACCCTCCTACTGCAATGGCAATGATAGCCCCTGTTGTCAGTTTCACTTTTGAGCTTTTCTTATGGGTAATTGAAGGTGGTGGAGAGTAAGCAGGAGATGGAGAAGGTGGAGGAAGGATGAATGAGCAGGGATTAAGAGGAGGTCCACACAGTAGAGAGTTTCCAATGAAGGATGAATTAGGGAATCGTTGAAGAGAAGGTGGAATGGATCCATTAAGATGGTTGTAGCTTAAATTTAAGCGCCTGATATTTGTGTGGTTTAGATCTGGAATGGAGCCAGAAAGACTGTTGTTCTGGAGGCTCAGTCCAGTGAGTTGAGATAAATTCTTTACTGTTTGAGGAATACCTCCGGTGAAATAATTGAAGGAGAGATCAAGTACACTCAGCTGCGGGGAAAAGGAGGTAGGTATCCTACCAGAAAAGTTATTATGTTGGAGGTAGAGATGTTCAAGTGATGGAAGAGAGGTGACATCAGAAGGCAGATTCCCACTGAGAAGATTGGAACGGAGGCTCAGAACCCTAAGAGCATCAAGTTTTCCAAGTGTGTTGGCTGGGATATGGCCCAGAAATCCCACCCCAGGAAGTCGGAGTTCAAGCACACGAGTATCATTTGCGTTGCAAGTGACACCCACCCAGGACTTGCATATTGAGGTAGTGGAATTCCAGTTGAGGAACCGATGATGTCGTACAGCAGCACCAAAATCGAGAAGGGCTTGCTTATCGGACTTCAGGTCAGCAGTTGAAAGAGGAAGAAGAGTAACCAGGAAAAAGAAGAAACAGAGAACTGAAGGCAGGATGAACTTCATGGAGAGTTGATTCACGCAGCATAAAACAATATTGACTGCTGCAGGCCTTGTGACTTCCTGATTTAAATTGAAACCAAGAAACAACATTAGGTAGCCATTAGGGGATGAATATAAGCAAATCCTGAAAACGAAAGAAAGCATGCAACTTCATTTCCTGAAAAGCCATATTGCAGCAAGGACTGCCAACAAAGTCACAGTGTTTTAGTTGTAAAGCAAATATTCCCTAGTTCCTTATGGAGGAACCTTCCCAGTTTTTGAGTTTTCAGTAAGTGTAAAGTTGAGACAAGGAATGCCATTGCATTCTAGCTCCGTGATAAACTTGAAACCTCAATCTAGGTACAAGAAACATAGTAAATGCAAGAAAGAAGTATATATGAAGCAACTTGTACATGGTGAAAGGAGGGGATCTAGATTTACTATTTTTGATACAATGCACGATCAATTAATAAGGGTACTCTGAGGGAATGTGTGTTTGACAGAACAGTAATAAGGATTACATACTTGTGTATGAAGCAATCATCCAAGGAAGCAGTGAGACCAATTCCTTAAGAATTAATTAGAGAATTGGGAGACAATGTAATTGGAAGATTTATGATCTAACTTCCAAAATTAAGCTTTTCTTTATGCAAAAAGTTAAGGCCATTGTCCTCTCATTTATATCCAATATCTAAAGCAATGCTCCAAACGATTAGAAAAAGCAATCGTCACCCAAAAGCAAGAGGCAAAAGAGGCAAAAGACTTTACAGAACGAATAAAGCAAGCAAAAGAAGAAAACTTTTTCTTTCTAAACATATGAAATGCTAAATCTCAATAATGTTAGCCAGAGAGAAATTCAAAACCAAACTGAGAAAATAAACAAATAATAGGAAACAGAAAAGATCAAAAAGTAAGGCAACACATGCCATTGCTCATCAAAGAGAACCAATAAAGCGAGTCACACTTTCACATGCAAATCAGTTCAACGACACAGAAGAATCCGAGGATATAGTGAAAAAGGAAATTGATATTTTTGAATTTATAAATCTGAAGATACGATACTACATTATCCCGAGTTAGAGCTTTATCTGGTTAATGATCAATTTCTTAACCTTTATACACGGCATTGACGATAAGAAAAAAAAAGAAAAGAAATTTGAGGGAAAGAACAAAGACTGGAGAAAACAAAGATAGATATCAAATTGTTGGACTACGTAAACGGAGAGTGAACCGTTGCTGGAGATGTTCTACAACCAAAAGTCAATTAACCAGCCATGAACTAGAGAAACTGAGCAAAAGTTGGAACTTGTTAGACTCACTAAACATCCGGAGATCCCAAAACTGGTTATAGTAGAGACGGACAGAAACTTGAAATTCATCAACTTAAGCAAAGAAAATAAACTCAAGAGCTTTAGCCCCCTCAGAATTGTTTAATATTAGCTTGGAAATGTAAAGAAAAATCAAACAGATCTAGAGGTTTAAGAAAGCTCTCAAGAATTTCAACACTGCGTTAAGATGTTCACTATCTAAAAACTTGGGTTAAAGTGCATGTCGCAAGTGAAAAGTTGCGAACCTTGAAGCGCGCAGGACTCTATCATCTAACAACGACGTTGGATGCATAAATTTGGCCTGAGAAGCTCCATTTTCCGGCAGCCAAAAAAGGAAACAACGGAGGACAAGAAGAATCTTTGTTACAACGGCAACATCAGATCCAGGGATAAAGCAGTAAAAAGTCGAAATGTGGAATCTTGAGAGTAGGGGGCGATGAGGAACATAAGAAATCACGACCTCTGAGGGATAGATGTTTGTGCACGGCTTCTGAGCTGTGCTGCTTTCAGAGGAAGCTTATGGTAAGAAGCATTTAAAACTTGTCACTTGAAACCATAAGACACGCCAAAAAGAGAGAGAGAAAACGCAGCAAAGGGCAGTGAGCCAGTATGATACTTATGGGTTGTGCGGACGAAGTCGCACTGTTTCAAGAGTGGAAAAGAAGACAAAGTTCTCTGCTTTTTGGTGGGCTTATAATATATAAAACAAAACAGAATAAAAATTGTGAAATTGTAGGAGACAATCATAGAGACACCAAGCCAAAGACTCGGAGAGACAAAAGAAGGGAAAGAGAGCGCCTGTAGTGAGAGAAAGAACGAGAGGAGAGACAGGGCCACTTCACTCCTTTCTACTACAAGTCGAAGTTTGAGCAGATTAAGGTAAAGGTACTTTCTTTAATCAGCATTAAGAGTTAAGACAGCGCATAGCTGAGGTGGATCTGTCCGTCTGACTGTCTGTTTCATCTCATGCTTTTGCCACTATATGTTTAGTTTTTGGATTTACGGATGTCACTAACGCATTTGTGTTCCAATCAGCAACAGTAATTTGACATCTAGATCAAGGAAAATACATATTATGGATTATATATATTCTGGTTTGGTGTTTCTGGAGAGTGATTTGTAATATAACATCATGGGAACTGCTTGGATGTTATAAGGGTTCCATATTTGCTTAGAATTCAATATAGAATGATTTGAAAATACTCTTCTTATTAGTTAAAAAGTAAGATTTCGTATTATTAGATTTTTTTAAATTTTGCATATGACGACTGACGAGATTCATAATAGATATTGTTGTGATTAATGTAGAATGAATTAAGACTTATACGTGCAAGATCTCAGGACAATTGTTCCCTTGGAAGAAAAGAAAGTTGAATGCTTTGAACCTATAATTGTGATTGACCGACTTTGCAACAAGTAATTGCTTTTCTTTTACAGGAAGAAATGTTAAAGAATAAAAAAGGTGCGACCTTTTCCTTTGTCAACATATAATTAAATCCCTGAGCTTCAGAAGCCTAATTAAAGCCTTAACATAATATACAATACATTTAAATGTACATGCTGTACGTGTATATTGGCACTAAAAGTAAATACTGATCTTTTCATATATTCATGAACATTTTTTATTTTTCTTTTTTTGTTTCTTTGATATAAATGTCACGTTGTACATGCCACCACAACTTACCCATGGCTGGTGTGAACAAGACTTTGCATTTACATTGATTGGCTAACCATTTTCATGCACCAGAAATCTGGATCGGTGAGTTAGTTGTTAAGACAGATGGGAATACCGATATAAACGGATCGAGTCATTGTTTCGTTTTAGGTACCTCATCCCAACTACTACGTCGGGTACATTTCAATGCTTCTCCGATTCATTTCAAACATAAGCATGTAATGTGTAGGCCAATTTGATTTATTGACGCTTCTCAAACTTTTTTAATTAAAATAAAAAGAATTATATAGTTAATATCTCTATCCATAGCTTACTTCTAAACCAATAATAATAATAATAAATACACCTATATAACATTAAGAAGCTAAGCAACGTAGAAATCAAATGGTCAACAACCACCATGGCTCAACTCTCTCGTTAAACAACTTTATGATTGGAATTAGTATATTAATTAATTTAACCCCTTTCACTATATTAATTAATACCTACGACTTCATTCTCATCCAATTTACTTGGATTATTATGATGGATCTAGAAAACAAATAGTAGTAAACATTAACCGTGCATTGCTACACAAAATTGTCTTATCTCATTTTTAGTAAGGAGATTCTATATTTAATCAGATCGCAAGTGCTTTCCTAATGACATGACTAAATCCACGATCTTCCGTGAGATTGCAATATCATTATGAATTATAAAGCAAATGCAAAGCCATGCATGCATGAGATCGAGGAGGAGTGGTCCAATTTGATTATTCATTTCCAAATTGATTTGCTAGATGCAATAAGTTTTTTATGGTGCCTCGGATCACTTTTGAAGTGATGGGATGAAATCTTTTTGTAACAATGTTAAATAACGTTATTGAATTATTTACGATATATTATTGATGAATTAAAGAAAAAGTTAATTGAAGCAAATCGAAATAGTCTTCTACAAAATTTCTAGTTACAATAAGTTAATTAAATAAATGTACTCTAAGCTATGTGCACTTTCTGAAAATAAATATGGAATTTGATAGTGGAGCCGAAATCATGAGGAATTTAATTTGTATGGAAAATACTTGAAATATTCAATAGCTTTTCTAGATGTGATAATTAGAGTCGCTGAAACCACATGGTGGAGCCTTTCTTATTTCAAATAATCACAAATATTAAAATGTTCACCGAATTTTAATGTTAGTTAGTGGGAAGGACAAGCATGAATCACAAATTAGGTGACAGTAGACACTTCCTTGATCTATGACTTATCGTTTCTAAATTAATACGGAGCAAAGACATCATATATCTAATTAAGGCCTTATTTGATAAATAACTTATATAAGTCATTTTTTAACATATTGAAAGGTGTTAATTGTTTGATCATGTCAAACTGCTAATAAGTATGTTCAGTAATTAGTTGATTAAGTTGGTGGATTGGACTCAATCAGTTAATTTTGAAAACAATTAAGTTATTGGATTGGACTCAATCAGCTAATTTTGAAAATGTTAATATAAAGAGCATTATTGATATTTTAAAAATTATTACATATTACTTAAAAAGATAGAGATATAAATTTGACTCAATTTATACAAATTTTAAAAAGTTAATCATTAAATTAAAATTTTCAAAAAAAATAAATATTTTTAAAATTGTTAT
>JANIPM010000006.1:64973363-64984214 GCA_027478405.1 Erythroxylum cassinoides
GGGCAAAAAAAAAATTTTTTTGTCCCCAAAATTTAAAATAAAAATTTTTTATGGGGGCAAAACTTAAAATAATTTTTTTTTGTGGAGGTAAAACTTTAAAAAAAAATTTTGTGGGGGCAATTTTTAAGGGAGCTATGGAGCCAGTGGGGGAAAGTGCCCCCACTTGCTCCCACTGTGGCTCCGCCCCTGGTGGTAAGGGGATGCCTGAAGGCAACTCAGGATCAACAAAAGGGTTATATTGATCAACATTGCTAGCAGATGAAGTATGACGTTGGAGATATGTTATTTCTATAGGTATCACCTTCGAGGGAGATTTTGAGGTTTAGTATAAGAAGGAAGTTGAGTCCAATATACATTGGGCTATATGAGATTGTAGAACATATAGGATCGTTAACTTACAAATTGGCCTTACCTTAAAAGTTATCACATATTTAGGATGTGTTTCATATAACAATATCGAGACAGTACCAATTGGATCCTATCCATTTTATATACATGCCTGGCATCAAGGTTACCAAAGATATGACTTATAAAGAGGAGCCAATGGAGATCTTCAATAGACATAATAAGAAATTAAGGAGATGGGAGATTTTGATTATACGGATTTTATAGAATCATCATCGTTTTTTGAGATAGGCTATTTGGAAAGTAAAGACTGAGGTTTGATGTTAATATCCTCCATTGTTTGGATTCTCATGTACATAATTTAATTTTGAAGATGAAATTCTTTTAAGGGGGAGAATTGTAAAGCCCATAAACTTTACTCTTTAATAATGACCTAACCTAGCCTTTAAAAAAAGAGGAGAAAAAAAATATAAGACAACATGTATGTTTGTAAAAACTAATGAAAAACTACCCCATCGTCCTTCTTCTCCATAATTCCAAAAGGTAAGAGTATAAAAATTACATCATTCTCCTACATGCGAAGCTTTTCTCATGTATTTCCTTATTTTATTTGTTTTCATAGCATATTAGAAAGGAAATTATGGAGATTAATAACCCAAAACTCTATTATAAAGGTATAGAAACTACATATAGGTAATAAAGAAATTTCTTAGCTAAACTCTATCTCTTTTATTAGTGATTTTCCTTCATCCTAAACTAGTTTCTAGTTAAAATTATGTTGTGATTGTTTATGATAACAATTTTGTTAAAATCGAGAAAAAAAAAGAGAATAAGTGGCTGAAAAATGAGAAAATGAGGTGGGTAGGAGAAGAGGAGAGGGTGATGTTGAGGTAGAGAAGAAGAAGATAATTTTTTTAAAAAAGAAAAAGAATGAAATTAGGTATTTTAGGAAATTTTAAGATTAATTAATCGACAAAATAAAAATATGAATAGTTAAGGGTAAAATTGGAATTTAATACCTAGAAGGATATTTTTGCAATAATAAAAGAATGTAAAGATAAAGTTGAAATTTTAATAATTAAGGGCATTTTAGTAATTATGGTCATAAGATAAAGTAAGGATATTGATAATAATTAAGAATAGAGTCGTAAAAAGGGAAAATTTTGGATTATTAAGTGTAATTGAGTTTGAAAATTTTTCTTAAATAAATTCTAATAGAATTTTGTGAATGTCTAGATTCGGAGGCAAATTAGAGAGTCAATTGGACTAATCAAAATCGTTGAGTATGGAGATCATGTAAGGATAACCTTAAACTATACCATTATATTTGTGTACAATTTATAAAATTATTAATTTTGCTATTAATAAATTATTTTATGGTGAACCATATTTTGAATTAGTAATTAAATAAATTAATAATTAATAATTAAATATGTGAAAAATTTAAATATATGAAATTTTAAGAATTTATTTATTGAATAAATAATTGAGCAGGTATAAAATTTTCGGTGATTATGTTTGTTGTGTGTTATGATGTGTATTGCGTGATAATTTAAGAGAAAAATATGATAATTAAAATTTCCAATTGTCTATATGTATAACTAAGAAGATTAGGGCAAAAGATAAATCATGTTCACTAAATTAGATAAAGACTGGCTTATAATAATTTGAGAATAGACTATCATAGTTATGAATATGTGGCTATTTAGGATAGGCTATATTCGATGGCTATAAATTGATAAGTTATTGAAATGCGAGCGAGTTGTGGCTAGGTCCCTGTTTGTGGAGCAGGTATTGGGGCATCTTGGATCTTGGGAATGCCTTGTTTCAATAACTAGATATTGGAGTAGTGCTGGGGTATTTTAAGTCTTGGGATATCTTGTATCTATGATTAAGTACCATAGTGGTACCAAGGTACCATACTTGAGTAAAGGAGTGAGTTATCTTATGCAAATATTTACACAATTGATTACATTTTCACTTGTGAGTGATTATAATGAGTAGAGATTAGTTAGTAGACTATTAGATGTAAGCCTACTAGGTTAAATAGACCTAATTAATTCAATTAATAAAGAGGTGAAATATAAATAGTGATAATAAACATAGTATTAGTATTAATAATCATTAATAATAAGATTTTGGACATTTATTGAGTGATTGGTCATATTAAGTGTTGCTTGTTTGTTTTGGTATTATGTGTATATTTAATCATTTGACTATTTTCACTATATGTTAATTTATTTAATTTTAAGGATATGATCATATTAACCTTACTAAATAAGCATCTCACCTTTTGCCACTAATTTTTAGGAGACAAAGGACATGCTGATAATCCTAGTACAGGTGATTGCTAGTGTGGAGCATAGGTTGGGCCAGCAGATTAAATTAAGTACAATTGTTTTATTGTATATACTTTTAAATGTAACAGTTTGAAATAGTTATACTTGTACATATAATTTTTATGACTGATGAACATCTTCTTCTTTTTTTACCAATAAGATTTTTGGCTATTGATGATGTAAATGTGGAGAAATTTGGTTAAATTATAATATAAGAATTTTGGAGCATCACATAAGAACACCAACGCCAAATGACAAAAATGATATAGATCATCATACTTGTAAAAAATAAATAATTTTATGTGTTAAGATTGTAAGGTTTTGATCATCATAAAAAAGTTATATATGATTGCAAATTTAAAAAAATTGAAATAATATTTATTCCAAAAATTGAAGAAAATTCTTCAAAAAAATTTATTAGTCAATGGTAATTTTGAGTTTTCATTACAATTCAAAAGATAGTCTTTTATAGGCAGATAATTTTATGAACATAAAATAATAATCTTGACAGTAACTAATTAGGGAAAAAACTTTGGAAAGTAAGTCAATCCCTATCTAGATATGAAAATTTGAAGTTCAAAAACTAGTAAAATCATAGGTTTAACATCGGTTCAGTTTCTAAAATCGGCATTAATTTTTGTTATAAAACTCTATGTGTGCCATACACAAATGTGTCTGGCTCCATCTCATTTTATGTCTAATATTTTTAGTTTTCAATTTTCTTCTAGACACAAATATAGCCAACATAAAATTAACATGATACCATGTTCTAGAACACAGGTCGAACATGATACCCTATAGGTGTCATATTGTCTAATTCTCTAATGTTCTCTAACATTCTTCAATTTTTACTAACTTTTGGCACCTGACTTGAATTAGTTGTAATATGTCTAGGCCCCATTTTCATGTCTCCCTAGTTTAGAAGCTTGCATAACTTAAGTAATATGGTATCGTGTGGTGTAATTATACAATGCTCTCCAAAATTATTCAATTTTTAATAACTTTTAACACTTGATTTGAACTATTTGTCATATGTCTAAGCCTATCTTCATGTCTCCCTAGTTTAGGGTGTTATGTAGTTGGTAACACCCTAACTATCTCCATCCATGGTCATACTACAAATCCTATCTTTGATGGAACATCTTTTTTAGTAAAGATTATACGTCTATTCATTCACATCATCCTCTCCCACATATATACTCAATATGCTTTTACTAATCAACCCTCTTCCTTCTTTGGAACTTTTAATGCACTCATCATCACTAACATCTTTAAAGCTAGGTGCACCATCATCTGCCTCCTCTTCACTTTTGAACAAATATTCTTCATTCTCCCGTATCATCATTAATCTTTTACTGAGACATTGTGAAGCTATATGTCCTCTCATTAAGCATTTGAAGTATATAATATCTTGATTATTAATTTTTGAAATATAATCAATCTTATCCTTCTCTACACATGGTACTTACACTTTCAGTTTGGTTACTTCATATCTTGGCTTTGGACCTTTGTGTTTCTCTATACTCTAAAGTTTGCTACATGATAAATAACTTGCACTAGAAATAATAAAATAGTTAATAGTTTTTTCTAGTTGTCCTTCTACCTTTATAAATATGTGCATCGTCTCCTCCAACTCTACATAACCATGTAACTCAACAATATTGTTAGATTATCTATAAATAAATCGGGTCACTATTGCTTCCTAATCTTCCTCCACATTCACTCTAACTATGGCAACCTTCATGCCATTTTGGTCCTCCTCCACTTTCTTGGAATCTTGAGTCAAATTTTACATCCTTCAATATAGATTTATATATCTGGAACTTGGCAAAAAAATTCCTTATCACTTCTTCTTCTTCTAAGTCCTAATATGTGGTTATCGCTTTCTTTTCCTTATTAGAATTCCACCAATTCACAACATAATCACTAATTATAGTTGTTAATTAACTTTTTCCTCTTATAACAATCAAAAAACAAGTCTATTTACCTTTTCATTCTAAATAGGCATCAAACTTTATCTTTCTTTTAAAATATGGTATCGTCATCTTAATGCTTCTCACATTATTATTCACCCTTTCCTCATACCCTCTGTCATAGTGTAAACCAGAGGGTATGAGGAAAACTATTACTTTAACTACTTTATATCTTCCTCCTTTGTTTGGACCAAAACAATTAAAACAAATACATCTAACTAGAGGAAAAAGAGAAGATGACTCAAATAGGAAACTAAGTTCTAATTGAACTCAATTAGAACAAATAGAGAAGAAGAATACTTCAACAAGAATGAAACAAATTAGCTAAAAAAAGCAATACAATACAAAATTGAGATATTTATGATGTGAGAATACCTTGTTTTATTAAGTAGATATAATCATCTTTACTTTTGAAGGATAACATAATGTCAACCCTTTACATATTCTTTAAATGAGACTTTTGAGGGGTTTTTTTTATAAAGTTATGTTAAAATTTTCTTTTTTCTCTTATTTTTCAATTAATTTTAAAATTTAAGAAGTAAGGGATAAGACATTTAAAAACAATTTATTCTTAAAAAAAATCTTAAGTACAATAAGAACACAAAAGAAAATTGTATATATATAGTGAAAGACATAAGAATATTGAAAAGTAACAATAGAATTTCAAGAATGAACCTAAATGTCGAAGATGGCTTTGGTACCAAATTTTGATATGACCCTAATCAATTAGACTAATGATGTTCAATGATAATAGATACTTCATCAACAATTGTTCTATCAAGATAAGTTTGATTCAAGAACACGAACATGAAAGATTGTGAGTGATAAGATTATATAGTTTTGATCACCACTAGCAAGCTAAACAAGATTGCAAGTTTTTAGAAAATCAAAACAAAAGTTATTCTAAAAGATTGAAGAAAAGCTTTCCAAAGTTTTAATTGATTAATGTTAATGATAAGTTGTCTATTACAATCTATAAGATAGCCTTATATAGGCATATAATTATAGTAATATATAAATCTTAAGAACTAAACTTGTAAAGGAAAGTAATAACTTTGGCATAACCTAATTAGGAAACAAATAAGTATAAAAGATAAGTCAATCCTTATCTATATAAAAGTTTAAATTCAAAAGCTCATAAAGTCACGAATCTAACACATGTCCAACTTCTAAAGTTTGGGCCATTTTATTGTAGAACTCTAAACAGTAACAACAACGTTCTAATAGAAATCTCGCTAAGATGCAGGTTTGATGAGGTCCAAAAGTATGCAGTCTTACCTTTAACTAGTAGAGAAGCTATTTCTATCAGGTCCATAAAAAAGTTTTAAAAAACGAATGGAAGAAAGTAATAGCCAAATAGATTAAAAATTGCTAAATAAAAATAAAAATAAAAAAATAAACATAAAGATAAAGATAAATGAAAAGTAATTAAACAAATAAAAAACAAGAAAGAAAATAAATAAGTAAATAAAAAAGAAGCAATTGAAAAAAAATAACTAAAGAAGCAAGTGGTATAAACAAAAGTATTTAGTTTAAAAAGACATAAAAATCAAAGGAAAAAGTTTAAAAGGCCTATGAGAAGAGAAAGACCTTTTTTATATAGGATCTTATATCCCTATCCTAGTTTGCCAGAGTTTTCAATTGAGGGCCAACTCGGTAAACTTTAGTAGGGTCGTATCATTTCTAATCACCCCCTCCTTAATTCTTCTTGAGTCTTCCTCTTCTTCTCTTAATTATAATCTTCTTGCATCTTCTCACTGGGACATTGGGATGTTTTCTCTTAACATGCACAAACTACCTAAGCTTTATGTTCTATAATTTACCATCAATGATAAATACCCTCAACTTGTCTCTTACCACTACATTTCTCAGCTTATGTGTTCTTGTATGATTGCACATCTAACGGAGCATCCTCATCTTTGCCACCATTAACTAACGACTATACACATGTTTGATGGGTCAACACCTTATCCCATAGAGTATGGACGATCTAATTGCTAAATGGTATAATTTATCTTTTATCTTTAATGTTATCTTTTTGTCACATAAAACTTTTGAAGTACCCTTCCATTTAAGCCATCTTGATTTGATATGGTGAACTATCTTAGCTTCTATCTTGGCATTGCTTTAAATGATAGATCTAAGGAACTTAAAACAATCTTTGTAGTATAACCTCTATAACAATCTTGATGTCCATATTGGAAGCAACTTTGTGACATAAAAAGTTACACTTAAGTACTCAGTCTTAATTCTACTCAATTTAAAGCTCTTTAACTCTAGCGTATCACTTCAAAGTTTTAGCTTGGCATTAACAACCCCTTTTGTTTCATCAAATAAAACAATTTCATCAACAAATAATATACACCAAGGTTTATACTTTTGGATTTTCTTGGTAAGCTCATCCACAATTACTGCAAATAGGAAGGAGCTTAATGAGGCTCTTAGTGTAGCCCGATATTAATAGAAAATGCTTTGTATCTCCTTTTATCATCTTTACTCTAGTTTTAACACCTTATACATATCCCTAATAACCTATATATAGGCAACATGAGCTCTCTTAATTTCTAAATACCTTTGTATGATTTCTTTACGTACCATGTCATAAACCTTCTCTAAATCAATGAAAACTATGTGCAGGTCCCTCTATTTGTCCTTGTAATATTCTATTAATCATCAAAGGAGATGTATGGCTTATTTCATAGATCTCCAAGGCATGAAAACTAAATTGGTTTTTTGAAGGTGCACTATTTCTTACTCTCTTCTCAATCACCCTCTTTTATAACTTTATGGTGAGATTGAGTAGTTTAATGTCTCTATAATTGTTTGAAAATTAGATGTCCCTTTTGTTCTTATAGAGGGATTAGTGTGCTAAGTCTTCACTCCTCTGAAATTTTAGCAAACTTGAGGATCACATTACAAAACTTAGTTAACCAAGTAAGACCCTCTTCTCCTAGGTTCTTTTACTTCCCTATGAGTAACTCATCAGATCCTACTACCTTTTCACTCTTCATCTTCCTCAAAGCTCCTCTAATTTCTTCTTTTGTGATACACTGACAACAAATTAAATTATGTTATTGCTCTAAAGGGCTAAGATCACCCAAAGAAATGTTGTTAACTTTGCCTTCGTTAAGCCTATAAAAGTATCTTTATCGTCTTCTCTTAATATCATTTTCATCCACAAGCCCTTGTCCTGCTTCATCCTTTATATAACAAACCTGATCCAATTCCTTCGCTTTTTGTTCCCTTGCTTTCACCAACTTAAAAGTATCATTTTCTCCATCCTTAGTTTTCAATCATTGATAAAAGTTCTCGTACGCTCTACTTTAGGCTTCTGAGACTATCTTCTTCTCCTTTTTCTTTACTAGCTTGTAACTCTCTCTATTGGCTTCACTCTCTTCATTTGTTTTAGGATCCAATAAGGCCTTATAAGTAGCTTTCTTGATCTTCACCTTGTATTGGACATCTTCATTTGACCATCAAGACCCTTCTTACTACCCCTAAACCCTTGAGAAACTCCCAAGATCTCCTTAGTTGTATTCCTTAAAAGAGTTGCTACTCTCTCGCACATCTGATTAACATCTTCTTCTAGTTTTCATACGTTACAATACTGTATTCCTAAGTTGTTTTACAGTGTCTCCTCGTAGATTCCACTATCTGACTCTAGTCCACCTCTGAGAACTTCTTTTCTTTCTCCAATCCTTAATTATAACATCCATGACTAACAATCTATGCTCAATTGACAAACACGCATTAGGTATCACCTAGTAATCCTTACAACTAGGTCGATCGATTCGCCTCTTGAGGAAGTAGCTGATCTAATTCTTCAAGGTTATGCTACTAAAAGTTACCAGGTGCTCCTTTTTTGCTGAAGGATGAGTGGCAATAACCAAAGCAAGCGCTACAAAAAGTCTAACAAAATAGTCTCACTATCATTTATATCTTTGTACCCTAAACCCCCATAGGCATAAGAATATTCGTTTGAAATCGCCTCTATATGGCCATTAAAGTCTCCTCTATAATAAGCTTCTCATTAATGGAAATTTGTTAGATCACCTCATTTAACTCTTCCTCGAATTGACACTTAAGCTATTCTTCTAACCCTACTTGAGGTGTATAAGCATACATCATATTGAAAATGAAATCTTTCACTACAATATTTAAAGACAAAATTCTATAATTAGTCATATTTATTTTAGAACTCTACAACTGTGAAAGACAAAAGTTTACATGATGATTTGCTTCCGAAGCTTCTTTCGAAAATAACCAAGACAACACCAATTCAATATTGTGTTCTAAAATATGTGTCCAATATGGTACCACACAAATGTCATATTACCTAATTCTCCAATATTTTTAAACGTTCTATAATTTCTAATAACGTTTGATGTTTGTTTTGAACTATTTATAATTTGATCAAGCTCCTCTTTATGTTTGCTAAACTTAAAAGTTTGTGTAATTTAAGTAATTGCTTAATTCCTACTATAAAAGTTTTAAAGACTATATTATAATTTCAAATAAAATGCTATATATTTCAAATACATGGGTAAAACTCTTATTTATAAATTAATTATAATTTTCTTTTAGGTGGTGTAGTTTATATAAAATGAAGGTTGAAAGTATATCAAAATTCTTTGATAACTAGAAAAATAAGAATGAGGGTCATTTGATAGGATTAAAGTAATTACTTAAAGTTTAATTATTAAACATTTATATAAGTTGATAGAAATAAAAATAATATAATTAATAAATTGGTAAAATTTTGATCGTTAATAAGTATTAAATATTGTCTTGTATATATTGCTAGTTTTCGCACATGTTAACAATGGTATTTTTATTATATAAAATTTGTTCATTTATGTCTCCTTAAGTGATAATAATTTCTGTTCCTCGTTCTAACTTGGTTAATGTAAGCCAAGAGATATTTAGAGAGAAGTAGGCCTTTGTTAACCGTTGCCCTGATGAAAAGACTTGAGCAGCTGTCGTTTGCTTTGAAGGCTAAACTTCTTGTCATTCCTTTGAACCTTTCCAGGGATGACTCATGAGAGCAACTTAAGTACGTACGGTCCAAAGTGGAAGCGGCAAATATACGAAAGAGATATTCTGATTCGGTCACGGTGTTTTTATTTTGTTTTACTAAATACATAAATTTTATGTGTGAATAAAATTAAACGACAGTCGCTCGATAGTCTATTGGCTTCTAGCCTCTAGGTTTGGACAACGAAATCATACATTTCCATCATTACTTAATAAATTACGTATAATACAATTTACAATAATACTTCTTCCGTTTTATAATAAAAGTTGTTTTAAAAATATTTTAATTATTCAAAATAAGTGTAATTGTTAACTTTGTATGCATGTTTATAATTTTTCTTTCAAAATTAACCTTTCATTTTTCTCTCATCTTAATTATACAATCACAATTTTAAGGTAATTTCTTTCACATGCTAATTATTGCAAATTACCGAAGTGTATATTTAATAAGGATATATCTATAATTTTATTAATTTTTTTAATAAACGTGTATTTTTTTAAAACGATTTTTATTATAAAACAGAATGAGTATATTTTATAAGAGGAGGGAAGAGGACAGGACGGAGGAGCTCCTCTCCTTGCTTCTAACAATAAATGACATTGTATACCGCCGATACTTACAATAAATGGCATTAAATGAATGCACTGTCGGATTGCTCATAAATAGTTAGGACCACTGTAGTTTATATATATATATATATAACAAGAGTGAGTGTTTCTTGTCTTCCACAAATTTTGATGACACCAGTTCTAATGATTGTACTTGCTTATCTTGTCACTTGTATCCATTCCATTCCTGTGGCTATGGTAACAAGCATTCTCACTTTTTTTTTTTTTATCGTATCGTGAACTAAATTCCAGCGAAATTAATTATGAATTACATATAATAAGAAATTTAAAAGCAAATATTTATTATTACAAACACTATTTCATAACCAAAATTGCTAGATTAACAATTATTGTTTCAAATTTTATATCGTATCAGTTTAAAATTGGTACAATAATTTAAATTTTAGTATCAAATTTAAATATCAGTCGGTATCGGCCGATTTCGGTTGTACCAGCTGGTATGCAAAATATCGGCCAAATATCAGCCGGTACCGAAAATTTTAAAAATTTAGAGGATATTTTTACAAAATTTTCAAAATTTCTCTCCTACC
>JANIPM010000006.1:64991541-65005264 GCA_027478405.1 Erythroxylum cassinoides
AAAACTCTAAAAGAATAAATTTAAAAAAAATATATAAACTAAGATTTTTTTCGAAAAAATTAAAGAATTGAGAGTTTCTGAAATTTCTTAAACTATTCGAAAGTCTATGTCCTTGACAATTTATTTTTTAAAAATTATAAAGATCTGTGTTGAAAATTAAAGATTACATCCTGAAAATAAATAGGAATACATGTCCCTTTTAGCAAAACATTATATTCATCAACAAGCAATGAGATCTGACCCATCAAATACAATTTCACTGCCTGAACAAAACAAGTTCTATACAAGAGATAGCTGTAACAGTAATTCTATGGCAAAATCTGCAGGAACTAACACGCAGATGAAGAAAAGTCTACATCAATCCTAAGTTTATCAACAGCTTCTGCAATGTTTTACGACCCCATTGAATGTCATCTTCCACAATACTGTTTCCATTTGGCTCTGCTTGATGATGCTTCTCCTCTCTTGATACTAACTCTTGCTTCAGATTCTCTTCAAGCTGCACCTCACCGTTAAATGCCTGATTCTGCTCTTCTTGCTTCTGGTTTAACTAAAATTTACAGGCTCAGTTAATTGCCAGGAAAGTGAAAGAAAAAAGGAAATGAAAAGATGAAACACAAGCGTTTCGTTACTGCTAAGCGACTACTGTTACAAGTTTCAGGAATCTGATATGCAGGTTTGATGAACATTCATTCTAATGTTCTTGTAATTAGCAAATTTCTTCTCTCTGTGGATGGATTCTTTATGCAGATTCTTGTGATCATGCCTTTTCATTCAGTGTTCTTAGGCCTTGCATTAATAATTTACAATCAAACTTGTGATGCTTTCTTTTTAATTTCAGTATTTATTTTTCCAAAGTTTTCAATTAAGTTTCAATTTTTTAAATGAATGAGATAAAATTGTCTCCATTAATATTTTATTAAATATATAAGAATCAACTGTCCATATGTCAATCTTCACATCCCTTATTACATTGGAAAGTCTGACAGCAGGAACATGAAAGGCAAGTGCAGGAAATTTTGGATAGCTGATAAGAAAACAAGCAGAGCAATGCATAATAAACTCTGAATGACCATTCCATTTATTCAATCTTTCATATTCTACAAAACATTAACTTAGATCATAAACTTTCAGTAGTATTTTCCCCCGAAATGGAGACTGGAAGATGGATGCTGTTATTTCATTAGTGGTAAACTTGGTAGAAATGAACATAGAGCATCAAATTCATTTAGCAATTACCTCAGGCAAGTTCTGATTCTTAACTTCACTAACTCCAACTGACGCATCAAATGCAGTACTTGTCTCACCTTCATCATCCGTTGTTACTTCACCAGAGATTGCTGATATTGGAGATAGACCAGGTACCAGAACAGGATCTCCTGCATGTGTAACCAGATTTTCCTGGAAAGTAACACTTCCTGAGATTTCTGTCACAGTTCTACCATTATTTCCCATAATAGCTGTCTCTTCTAAAGGAGAGCTATTGTCAACTATTGGGCACTCTTTACTTGCTAGTGATGGTTCCTGTTCAGGATCTGCCTTAGCAACGGCAGTTCCTTCATTTGAACCGAGAAACTGTTGCACATATTGAAGTGTCAAGTTCTCAGCTACTATTAGCATTTCAGGTTTTGCAGTAAGCAATTCGTTTCCATTAACAAATGGTTCCTCCTCAGTTATTTTCTGATCTTCAGGAGCTTCCCAATCTTCCAGCACAACAATGGTGTTATCAGTTTCCCAGGTCTGGAGTACTCGATCAGGTCCTGGTTGCCATATAATACTCCCTGTGATTCCTCTGAGTACAAACTTGAACTGAACAACTTTTGCAGTTGGAACATCCTATACCAGAAATCAAGCAATCAGCATCACTTGAAAGTGAAAAAACATGTATGAATTCTTGAAAAGTTTCTAGCTTTCTGCTTACTAGTTCAATAGTCCAATAGTGCCCATCTGACCAGTTCATTGGTATAGCTTTTGTGGGATCCCACAAGCCAAGCATAGGATCGTCCCCAACTATAAGAAACTGTTCTCCAAAGGAGCATTCTTTCTGTAGCAGGAACTTGACACGGGCCGTCTTTGATTGATCTGAAGAACAGAGATCAGTCACATATTTGAACTAAGAACTCAGACCCAGAATAAGAAATGAGCTGAATCAGAACCAGAATAAGAAGAACTTACATGTTGCTGCTCCGTTCTGGGTTTCTGCAGTTTCCACATCCACCTGCAAGAGATGAAAACCAGTTTCAATTTCAGGTGATTTCTTTATTCACGAAAACAAATCAGTACGAACAGAAAGTTTCTTGAACATTGTTCTGATTCTCCTCCAAGCTTGAAACTTTGCTGGACTCGAACGAAAATAAAGAGACCACAAACGAAAGACAAGAGTTCGTGAGTTCATACCTGAATGTCGGCAGATAGAGAAGAAGAAGAAGAAGATGCAGAAACAGGAAGGTAAGCTTTCTGTTTCATCATTATCAAATGCAAGAAGCCAACTTTATTAACAATCTTCTTAGAAGGAAGTAAGAAACTGACTTCGTGCCCGTTAACACTAAACTCCCTGAAAGAGCAAAACCCCCTTTCTCCATTTCTGCTAAAGACGAGATTGGCGCAAGAACCTGCAAGAGTTGTCATCACTGTCTCAGTAATTAATCAAGTACACAGTTGCGCTCCGAAGAAAGAGAGGAAGATGACGATGACTACGAATCCGGAAACGGGTTTTGTATGATTCTGTTGAAAATTTAATCTGGATAGGTGGGAGCATCTAAAAGACCGTGTTCTGACGACACGTGGTCCGTGACTTGAGTCCTAAACATCTGCGGCGAGAATCTCGAGTACAAGACTCCAAGCGCTAATTTCCACGCACTTTGGAGCTGGTAAATGTAGCTGCTTAAGATGCTGTTTTTTTTATAATTACATTAGGTATCCAGTTTATTCGGACTAATCTTAATTCTCTAAGACTCCATCTCAAGAGTCTTAGAGGGGGTAAACCTGAAAATTCCAAGATCCCTCAAGTTCTTAAGTCACTTATACACGTTTGCGCACAAAGAATCTTCACATACTTGATTGTTCAGCTGATGATTGATCGCTGGCCTCCCCTTGTTCAGCATCAAGTTCCTATCAGTCCCCAGATTTCCTAGTAGCTCCAACTCCCACACTGTCGCTGGAAGCGAGACGTCCGTAATTGATCCGATCAAGGAGCTGTGCCCAAGGGGCTAGAGGATCATCAATAGGAATAATGCCTATTTCTCCTCCGTTGGCGTGACTCGAACTCAAGACCTCCTGAAAGGGAGAGTCTTTAAGTGAGGAGCTTTGACCACTCAAGCCACTCCTACTTGTCCCCTTTCAATTTTCTATATATAGCAGATGATGATAAGCATATCCATTTATGTTGCTTATGTGTGTTTTCATATTTGTTGGTTGATTTGTTATTACTTGCGTTCAAAGCTGAGAATAAATTAACACCCACATCACTCAAAGATCTTCGTCTTGATAGAAAACAACAACAAGTGAATTAAAGAATTTAGTTTTAATTATGCTATAGTACTATGCATATGTTACTACATCATATGTCTATTATTATGTTTCCTTTCACTTTCCTATATATAGCAGATGACGATAAGCATATCCACCATTTGCAAGTTGGCCTTTCTCAACCTCTGTTCGATAACTTGATAGAGCTCTATGTATGTTGTCTTTTTATTCTAGTGTGAGTTATTTCCTTGAAGGATAGGGTGTGAACGTTACTAATTCTTTTCTTTTGTTTCACTGCGAAATAGTCTTTATTCACTAAACAACCTACATCAGAATAGTCTGAAAACATTGATGATCTAGACACTACAATATTTAAGATAGATGTTTTGGACATTATAACTTTATATTTAAGAAACGTAATACATATGTTTTCAATAGAAAGATACCATTGAAACGCGCAAGCCTATATAAAATAGTAGATGTATTCATGATTTTAGCATTTATTTAACTCACAATTCTATTTTGGCTACTTTATTTAAAAGTTCTTGTTTTTGTCCTTCAGCTTATATTATAGAACATGTATAGATACGTATCTACTATGTTATTGTAGCATATTTTTGTTATTTTGTTTTCTTTCACTTTTCTATATATAACAAATCATGAAAGTTTACTGTTTGGTCTTCCACGTCATCCAATAATTGTGACAATACACACACGAATAAAAAGACTTTGTCTTTCTCACCTTGTTAAGAGTAAACGGACAAAATTTAGATACAAAAAGTTAGGATTAAGAGAAAGATTGGAATTTTTGTATTTGGGTACTCGAAAAAACATATAAAGTTCAAAGATCAGGTGCTAGATCCTCTGCTACAATAACTTTCTCTCCTTTTATCTCCCTGTTTATGAAAACAAAGAAATAATGTAAGCGTATACTATAATTTTTGAATAACAAGGCATAGAGGATCCTCTCAAACTAAACACTTGTTCAAATCACAAGTTGATAATTGTACAACAAGTGTTGATAGAAATAAGTACCCTTTTAATCTTATCTCCTTTATCCTTCATTGAATCTAGTGGGTTTTTCTTCTTTAGTTGATTTTCTAGCTATTGTCCCATACTTTCTAGTGTGATTTCAAAATTCCAAATCATCTTTGGTTTCATTGAAGTAATTTTCAATTTTATGAGTGGTATTATTCTTTGTCAACTCAAGTTATTCTTTCAATAATTTTTTTTGAATAAGTTATAGTGATCTATATAATGTTTTAATGTGTTAAAAACACACGTTCTTACATAAGCATGACATGCATCATGCATATATTATGACCTTGCCTAAATTTACACCTTTATTTTTATGCTATAGAATCAAATTTACACCTTTATTTTTATTCTATCATTTCCATGTACTTGTATGCAGTTTAGAATTTAATATCGTTTTCTCATGTTTATTTTGGACTGTGTTTAGCATTTAATACTTTGTATGAATTGTCGTGATTGATGTCACTTATATGTGATTATATTTAGTGATGGAAAGTTTGAACAATATGAACGGTTCTAATGATTGTATGGAAATAAATGAAAAAGATGGGATATAGAATGATACTATAAATATGTATTTAATCTCCTTGATGGTTGAAGAAGTGAAGAAAGTAAATCGACTACTACCATTTCCAAAACTGGTTAGAAGAATATTAAGACAGGGCTTCAAACAAAATTCAATAAAGAGTGTACTGATATTCAATTGAAGAATAAGTATAACGAATTAAGGGTTAGATTAAAAAAATTCAAGAACTTACTCAAAGAAACATGAATTAGTTACAACTTTTTTACTAGTGAAGTTAATGCGACAAATGAATGTTGGAAAAATCTATTTAAGGTAATATATGTCTTTGTTTTATTAATATATCATACTATATAATATTTATTCTCATATTTATTTTTCATCATTATAGTGCATAAAATGGGTCACAAATTCAAGGAAAAAGGATGTAAGGAATTTTTAGACTTGTATCATATTTTTAGAGATACTATTACAACTGGTTTGCATGCACATCCATCAACTAAATCTCCATCGAATAATACAAAAGAGGAATATAGAAATGATGTTGATGAAGATTGTTCGTATAGTGAAAAAGAAGATCAAGATATAAGTTCTCCATCTAAGAGAAAGAAATATCCTAAGAATAAGAAGGAAAAGAAGACACATTATAATTTTGTAGAAGAGGCTTTGCTTATAATTGGTGAACAATAAAAAAGGAAGAATGATTTATTGGAGAAAAAACTGAGTGAAACATCATCCACTACAGAGATTAGATCTTAAAAGTCTAACATAATGATGGAAAATCTGAATTTCTTAGATGAATTACATGTTGACGATATGCAATATGGAAAAGCTGTGAAAGCTTTACATGATTCTTCACTTCATAGAGATATTTTTATGAAGATGACAGACACAAAAAAGCTAGATTGGATTATGTCCCCTTAGTTATATTTTCACATTATTACATATCGAATTCTTTTAATTTTACACTTTTATATTAAGCATTTTGGACATTTTAATTTTGTGTTTTGTGAATTTTTGACTTAATGTTATGTCTATATTTTGTATGAACATTTTGTCCATATTTGATTAAACCTTTTGATTGAATGCTTTATTAATTATTTAATGTTGGCATTGTAGATATATGAATTTCTTATCATATTTCAAATCAGATTCTGATGATATAATGAAAAAGGTTATCATTATTTCTCTAGCTGGGGGAGAGAACAAAGATTTTTATTTACAAAGCAACCATGTAGAACTTCTACTATACTAGGTCATGATTGGATATTATAACTTTGAACGGGAATCGTATGAGGATTTATGAAAACTTAAGAATAAGAAAGATGATCTTCTTGAGCTTATGTAATGACTTAGGAGGCTTAAAGGTAATAAGACATTTAATTGTGGAGAAATAAGTAGCAATTTCTTGATGACTATAGGGCATAGTGAGATAACTAGAGTCAATGCAGAACGCTTTCAACATTCAACCTAGACAATTTCGAACTACTTTCGTAAAGTCTTATATGCAATTGATCATCTTGCAAAAAGAGTCATTACTCCACTATCCTTTACTAATACAGCTCCTGAGATTTAACAAAATTCAAAATTCTTTCCATATTTTAGGTACATTCGTATAGTTAATTACTATTTAAATTATATCCTTATGATTAATAATTATTTTAATATATATCTAATTTTTAGGATTGTACAGGAGTAATAGATGCCACACATATTGATGCACATGTTTCGACCAACAAATACCATACAGAGGTAAAAGAATTAATCCAACCTCAAATATTATGTGTTGTTACTCATTTGACACGCGTTTTACATGTGCAATAGCTAGATGGGAAGGTATAGTAAATGACTCTTGAGTTCTTTTAGAAACAGTAACAAATTCAATGAATCAATTTTCTATGCTTCCATAAGGTATTGTACTATTTTAAATAAACATAGTAATTATGTTTCATTTTTAATCATTTTTAATATTATATTTTTTATATGTTAGGTAAGTTCTATTTGGTTCATTTAGGCTACACCAATATGCCTAGATTTCTTTCACCATACTGAGGTTAGAGATATCATTTACGAGATTATAGAAGAAGAGGAAGACCTCAAGGCCCACAGGAATTGTTTAACTGCAGGCATTCTTCATTAAGAAATCTTATTGAAAGATGCATTGGCATTCTAAATGCAAGATTCCCTATACTTAAAGCATGTCAAGTTATGATATCAAGAAACAAAAATATATCATTATTGCTTGTTGTGTTGTACACAATTATATTAGAATATAGGACAAAGCGATGAATTATTTGACTGTTGTGTTGAAAATAAAGAACAAATTAGGAAAAGTGAAAATAAAGATGTAAGTTTTCAAGGAGAGTATAACATCATTCCAACATAGCTTCAAGGTTTATTTTAGAAGCGAGATGAAATTGCTAGACAAAAGTGGAATGATTATATTAGTTCTAATTGATTTATGTTTTTTTTTGTAAATGATAATACTATTATGTTTTAAAGAATTATGATGAACATATTTTATAATTTTATTGAATTGCATGAAGATAGATACACAAGTTGATCGTCAACATTCAGACATTGCTGGATCACCAAGGCAATAACTTATCTAGAGCATACTGTGAGTTAACCTAGATATGTAGACTCAATTATATGTGATTCTGTATGATCTGTATGTTGAATATGAAATGTGAGAACAATTGAATGTGAAATGTCGAAATAAATATTAAATGTGAGAACAATTGAATGTGAAATGCCATAATGAATATAAAATGTATGAGTAATTAAATGTGAAATGCCGGAATAAATATGAAATATGAGAACAATTGAATGTGAAATGCCAGAATGAATATGAAATGTATGAGCAATTGAATGTGAATTGCCAGACTTAGATCCGATAAAATTGATACATGTGACAGGAGCTCATAGGAATGAAAGGTAATGAAACATAGCATATGGAATGATGCATTATATTGAAATGCATGATAAGATAAAGCAGTTATGACCGGAGTGACTAATGTGAAAAAAAGCTTTAAGTTCACGATTATGCACAAAGAGCCACAGGCTCAGTTATTAATGAGTTCGGTATTCACAACGGATACAAAACAGTAAATAAAATGAGCCCAGTATTCACAATAGATACGGGACAGTACATAGGTGCTCGGTCATAACAAAGCAAAATAAAATGGAGTTACATGTGCATTTGCATATAAATCCTTATATGTATCATATGATTGAATTGAAATTGATTATTGAATTGTTTCAAATACGGTTGAAAAGTAAAAAAGCATGTGGTGTAATATTCAATACTGGATGGTATGTAATACTTATTGAATTGGGATTTGACTTGCCTCTATGTATCTGACTCGAGTGAATACATCGATGATGGTTCACTCACTGATTTCGCAAACTCATCAAAATTGCAATGTTGATTTTCAAGTTTAGAGGATATCTAGTTAAACCAATCAGAGTATAGCTACTACAATTGGACATGAGTTATTGGTCAGGATTAGTTGTACTTGCAGAAATCTTTAATCATTATGCATCAAGAATATCATTTCTCACGCATTATCAAATGTATATGTGAACTCTGAAGTGTAATGACATTTATGATTTAATAAGATTGTCAATGAAATGATTCAAAATAAATGTTTGAAATGCTTTTGATATGTGATGCCTTTTAATGTGGTAATGTGATCTTTTTAACGTGTCATCCTCATTAAGTATGTTCTCTAATAATCATTGATATGTTCAGGCATATGCACTATGAGAGTGGTATGCTACATTCTGGTATCAGTGCCTAGGCTTAGTATCTTACATGTGCATTTATCATAATATATGTCAAGGTACATGCATTAGGCTTAGTATCTTACATGGGCATTTATCATAATATATGTCAAGGTACATGCATCTTAAACATGTCATAGCATGCAGTGGCAACTGGTCTCCAGTCTTAGTTGCATTTAAATAAGTCATGCATGAACATTTGTTAAAAGTCTGAACTATTAGAAACAATGAAAAGAATGATGATCTGTCAGAGTGTGAGAAAATGAAAGTTTGTTGATATCTTGAAATAAGAGATACTATATGATTTGATATGCTAGACATAGACTCGGTGTATTTGTATCTATGGTTATATCATCGAATATGATATCAGTATTGTGCTGTGGTTGTACACCTTTGAATTGATGTGGATGTGAATACATTTTCGTGGATTGATTGAGAAAAAACCAAAGATATAGGTAAAAATGTCAGATTTAAAGTGTACAAGCAAAGTTGGAAGAAAACGAAAATTTACTATTACCTTGAGAGGTTGAACTTGGAACTAGAATGGTTATTTAATTATCGTGTTAAGAGTTTATGATTTAGTATAAGGTTATATCATTGGATATGATATTAGAATTTCATGGTAGTTATGAATCTTATATTTTTGAATTGATTTAGAACATACTTAAGTAAGATGAAATAAATGATAGCAATATATGTAGAAGTCCTCAAGATTAAGATGATCAGTTATTATGAGTGCACATCTGATGATGTGGCTATCTTGACAAGTAATGTTACTGAGCAAATATTTATTACATGCTTAGATATTGTACATAGAGTGATCTATGACATATTGAATGCTCTTAAGTCTTTTTTTCCATAAGTAAAATTCTGAGATGAATCAGAGTAGCGCAGTGGAAGCTTGGATTTATGTGGATATATTAAAATGGTAACTACTAAGGATAAGTAACTTTTGTATAGTCATAGACTACTCAAATGGTATCCAGAATCAAACTAGATTAAGGTATCATCAGTTTAAGTTATTAATTGGTGATTTTTTTGAAAATAAATCTTTAGATAAGATGTAATGATCTTGATGGTACGTACCAAGGCATAAAAGTAAATGAACACGCTTATTGTTTCATCGAGCTCTATTATATAGAATATCCTGATCATGTAAGATATGATAGTAATTGATCTTATTGAGGTATTATGAATGGCTGAAAAGCGATGATGAGCATAGTTGAATGATAAGGATTACCTGAACAGTACAGATGATTGAGAAGAAATATCTTCTTTTGATGAAGACTTTCACCGAATTGTATCATGTAGACCAAATGTTTCATTTCTAAGAATGAATGAATATTGAATGAATCAAAAATGAATATTGGAGTTGGATAAGTATGAGACTTAGGCACGAGAAGTTGAATATCCTATAGAGAGTGCAAGTGATTTGTTTGTTGTAAAGTATCCAGACTACGTTATTGGGTTCTTGAATTTAAGATGACACTATTGCTATTGCTAAAAGGACTTAGGTCCAAAATGTATTCTATGCTAGTATGCTAAGGAGGTATAAGTTATATTTGATGTATGAGTTACCATCTTAGGAAGTTAAGATTGCAAATAATTTCAATTATGTGGAGAAATCAATAAGAGTGGTCAAACACCAGGATAAGCCGTTGAGGAATATAAGGAATCAAATGATTGGAGAAAATTATTTGAGAGAAGAATACTATTAGGAGATTGAGATAATCATAAGATAACATTATCCCCATCTGTTGAATCAGTTAGTTAAGAATTTCGAGGATGAAATGTCTTAAAGGGGGAAAAGTTGTAATATCTCGTCTCTTGAATTGTTTAGGGATTAAACTGTAAGATTATTGAGTCACATAAGTGGCATCATATAGAATGAATTTGGTACATTTATGACATAATTTTATGATTGTATTCAAATGCATAATATTAGCATATATACATGAATTGTGAGTTAGACAAATTGTCCTCAATTGATATATTTCGAGGTATGAAACTAAAATGAATGTGACATGAATGTGCATTTCCAATGTCTTGTACTTTGGTTTACCAATGACAAGAATTGATGGATTACAATTAGTAATTTCGATTGATTGTTACAATTGAGAGATTGATGAGATTAATATGTACACCTAGTCTAAGAAAAATATCAAGTGACAAGACAAGTTGACATGTAGGAAATTTAGGATGACTAAGCCTATGAAATAAGTTACACATGACAGTAGAATTAAGTGATATTTGACATAAATAATTGAGTGACAAATGGCTTAGAGGTTGAGTGACAAATGGCCTACGAAAATGAGAAACAACTGGCAGCCTAAGGAGAAGACATGCGGTTGGCCTAGACACTTGACAAGCGTCCCTAAACTTACACCTCATGACACACACATGGCAAAGCCTCTTCATTTGTAAATTTATGTTGAAACTCTCTTCTTCTTCTCCTCTTATAGCTGAAATCTTACCTTTTCCATATCTCTGTGTTTTGCCTAAGTTTTGTCCAATTGCCACATCAAAATCCATGCTTTTACCCTTTATAAAGATAGTTATAGAACTAGATCATTGTTATACCTGTTGTTGTCTTTTTATCCTTGCTGAAAACCTTCCTACTCCTATCTTGTATTTGAGATGATCTTGCATGCATGGAGGGTTAGGTTAGCTCGATCATTGAGGTGCAATTTGAACTAAACAAGTAAGTAAAGTGTTGTTCTTTGTGGCATGTTACGATTGCTAGAAAATGATGCATAAATGATAGTTTCTGTTTTGTTTTTGCATGCATGAAAGACAATAGTTTATGAGCTACCAATTTCATGATTTTGAGTTACAATTGGAGATGAAATTGATGAGGAATTGAAGTATAATTAAGGTAGAATTGAAGTATAACTGAGATTTAATTAATGGACTAATAAGAAGATGCTTTAAATTTGGCATGAAGGTGTTAAAATCTAGAAAAATTAAAGGAAAGTGGATGTTGTACCTTCGGTTTAACCATCCAACGATCGTGGGTAGTACATTAGTTCCTTTCCATGATTGTGGGCAATACTTTAAGATGAAAAAAAAGTTTTGTGTGATTGTTAAATCAACTAAGGATAGGTTATTTTAATTTGGAGTATTTGGACTTGATTAAGGCCAGAAATGAACCTAGATTGATGTTTGATTAATTGGTTAAGGGTTTGATAAATTAAGGTTGTTAATTGATGTTATAACTTAAGTAATGGATTGTCTTGATATCAATGTATTTAAATTTGGAATTTATGAGTGGTAAAGGAATAAAGATGTTCTTATGAATGCAAATGTGATATAAAGGGTATGAGTAATGTGAATTAGGTATGAATGAATGAGAATTGGGATATTATGTGATTATATAATGCTAGAAAAGGATTGGTGAATGTATGATTGATGAATTTAGAATAATCGAGTTTAGTTGAGGTATAAACCTAAATTACAAAATAGTAGTATACAAGCTATAAAGTTTGAATGATCTGAAAGCATATAAGTATAGTCAAGATCTTTATATATTAATACATCCCAGAAAGTTCAATTGAGCATGCATTGAAACATGATATATATACATGTGAATGATTAAATAATCATATGTCTGACAACTTAATGATGTGTGAAATATGTGTGTATTGTATGAAGATAGATACACAAGTTAATCGTCAACATTCAAACATTATCAGATCACCAAGGTAATAGCTTATCTGGAGCATACTGTGAGTTAACCTAGACGTGTAAACTCAATTTTATGTGATTCTATATGATTTGTTTGCTGAATATGAAATGTGAGAACAATTGAATGTGAAATGTTGGAATAAATATGAAATGTGAGAACAATTGAATGTGAAACGCCGGAATGAATATGAAATGTGTGATCAATTGAATGTGAATTGCCAAACTTAGATCTAATGAAATTGATACATGTGACAGGAGCTCATAGGAATGAAAGGAAATGAAACATTGCATAGGGAATGATGCATCACATTGAAATGCATTATCGGATAAAGGAGTTATGACTGGAGTGACCAATGTGAAAAAGAACTTTAAGCTTAGGATTGTGCACAAAGAGCCACAAACTTAGTTATTAATGAGCTCGGTATTTACAATAGATACGAGAAAGAGCCACATGTGCATTTACATATACATCCTTATATGTATCAAATGATTGAATTGAAATGAATTATTGAATTGTTTGAAATACAGTTGAAAAGTAAATGAGCATCTCATGTGATATTCAATACTGGACGATATGTAATACTTGTTGAATTGGGATATGACTTGTCTCTGTGTATTTGACTTAAGTGAATGCATTGATGATAGTTCACTCACTGAGTTCGCAAACTCATTAAAATTGCAATGTTGATTTTCAGGTTCAGAGGATATTTAGTTAGACTAATTGGAATATAGCTACTGTAATTGGACATGAGTTAGTGGTCGGGATCAATTTTACCTGCAATATCTCCAATCATTATGCATAAAGAATATCATTTCTCACATATTGTCAAATGTATATGTGAACTCTAAAGTGTAATGATATTTGTGATTTAATAAGATTGTGAATGAAATGATTCAAAACAAATGTTTAAAATGCTTTTGATATGTGATGCCTTATAATGTGATAATACGATCGTTTTAACATGTATATAATTAACGTGTAAATTATTCTAATTATATTAATTTGCATATATTTTAATTAGTTACAATGATAATTAATTAATTTAACAAAATACATTATATTAAAATTATTAAGATAAGAGTATAATTACAAAAATAGAAACATGACCATAAAATCAAACATATTTTTGTTTTAATTTTTTATTACAAATCTTAACCACACTAAACAAAATTTTGTTTTCAGTTTTTATATTAAAAATTTTAACTAAACATGTTTTTATTTTTAAT
>JANIPM010000006.1:65019436-65033515 GCA_027478405.1 Erythroxylum cassinoides
CATAAATAATTTTATTATAAAATAAAATATAGTTAAAATTAATAAAAGTGCTTTTTATTTTTATGTTACCAAATAGTCTACTGTATGAAGCTCTTTTAAAAAAGCTATTTTTTTTTAATTGACAGCCAAACAGTTAACTGGCTTTTAAAAAAAGCTCTTCTAAGAAAAGCTCTACTGACAAAAGCTCTACTGATAAAAGCTCAACCAAACGAGCACTTAAAAACATATATAAGAGGGCCGAGAGAGGGCCTATTTTATGATGCCTTTCTTTTAATCTGATATGTCCATTAAGTATAAATAAATCATTAATTAATATATGAGATTTTTCTATATTAATAATTTTCCTAATAATATTAGATTGCATAGTTATATCTTAATGAGAAGTTAGTAGCCTCAATCTCTAAATTTTAGTCCATTTGGAAAATTTCATTTAAGCAACTTCCAACAGTCTGCCACTTGGCCTAAAATTGGATGAAACAAATGTAAAAGTACGATGCATTTACAATTAAGGACCAAAACTCATCCTACAAAATATCATAATTATCTAAATATGATAAAACACTAAATGTGGGTTATGGTAGTTGTTTATTTATTACATAGCATGCTCCCTTTCATTTACCACAAACATCGATGTTTTACCATACTAGACCTATAAATGACAAAAGAAATTTCATTATGGTCCACAGTAATGTTTCTATTAACTTTGAGCTCATTGATATGTTTCTGATATACACCATTTATTGTTTCTAGTTGCACATAATTGTGTTATGATATATGTTTCTGATATACACCACTTATTGTTTCTAGTTACACATAATTGTATTATGACATGTCATAATACAATTATAATACAATTATGTGCAACTTTGTTGTATATCAGAAACATATAATACAATTATGTGCAACTAGAAACAATAAGTGTTGTATATCAGAAACATATCAATGAGCTCAAAGTATCAACTTCATTAGATACATCATTCAAAAGGACAACCAAGTCCCATTCTTTGTACATGTTCTTTAAATGTCTTTAGTTGTAAATCTTTAGTCAACGAATCTGCTATCATGAGATATGTTCTAATATGTTCAATATATACTTTTTTTGTGAACCTCCTCCTTAATGGAAAAATACTTTAGCTCCATATGTTTAGCACCCCTTAAGTATTTGTCGTTTTTGGAGAAGAACACTATTGTAGAATTATCACAATACATTTTCAACAGCTTAGTAATGGTGTCAACAACCCCAAGTCCTGAAATAAAGTTCCGTAGCCATAATGTATGTATCGTGGTTTCAAAACATGCCACAAATTTTACTTCCATGGTGGATGAGGCAATGATAGATTATTTAACACTTTTTTATGATATTGCTCCTTTGGCAAGAAAAAACAAATAACCATAAGTTGACTTTCTGCTATCTATGCATCAAGCAAAATCTGAATATGAGTATCCAGTCACTTCTAAGTGATTAGATCTTCTTTACATGAGCATGTAATTCTTTGTGCGTTAAAGATATCTTAAAACTTTCTTTGCAGCTTTCCAATGATCAATTCTAGGGTTACTTTGATACATGCCTAGCATTTCAATTGCAAAACTAATATGCGGTCTTGTACAGGTTTGCGCATACATTAAACTTTCTACAATAAAAGCATAAGGAATTGATTCCATTTGCTTTTGCTCTATATCATTTTGCAGATATTGCATAAGAATAAATTTATCTCCTTTTTGAACTGGAACAATTCCAAAAGAACATTTTTGCATATTAAACCTCTCTAGAATTCTTTCAATATAGGCTTTTTAAGACAATCCCAATAGTCCTTGTGATCTATCATGGAAAGTTTCAATTCCTATCACATAGGATGCCTCTCTCATATCTTTCATTTCAAAATTCTTTGAGAGATGATATTTTGTCTCATGTAATATATCCAAATGATTAGTCACAAGAAAGATACCATCAACATATATGACTAAAATTAAAATTTTGCTCCCACTAATCTTTCGGTTATACAATGATCAACAATATTTTTTTTGAAACTGAAAGAGGTAATGGTATCATTAAACTTAATATACCATTGCCTAGACGCCTGTTTGAGTGTATATATTGATTTCTTAAATTTATATACTATATGACCTTTTCCTTCAATTAAAGAACCTTTATCCATATAAACTTTCTCCTCAGGATTTCTATTTAGAAAGGTTGTTTTCACATCTATTTGGTTTAGTTCTAAATTAAAATGAGCTACCAATGCCATAATAATATGCAATGAATCTTTTTTTGAGACAGGTAAAAATGTCTCTTTATAATCAATGCCATCCTTTTAAGTATATCCTTTAGCAACAAGTCTAGCCTTAAATCGTTCGATATTGCCATTCGAGTCAAATTTGGTCTTGAAAACCCATTTACACCTAACTTGTTTGGAATCTTCTGGCAATTCAACGATATCCCAGACTTTTTGATCATTTATGGAATTTAGCTCTTCCTTCATGGCATCAATCCACTTTTTTAACTCAGCACATTCTATGGCTTGTGAAAATGAAACCAGATCTTTATCAATGCTAATATCAAGATCTGATTCTTGAAAATAAACTTCATAGTCAATTGAAATAGCTAATTTCCTTATTCTTTGAGATCTTCTCAAATATATTTTGTATGACTCATTTGCTTCATTTGTGTGAGTTAGTTTCTTGAAGGGATATTTCATCGTTCAAATGTTGTTCATTGTTGTCAATATGTTCTTCAACAATTGGAGCAACACTTGGAACAACAATGGACGAAGGAACATTTACAGATAAAGGAACATTTATCTTTACTTCCTTTATGTCCACAGTTAGTTGTTCCTCACTCCCACTAACATCACCATTTTTAATAAATTTTTCTTTACTAGTTTCCATTATTCTTGGACTATGGTTTGGACAATAAAATATATACCCTTTAGATTTCTCTAGATACCTAATAATGTAACCACTAACAGTTCGAGAATCTTTCTTTCGTGTGGAATGTAAACTTTTACTTCTGCTAGGCAACCCTAAATATGTAGGTTCCTTAAACTAAGTTTCCTATTGGTCCATAACTCAAAAGGAGTTTTAGGAACTGCCTTATTAGGAACCCTGTTCAACAAGTACATGGTTGTTTTTAGTATGTACATTCACAAGAATTTGGGTAATGATTAATCACTCATTAGGCTCTTAACCATACCCATCAACGTTCTATTATGTCTTTCTGCCATGTGTATGGCACAGTGTATTGTGCACTTATGCCACATCTTTCAAGAAGTTTAGTAAATAGACATGGACAATGTCCTGTTTCATCATATTTTTCACAATATTCACCACCTCTATCAGATCTTATGATTTTTACTTTCTTGTCTAATTGCCTTTCAACCTTATTAATGTATACATCTAAAGCATTCACTGCTTGAGATTTTTCTTTAAGCAAATAGACATATCCATGATTTGAAAAATCATCAATAAAGGTGATGCAATACTTTTCTCCACTGAAAGATGAAGTATCAAAAGGTCCACATACATTAGTGTGTATAATTTCAAGAAGCTGAGTACCTTGTGGCTCCTTTCTTATTATATTTGGTTTGCTTTCCTTTAATGCAATCCACACACAAACCAAGATCAGCAAAATCTAGATTATGTAGAATCTCATTCTTTACTAATCTTTCTTATATTTCTTTAGATGTATGACCAAAACGTTTACGCCATAAAAAGCTAAACTTTCATTAAGCATACTACGCTTAATTCCAATACTTTGATGCACAGTAAATAAGGATTCAAAAAATTGATCATCAAGTTTCAATTTATATAAACCATCAACAAGACTACCAGAACCAATCAGTCTAAAATTCTTATATAAATTGAAACAAGCATATCCAATAGTAAAATTAATACCACAATCTTCCAACTTTGAAATAGAAACAAGGCTCCTAGAAATTGAAGGTACATAAAGAGTCTTTAATAGGTCTAAATAATAATCAGTATCTAAGACCAAACGATAAGTCCTTATGCCTTTAATCAAGCCTTGTTTTGATTTCCCATATACAGGAAATTCTCAGTTTGGCTTGTGGTTTAGATCGTAAGGAATCCCTACATTATATTAGACATTTGAGTAGTATCTTCAGAATTTAACCACCAAGTATTATGAGGAACATCAATTAAATTAGATTTGAAACATACAAAAGTCTTAGATATACCTTTCTTTCGAACCATGTCTTACGTTTAAGGTAATCTTTCTGATAGTGTCTTTCTTTCATACAAAATCGAGACCTATCATTATTTTGTTCCTCTTTTTTAGTCTGAGATGCTTTAGTAGGCCCTTTCTTTTTCTTAAAAGTTTTGGCTTTTACCTTTGGTGCTTTATTAGCTCCTTTAAATGTGAGGTTGACTAAATGACTCCCCATATTCTTTAGTCTATTTTCCTCTTTAATAAGCTTGCCAATCAATTCATTAACATCCCATTTGTCCTTAATAGTGTTATAGTTAATTTGAAAAGCACCATACTTAGGAGGCAGTGAGTTCAGAATAAACTGAACTAGAAAGGAGTCATCTATAGCCATACCTAATGTCTTCAATCTTGCTGCAATATTAGTTATCTCAATGGTATATTCTTGCATATCCACAACCCATCAAACTTCATGATCATAAGTTCTGCCATTAGTGTACCAACAAGTAACTTGTCTGCAGAACGAAAACATTCTTCCACAAACTTTAGGTATTCCTTTGCATTTTTTGTTTGTGGAATAGTAGTCTTGATGTTATTCTCTATAGTTATTCGCATAAATATAATGCGCAATCTGTTAGACCGTATCCAAGCTTTATATTTGGACTTCTCTTCTTTACTGCTTAAATTAGTAATAGCAGTGGGTTGTTCTTCCAAAAATGCCAAGTTAAGATCCAACACACCTAAGTAGAAATTGACTTGTTCATTCCAATCAGAAGCTAAAACCATTAAATATGTTAACGGAAAAAGCTTGCAAATGAAGCGAAATTGCTGCAAGTAAAACATAGATACTTATAATTAATTCTATGATAGATTCAGATCATAGTATATTATAGAACTCTTTTGGGTATATATTACAACACACAATTATAAATAAATGCCACTTTTCATCATTATCAAGAAATTAAAATTCTTAACCAAACGCATATGTCATCTTTGGATAAACAAATTATATTTGACTTAAGAAATTTAATTTCTTCAATCATGCTCATTAATAATAGAATAAATGATTTTTATTTGGGCAAATCCTAAAGTTATAATAATCAATGAACGTCATTTATTCATCAATTTGCCTAATTGGCATTTTATGAGTGTCACGATTAAATGACTATTTTATGCATGATATTTTCATCATTTATTTTAATAAAATTAGTTTGGTCTCTTTGGTGAGTATAAACTAATTTTAATCATACTGTCAAATATAAATAATAATAATAATATATATTCATAAGATGAAAATATAATTCCATAAGTTACTTTTGATTAACGACTTTTCAAAAACCATACACTTTGACAAAAACCAAGTTCATACAATGACTTTGGATTAATGTTTTGGAAAAAACCAAATTCATACGACTGATACCACTTTGAAAGCATTTCATGCTGAAAAGAATGACATCCAAAACATGGCTTTTACAAAGAGAGGTTGTTGTTTTACTTCATACTTGTATCCGTATATTGATACAACACGTTAAATGCATATAAGACTAGAAGACAATATAGTGACATACATTAAATACATATAAGACAAAAACAACACATAATAAATGCTAGAAGAGTGCATTTAGGAATCATACATTGTGAGAGAAACACCAAAAGACAATGACAACATACACTAAATGCATATAAGACAAAACATTACATATTAAATGCCCAGAAGAGTACATCTGGAATCCTGTGAGAGAAGCACAGTTTCTTCATACCGTTACAAGTGGAAGATTTTAACCACGTAAAAGTTCATAAGTGAAACATAGGCAGAAGACAGTAGACAGATTCTTCAACACTCATTATTCATTACAATGGAAAAATTATAGATTTCTAAACCTGCTCTGATACTACATGTAAGGAGAAATTGATTTTCTCTACATTATAAAGGATCTCTAAGTGAATAATTTTCACATACCTGGATTCGATGAAGAAGACATGATACTTTATTTATGTAGAAAATAAAATTTGTTTCTCTCCCTTTCTCCCTTTCTTTTCTCTATACGCTCTATCAGATGGATGTTTGAAGTTGTTCTTAAAAACCTATATAAGAGGGTAGAGAGAGGACCAATTTTATGTGTGTCTTTCTTTTAATCTGATGCATCCATCAAGTATCAATATGTCATTAATTAACGGATGAGATTTTTCTATATTAATAATTTCCCTAATAATATCAGATTGAGTATTTATATTTGAATGGGAAGTTATTAGCCTCGATCCCTAAGTTTTAGGCCATTTAGAAAATTGCCTTATGACAACTTCCAACACTTAGATACAATAACATAGCAATATTGAGTCTGAAAGCCTTTAACCTCCTTTGGCAGTGAACGAACTCTATTGACAACATATTGTAAAGCTAAATTAGTTTAAATATATTGGCCTAGATATAGAAATTAATCAAAAACCTAATGTCTCACAACATACTAAGTATAATACTTCTTTAGTTTATAGGTGGAATATATATTGAATGTCTAAATACAACATTTTGAATACGATTCAACGAATAACAACAACGGCTAATACCTACGGAAACTAGTTAGGAATTTTTGATCCTGATATAGTTTTTAACATTTAACTGAATCTCAAAAACTAGATATCCTCAAAGCAATTAGAGTCATTGAAAAAAGAGAGACCATTTTAGACGAGAATAGTGAGCCAATCCAAGATGTTGTCCCAACTTCGATATTAACAATATCTTTACATTTCGTAGGAGGTCCCTCATACATGAAAGAAAAAAATTCTAAGTTATTGTCTGATCTTAGGAGCAAAAAGCTTTCAAATTTTAAAGATACTTTTTTTAACAAGAGTCATGTTGAGAGAATAATTAAACTAACCTTTTTGGAAGAAGAAGTTCTTAGCAGGACTTCCTCATCTATTAGGTGAGGAAGTGAGAAATAAGATTAGAGAAAGCCATAATGACTGATTGTAAGGAGAAAAACAAATTAAGGTACTAACAAAAGGTAAAAATTCTTCTTAGAAGTCATAAACTATATTTAGTACCCCCAATTACAAAAAGAATACTTACTGAAACTATAATAATTATTTGAAACTCCTAGTTAAAACCTTCCATTGACATCCTCCTCTACCTATAATTTGACAAACATATTAAATAAGGCTAAGAAAAAAAAATTAAAAATTAACATTAACATTGTCTAATATATACCAAGAAATCATAATGATCAAACAAAAAATATATAAATAAACACAAACAAAAAAAGGATAGTGAAATAATTAAAAAAACTTGCTTTAACAAATCAATAAGGAAGAATGTTATTCAGATGAGGAAATCAACAAAAATCTTAAGGTCAACAACATTAAAAAAACTACCTGAAGATTTTAACCAAATAAAAAATATTTAATTAGGATAACCTTTAGGATTATCGAATATTTTCATACCGAGTCAATTACTTTATCTGACATAATAGCTAATTTGAATTGTATTAAACACGGAATAATCCCCAAAAGATTATTGCAAAAAGGCCACCAAAGACTCAAAGATGCTAATAACTCAAAGCTTAGGATAAACTATCAAACTATACTTGTGTTTATTAAAGAGAGTTTTCAGTTAAAACCTCTTTTGTGATAGTAGAGGATGTACACTTCATGGTTATTTTAAGAACACTTTCATAAAGTTTATTATGAGCCACGACAATAGAAAACTTTGCTTTTTAGTCATAGAAAAATCCAAAACTAGGAACATCAATTTGATAAAAGTATGTTCAATATGTGAAAACCAATTGAATAACATAATCAAAGAAAAAAAACAATTTACATAATTAAAGAAATATATAGTGAATAAAAGAATAGAGAAACAATTGCAAGATGAGAAAACAAAACAAAAGAATTAGGAATTCGTAAGAAAAACTTAAAAGTGAAATATATGTAGATTTGCCTAGTGCTTTTTGGCTCGAAGAAGAAAAAATTCCTACCAAAGCCCGTTCAATTCAAACGAACAAAGATTTAGAGTAACTTTGCAAACAAGAAATCAATGATTTGTTAAAGAATAAGCTAATCTCTCATTCTAGGTCTCCTTGAAGTTGTGCAACCTTCCATGTTAACAAAAATTATGATAAGGAAAGAGTTATGCCCAAGTTAGTGATCACTTACAAGCCTCTTAACAAAGCATTAAATTGAATTAGGTATTATATTCCAATAAAAAAATTACTTAAAGGACTTTACAATTCCTAAATCTTTTCAAAATTTCATATGAAATTAGAATTTTAGTAAGTCCAGATAAACCTTAAAGATAGATACATAATTGATTTTACTATTCCATTCAGACATTATAAATGGAATGTGATGCCTCTTGGATTAAAGAATGCTTCTTTTAAATTCCAAAGGATAATGAATGAGATATTTATCCCATATTTCAAATTTCGCATTATCTACATAGATGATGTCCTAATATTTTTCTCAACATTAAAGTAACATTTTAAACACATCAAAACGCTCATAGATGTCATCAAGAAGAATGCGTTCGCGGTTTCAGAAGCAAAACTTAACCTTTTTCAAACTAAGGTTAGGTTTCCAAGGCACTATATCCATAATGGCACAATCACACCAACTAAGAGAACCTTCAAATTTAGCAATGAATTTCCCAATGAGATATTTGACAGAAAACTATTGCAAAGGATTTTAGGTAGCCTAAACTATGTTATGGAATTCTATCCTAACCTAAATAGGCTTTGCAAGCCTCTTCACGATAGATTGAGTAAAAACCCTTGGACTAAAGAACACACTAGCTTAGTGAAACAAATCAAAGTAATGGTAAAAGACATCCTTATCTTACATATAATTAAGGATGGCGATCTAACCCAGCCTGGCTTGGCCTGAAGTCAATGTTTGACTGTAGCCCACCCAACAGTGACAAAACGACATCATTTTGTCAAAAATGTCATCTTTTTAATTTTTTAAAAAATGATAAATCAGATCGAGCCATAGGTTGGGCCATGAGTCAGCTTGCAATCAGGTCGGGAGGGCCCAAACCCATTTCCATCCCTGCATATAATTGACCCCAACACATTTAAAAGTATAGAAACTTATGCTTTTGATCAAGGATATAGAGGTATCTTAAAACAAAAATCCATGATAAAGAGCAAATTACACAAAATAGTTCAAGACATAGAAATCTCACTCAAAATAATTTTTCAATGATTAAGAAAGAGATTTTGTCTATTGTTTTGTACATATAAGAGTTTTAATATGATTTATTGAATTAACAAGTTCTTCTCTATATTGCAAAGATGCCCAATAAGTTATATCAAAAGAAGTTCAAAATATTGCTTTAAAACAAATTTTTTCTTGATGGCAAGTTATTTTGAGCTTTTTTATTAATTTGATATTGAATTTATTAAAGGTGAAGCAAATTCTATCACTGACTTTCTAATTAGCGAATTTTGCAATATACAAAATTATTTTGAGAACTACTCGTTCACTTAAGACAACAAAAGCCCTAAAAACCATTACACCTTATCTAAAGCTCACAACTGAACACCAAACAAAACTTAGAAAAGTAAAAGACAATTCCTTTTCTACCAAAAGACCAAGGTGAGGCTTTAACGACCTCATTAATGATCCACTTTTCAGATTGGTTACAACATTTGTCAATCATCTCAGAATTAGCAATAGCTCTAATGCATTCCTTTAAAGAGAGTACGTAAAAGAAAATTTACCAAAAATGGTTATTGAAAATGCAACAAAAAATTTATTTTACATTTATCAAAATCAGAATAAGTTTTACCAACAAAGTTTTCAAAAGATTTACAAATTTCAAAGCAAAAAACTTTTCAAATCAATTATTTAGATAAAGAGAATTTTTAAAATATTTCAACAATTGAATATGGGTTTTACATCTTAAATCCTTTTGAAGTGATTCACAATATTTTCCCTTAAAATGGCATTATAAACCTTAGGATCTTTCAAAGCCCCATGATTACAGTTTATATATTCTTAAAGAGATTGAATGTATGAAAATTAAATATGACTTTGTTGAGCTTGATAAAACCATTCCTACTTAGTAAACTACAATTTTCCTTTCTAGTTTATTAATTGGTGGAAATAGTATAGATGCATTCCACAATTATTTTTGCCAAATGTGTACCGATAATATTGTGTTTTTAAAGAAAAATACCAAAATAAAAATTATAAAGGTATTTTCCCTCTGAACCTATTATTTGTTTGAGAGTTCTTTATCCCTTAGGTATTGGCAGGGAAGTGTAATTACGATTAAAACCCACAACTTAACATCCCGATATTAATCCCTAAATTTAAGGTGAAATGGTGGGATAAGTTTACCCAAGGATATAAAGCTTCTTAAGTCATCGTATAGGGATGGCTAACCCAAAACTCCTAGCCTATTATCTAAAAGACAAGTGAGCCAATGAAGCTTTTGTAATAAAAATCCAAAGCTTAGATAGTGTTAATTGTTGCAAAGAGTTAACTGTTACAAAGACTGAAGATGAGTACTTTATAAATAATGAAAAAATTATTAAAATCAATCACTAGTTAGTGTCATTGGGAGCTATCTTTGCAGTCTTCTCTTCTTTTTCGTTATAATCATTTCCTCTCTCTCTCTCTCTCATCATCTTATCATATTGTTTTACGTTTCTATCAATTATTGGATATTTTACTTTATGTCAATCTATGTTAGTTGTGATTGGTTTAGGCTGTTTGATTGAGATTTGGATTGTTTACATTTTTGGTCTTATTAATCATACGTTGGATCCTTTACTTCTAGCCATAGATATATTTAAGGTTGTTTCTTTGTTATGGTCTAAATTCTTCAACTATCATATTTGTTGTTTTTTAATATTGCAATTTTGTCATTGTGTTTTTTTTAAATGCTCATGCATGTTTTTGGCAACAAAGCTTCGCATCATTGTCGTGGGAGATAGTTATCCATCTTTTCCTATTAATATGCTTGTATGGAACAATAGTCATGGTATTTTACATATATATTATATTGGATACATATTTAATAGATGAAATTAAAAAGTTGATAAGATGCATTGATATCTAAAAAGTTATCCACTTGAAAGAGTTATTTTTATGTTAATAAAGAAAAGAAAACTACTAACAATTCCTATATCCTCTATCCTTCTTCAATGTCACCTACATCTTCTTCTTTTTCTTAGTGTCAATTGATAACTCTTTCTTTCAAGCTGCTTTCTTTTTTATACTACAAGTCTTCAATAACAACTCTTTCTTTCAAGATACTCTCTTGTTTTTGTTCTATTTTTCTCTGATCATCACCCTTCAATGCCCCAATGCCAGTTTAGTCATCCACTTACTTAATCTAATGCCATTACCAGTCTAATCAATGTCCTCCAATGCTCTATCACCATAACTCAGTTCTACTTCCGACTACCTGTTGAATGAACATCTAGAATCTAGTGGGAAATTTGCCAAAATTGTCATGTTTGCAGTAGCTAACAGTAAATTATAAACGATAACTTTAGAAATTGTATTTTAAGCCTTTTAATTTCCTTGTTACCATCCTCTATTTGTTCTAGTAATTGTATTTTTGAGCTTCTTCATTTCCTTTTTACCATCCTATAAATTTGTGTAAACGCCTTTAATTTGAGATTTTTAGGTTTTCTCGCCCTTTTATGGAATTTATTTTTAATCCTAATTTTCCTATATTGTGTTATTTTAGAGCTGTTTAAGGTCTTTTTTTTAAGCTTGTGTTGGACATTAAGATAGGAGTAAGGGTAAGTCCTACTCGATGTCTTTGGTAAGGGTAAGTCCTTCAGTGAGTTTTGAGTCTAAGAGTAAAGAAGATAATGACATATTACAAATAGGTTTTTGGAACATAGGGATGATTACAGGGAAGTCTTTGGAATTATTGGAGATTTTAGACAAATATAAATTCATATAACGTGCATCTAGGAAGCAAAGTAAACGAGGCAAAAGCGAAATAGATTACTAAGTTCAAACTTTGGTACTAAGGGTGTTCGAGGCAACAGATTGAGGTAGGTATCTTATTTGTTAAAGAACTTATACATCATATTATGGGAGGTAAAGAGGATAAATAATAGGATTATATTTGTAAAGATTGTGGTGAAAGGTGTTGTTCTCAATGTGATGTATACATATGCACCTTAAGTAGGTTTGGATGACAACTTAAACTCCAATTTTGGGAAGAGCTAGATGAGATGATTCAGTAGATCCTCCTTGACAAGAAAGTTATTATAGAAAGAGACTTTAATGGGCACATAGAGGCAACCTCAGATGGGTATCCGTGGACTCATGGAGGTTTTGGGTATGGGGATATGAATGATAGTGAGACTCTTTTATTGGTCTTATAATAGTGTTTAAGTTAATGATAATCAAATTTTTTTAAGAAAAACAAGGAGCACCTAGTGATTTCTAAGAGCAAAAACATGAAAAATCAAATTGACTACCTCCTAGTAGGGTAGAGTAATTGACCTAAGTGCAAGGATTATAAGGTAATGCCAAATGCTTGCTAATCAAATCAACATAGACTGTTAGTTTTGGATCTTATAGTTAAAGGATGGAGGAAGAAGAGAAGTCATAGGAGATATACTAGAGTCAATTAGTGGAATTTGAAAGGGGACATGGTGAAACTACTTAGTGATAGAGTAATATTAGAGATAAATGGAAAATGGTAAGAGATGCTAGCCATATAAGGGAGAGACTAGCAACTCTTTTAAGGAATACAAATAAAGAGGTCTTAGGGTATCTAAAAGACCTAAGGGTAGTGAGATGTAGCCTTATTAATGGAATGAAGATGAACAAGAAAAGTTTAAGATCAAGAAGGATCGATACATATAAAGACTATTGGATAGCACCACAGAGCTAGAGAGAATAGCCAATAGAGTAATGTACAAACTGGCTAAGAAAAGAGGTAAAGAAGACAATTTTAGTAGCTAAAAGCAGAGCATATGAGAAATTATACGAAAGATTGAATAGTAAAGATGGAGAAAAGGATATTTTTAAGTTGGTGGGAGCTAGAGAAAGGAAAACTAGAGACTTAGATCAAGTTCGTTGTACAAGAGATTAAGCGAGATGGGTGCTTATGGCTGAAAATGACATTAACAGAAGATGACAGAGATACTTTTATTGCGTTTTTACGAAGGCATAGAGGATAAAATATCTTTAAGTGATCTTAGGATGTCCAAGAGGTTTTGTAACTTGACTCGTTACAAACAGATTACAAGGGAAGAAATTAAAAGAGCTTTAAGGGAGATGAAGACAGGAGAGGCAATAGGGTCTGATGAGATACTCCTTAAGGTGTGGAAGACCCTAAGAGAAGATGGTTTTACTTGGCAAGCCAAGCTCTTTAATGTGATCCTTAAGATCGCCAAAATTTCAGATAAGTGGAGACTGAGTACGTTAATTCCTTTATATAAGAAAAATGGGACATTTAAAATTGTAACAACTATAGAGGCATCAAACTATTTAATCACACTATGAAGTTGTAGGAGAAGGTAATTAAGAAGAGAGTGAGAAGGAGGCTCCTATATCAAAGAACCAGTTTCACTTAATATAAGGAAGGTTCATGACAGAAGCGTTATATCTCTTAAGAAGATTAATCGAATATTACAGGGAAAGACAGAATAATTTACACTTGGTTTTTATTGAATTAGGGAAGGTATATGACATGGTACCTAGGGAAATCTTATGGAAGTTTTTAGAGGTTAAGGGAGTTACTTTGTATTATATACGAGTTGTTAGGAATATGTATGAAGGGATATAAACAAGAGCAAGGATGATAGGTGTAAGCGATCCTAGAAGGGGGGGTTGAATAGATCTTTAAACTTTTGTAATTTCTACAAGAAAATCAGAAGTTAAACACACAAAAATAATTTAGATAAACTCAAATGAAAAGTGTAGGGAAGAAGATCAAACACTGT
>JANIPM010000006.1:65047182-65060765 GCA_027478405.1 Erythroxylum cassinoides
GATAGCGAACATCAATGTGCTTCGTCCTTGCATGAAAGACTTGATTCTTTGCTAAATGAATAGCACTCTGACTGTCAAAATATACCTCAAGTTGTTTCTGACCAACTCCCAAGTCTTTAAGCAACTCATGAAACCAAATTGCCTCTATGACAGCTTTTGTAATAGACATATACTCTGCCTCTATTATAGACAAAGCCACTATTGACTATAAAGTAGACTTCTAACTAACTGACGCCTTTGTTAAAGTCAATAAATAGCAAGTTATAGATCGTCGCTTATCTAAGTCACCTGCATAATCAAAATCGTAATATCTAACTACGTATTGACCAAGTAATTCATCCTGCTGAAATGCTTAACCAACATCTATGGTATTTAGGATATATCGTAGAATCCATTAAATGGCTTGCCAATGAACCTTACCCGAATCATGCATGCCCTTGCTTACAACACTAACAGCCTGTGAAATATCTAGTTTTGTACACACCATTTCATACGTCAATCTTCCAACTGCATTAGCATATGGGACTTTTGCCATGTAATCTCACTCTTCATATGACTTTGGAGATAACTGGCTACTTAGTTTCAAATGAGGAGCAAGTTGGGTACTAATAGGATTTGAGTTGTCATGTATACCAAAACGTTGTAATACCTTTTCCAAATATTGCTTTTGTGACAACCAAAGCTTACCTCTTTCTCTGTCCCTACTTATCTCCATGTCGAGAATCTTCTTGGCTTCTCCCACATCCTTCATCTCAAACTCTTTACTCAAAGGAGCCTTTAATATGTCAATTTCACTTTGTCTCTTTGCCGCAATCAGCATATCATCAACATATAAGAGTAGGTAGATGTAGGAACCATCTTGAAGTCTGCACAAATACACACAATGATTGTATTTGCTTCTTGTGTATTTTTGACGCTTCAGAAACTTGTCAAATTGTTTGTACCACTGCCTTGGAGATTACTTCAATCCATACAATGATTTGTTTAGTTTGCAAACTCAGTTTTCTTTACCAACAACCTTGTATCCGTCTAGTGGAGACATATAGATTTCCTCTTTTAAGTCATCGTGTAAGAATACGGTCTTCACATCAAGTTGAGCTAGCTCCAAATTCAACTGCACTACCAAGTCCAACAAAATTCTAATGGAAGAATGTTTAACTACCAGAGAAAATACCTCATTATAATCAATTCCTTCCTTCTGAGTGTAGCCTTTAGCCACCAACCTTGCCTTGTAGCAAATATCATCTTTATCAGGAAATTCTTCTTTCTTTGCAAATACCCATTTGCATTCAATTGCCTTCTTTCCCTTCGGTAGTTGTGTCAGCTTCCATGTCTTGTTCTTCTCAAGAGATTGCATTTCCTCTTCCATTGCACCTGCCCATTTGCCACTTTCTGAACTTCGGATTGCTTCTGGGAAGGTAGATGGAACATCATCAACAACTGGAAGTGCATAAGCTACCATGTCAGTAAAACGAGCAGGTTTCTGAATCTCTCGTCTTGTCCTTCTAACGGCAATTGACTCTGATTGTTGCGGAGGTTCTTGGGTCGGAACCTCTTCCTCATCTGACTCTTCTTCTGCTATAGGAGAGTCATTAGTAGTGCTTTTCGCTGGGATCACTACTGTCTGTTCAAACTCCACCTGCTTCGGTATACACTCCACCTGCTGTGAAGTACCATTAGCCCCTTCTGGAGTTACCTTATTTAACACGACAGATTCATCAAAGGTAACATCCCTGCTGACAATTGTCTTCTTTGACTCTAGACACCATAAACGGTATCCCTTAATTCCAGCATTGAAGCCCATAAATAGAGCCTTCTTTGCTCGTGGGTTCAACTTTGATTCATTCACATGATAATATGCGATAGAACCAAAAATATGCAAAGAATCGTAATCTGTTGTAGGTTTCCCAAACCATACCTCTAAAGGAGTCTTGCCACCTATAATAGATGAAGGTAGGTGATTTACGAGATGTTGAGCATATGTCACAACCTCAGCCCAAATTTTTTTGCCTAGCTCAGCATTAGACAACATGCAATGAACTTTCTCCACCAATGTCTTGTTCATATGCTCTGACACCCCATTTTGTTGTGGTGTTTTTCTAACTATGAAGTGCCGAGCTATGCCATACTCTTGGCATACTTCCAGAAAAGGATCACTCTTGTATTCTCCACCGTTATCTGTTTGGAAAACTTTGATCTTCCTTCGCGTCTGGTTTTCAACCTGAGCTTTCCATCTAAGAAAACCCAAGCACATCATCTTTGTTCTTCGTAGTAAACACCCACACTCTTCTGGAAAAAATTATTAACAAAAGTGACAAAATAATGCCTACCTCTAAGTGATGGAGTCTTGGAAGGTCCCCATACATCTGAGAGCACATAATCCAGAATTCCCTTGGTATTATAGATAGCAGTGCTAAATTTCACTCTTCATTGTTTTCTCAGAACACAATGCTCACAAAATTCCAATTTGCAAGTCTTCATACCTTTCAACAATCCTTACTTTGCAAGGGTTTGCAAGGATTTTTCACCAGCATGTCCCAAACGCATATGCCACAACTTTGTTGCCTCTACATCCTTCTTACTACTTAAAGTTGCTACCATCCCATTCACTGTACTACCTTGGTAATAATACAGATTGTCTTTCATAACTCCTTTCAACATTACTAGTGCTCCTGAAGTTGCTTTAAGAATTCCATCTCTCATCATTACAATTAGGCCTTTTGATTCTAAAGTCTCCAAAGAGATGAGGATCTTTTTTAACTACGGCATGTATCGCACATCCCTCAAAATTCTGGTGGCTTCATCATGATTCCGCAGCTTGATTGAACCTATGCTGACTGTTTTACATGGATTATCATTACCTATGTAAACAACTTCGCCATCGAGTTCTTCAAAATCAAAGAACCACTCATATTGTAAGAGCAACCTGAATCCAAAATCTACTAGTCTGGATGTGATGTTGGAGGTGAAATTACCAAAGAGATATCTGATTCTGCGTTACTTTAACACTCTGCAACATTTGCATCTTGCAGGGCTTTCCCTTTCTTCTTTAATTTTGGACAGTTTTTCTTCTAATGTCCTTTCTCATGACAAAAAGCACGCTCATCTTTGGCAACTTGGCTTTTTGATTTAGATCTTCCTCTTCTCCCTTTTGACTGGTTTTGTTGACGACTTCTTGCTACCAATGCTTCATTTGCTATAGTTATTTTATTTTTCATTTTATCCTTTTTCTTAATTCATGACTATACAAAGTAGAACATACAGCATCTAAAGATACATTTTCCTTTTCATAAAGTAACGTAATATGCAAGTGTTCAAATTCATCGGGAAGAGATGATAACAACATCAAAGCCAAATCTTCATCCTCAAATTTCACATGCAAAATCAACAGGTCTGCTACTAATTGATTAAACATAGTGATGTGTTCATTCAAATAGTACCTAGTCGGTAATCAAATTGGAACAGTCTTTTCTTCATAAGGAGCTTATTCTGACCACTCTTTTTCAGAAATTTATCCTCTAATGTCTTCCATAATTTGTGTGCAGAAGTCTCGTTCTTGAAATCATACTTCTACTCTCTGGACAGACACGATCGAATTGTTTCGTATGTTAACCGATTTATGATATTCCAATCCTTATCCTCAACATTTTCTGGTTTCTTTTCTTTAATGGCAATGTCAAGATCTTGTTGGAAAAGGGAGTCCAAAACCTCCCCTTGCCACATGTCGAAATGACCAGTACCATCAAATATATCCACCGCCAATTTCAAACTTAACAACGGAATTCTCGACCATGATGACGAGGAAATCGATGTCCTTGATGTTTCTTGATCATTATGTGCCATTACAAACTCAAAATATAGTATTCAATATAACAAAAATTACAAACGAACCAAGGATGAACCTTTAGCTCTGATACCACTTGTTGAAAAAGCTGGGTAATTTTCCCTCTAAGCAAACAACTAGTAAAGTGAATTAATTCAATAATACCCAGGAAAGATCACAATGACCTCCTAGACAATATTAATATTCCACATAAAGTCTCAGGAAAGGGAAGAGGGGTCATAAATGGTCTCACTTAAAACCCGACCTCCTAGACGAAAATTATAAGCATAGTGTATTTATCACAACCTAACCTGTGTATATACACGAATAGTAAATACACCCAAATAAATTGAACGCAACACTACAAATATACCCAAAAAATAATATTGCATACTATACTACAACTTGAAAAGAAACAAGACAATAAATGTGGAATAAAAGAAATAAGGAAAGAACACACCCGGAAAAACTTGATAATGGAGTTTGGCCAATTGTGCTTATGTCTTCAGAGTACCACTCAAATGACCCGCTTTTATTTAATGTAGGAGAAGAGATACAATTTTGGGATGATTACAATAGGAGGGGAGAGCTCCTTTTTATAACTACCAACCTCCTCCCCAAACACATAAACTCACGATATGGAATAGATGAAAAGGTGCCAAATAGTAACAAATGCTACTAGATAAACAAGAAAGGTTCGATCAAGAAGAGAAAAATAAGGCCGCTGGGAAAAACAAGCTCTTATTTAAAACTACTCCATAGGATTCATTACACAGGCAATAATACTTCCTGGTGAGGGAGAAATAATGGACAAGATGGAAGCTGCAGTAGTTCATGTTGTTTGATCCTTCATTAGGAAGCAGTTTGCTTCTAAACTTAGAGCAGAGTTTTTTAGCACAGTCTGACATCTTTTATGTAATTAAATGCTTCAGCACATAAAGTGTTCTTTATATTTTTTTATGATAAATCATAAATTTAAATAATTTAATTAACATAAATATAGATTGATAAAAAATGTAAATGGATTTTTTACATTTCATATAGTAGATTTGACTTTGCTAAGTAATAGTGGGGATTATTTTATCAGGTGACTGTGTAGAAATTGTATAATTGTAATAAAAAATGATTATAATATCATTGATATGATATTTAATTTACGAAGAATTAATCACATAAAATTAAAATTTTTTCTACTTATGGTCTTTTTTAAAATTTTATCAATTCCGAACCGTTAAGGTTTAAATTGTACTATGAAGTTCAAACAGTAATTTTTGCAAACCCTTATTGTCTATTTCTACTTTAGCAAAAGAAGTGTCTCTAGAAAGGTTAGGGCTTATGTATATTTAAATTCCGAGAAACAGTAATAAAATTATTATAATGATTAAAAAATGATATAAAATGAGATGCTTTAATGCCGGGTTCAAATATCAGCTTATTTTGCCTAGTATTGGTTGGTACCATCGGTGTTTGAAATACCGGCCGGTACTGAAAATTTTAAAAAAATAAGGACATTTTACAAAAAATGCAAATTTTAAAAAAATTTAAGAACTATTTTATAAATTTAAAAAATTGTTCAAAACGATAGTCGGTATTGATCAGTATTAATATAGTATCATACTAAAATCTAGTCGATATCAGGTCCAATATAGTATAATATTCGTAACATTAGATAAAATATGTTCCATCCTCGATGGAAAAAATGACCCCCGTTAACTCCACGGTCATTTTGGTTCACATCACTTATTCACGTTATTTTGTGCCTATTTTATTTTATAAACATTAATTTATTCAATTTTTGTGAATCTCGTCTATTTAATGAACGGATGTTTATAGAACATAGTAGATACGAAATAGAAATAATAAGAACAGACGATTTGTCATCTAATCATTTATAGTTGTTGGTAGATAAAAATCAGTAGCAGAACATGTCTCTAATAATAACAATACAAATTCGTTAATTTAAACATAAGAAATATACTGAGAACCACTTCTTTTGTTTTTAATTGAGTAAGAAAAACATAATAAAAATGAGAAACCTTTTAAGTGGATATAATTTTTTCTATTTAATCAAATTTCAACGATATCATTTTTGGAATTTCATTCTTCTAATTGTAAAGAATTTAGATAAATTAGAATTCTGAAAATTTAAATTAATTATATTTTAATTTTATTTAATATTTATACAATTTATAAAAATTTAATACTAGTTGAAAGTTTAACCTAAAATTTTTTATTTTATCGATATAATTTTAAAATTTTTAGCAGTAAAAAGTAAAATTGAACCATTAGAAGCTGGGCTCACGCAAAGAGCTCTGAGATTGAGTGCTTATTACTTGACAACAACTCAAAGGCTGCAAAACTCAAAACGATTATCCCAGTCACAGCAGAACCACACTGCTCGACCCATCTCCCACAATATCACACAGTGGTTAGGTGATTTTTCAAAAAAATAAAAAATAAAAAATCATAGGCGGTGCCAATGATATTTTACGAAGCCTTATTCTTCAAAACTCAACGTCCCCGAATGATACTGCATTTTAACACATATTTCTAGAAGTAAAGCATCCACTCCTCTTTGCGGGAGCTAGGGTTTCTCCGGTGTTCTCTGCAACTGAAATCAGTAGTCACCAAGTCAGTCAATCATGGCCAATCGAACCGATCCGTCAGCGAAGAGTATAAGGGGCACGAATCCTCAAAACTTGGTGGAGAAGATTTTGCGGTCGAAGATTTACCAGCACACCTACTGGAAGGAGCAATGCTTTGGCTTGACGGCAGAGACTCTAGTTGACAAGGCCATGGAACTCGACCATCTCGGCGGTACTTACGGCGGTAATCGCAAGCCCACCCCTTTCATGTGCTTGGTCATGAAAATGCTCCAGATCCAGCCCGAAAAGGACATTGTCGTCGAGTTCATTAAGAACGACGATTACAAGTTCGTTTTTCTTTATCTCTCTCTTCTATGTCTATTTTATGTTAGTGAATGTTTATCAATGATCGAATTGGTTTAGGGTTTTTGAGTTTCCGTTAGTTTTGCACTTTTGCTTTAAGGAGGATGAAAAATTAGTTCCTTGGATTTAGGTGATTCTTTGGTGGGATTCGTCAGAAAGCGTTTTTCACTCTTACGTTATGCGCTGTTTAACATCATAGAATCCAATAAACATGTAGTTAACAAATCTCCGATCATTTATGCATTTTGCAGTTCATTTCTTTTTGTCTCTTATAGTTCTTATAGTTGACATCTGCTGTTTGGATGCAGGTATGTGCGTATACTTGGTGCATTTTATCTGCGCCTTACGGGGACTGATGTTGATGTATACCGGTACCTGGAGCCTTTGTACAATGACTATCGAAAATTAAGGCAGAAATCTGCTGATGGAAGTAAGTGCTTGTGCCATTTTCATTGTAACTCCTTTTCTCTCTCTATCTATTCCTACTTCTTGTTGAGAGTTTTTTTAACCATGAATACACTGTTTTCCTTTTATTATCCTTAACTGTTTAACTGGATTCACTAATTAATTATCTTTTGCACTTATCAGGATTTGTCCTGATACATGTGGATGAGGTTATAGATGAGCTCCTAACAAAAGATTATTCATGTGATGTTGCTCTGCCTAGAATTAAAAAAAGGTGAGGTTTTATAACTCTATTCTTAGAGATTTAAACAGGATTGAATCATCCTGTAACAAATATATACCTTGCTGCTTCTTTTGCTTAAGGATATGTGATTCCTGAGTTGTGGTTGAGTAGATTGTTGTTTGCTTTTTGGCTGAAAGTTCGGTTAAATGCAAGCTTTTTCTTCCTTGACGACTACTAGACTTCTGTCAGCACTTTAATATGATACTCTTTTCTAATTAACAGATGGAATCTTGAATCAATTGGTACACTTGAACCTAGAAAGAGTGTCTTGGAAGATGATTTTGAAGAAGAGGAAGAGAGAGAGGATAATGAGCAGCTTGATGAGATGGAGAATGGTGTTGATGATAAGGTACCCTTTCTTCATGCAAATTGATCTTTTTCTTGTCTCATTTTTTATAAATTTGATGAGAATTTGATTGACAAACATGATTATGGAATTCTGAATAGGATTACTACCACGGGAGAAGCCCTGTAAGGGAAAGGGAAAGGGACAGAGACAGGGACAGGGACAGGGATAGGGACAGAGACAGGGACAGGGATAGAAGACGTGATAGCCATAGATACAGGTAAGTTCACTTTGATTCTTGCCTTTTCTTGTCAAGCTGTATGTCTACTTGGCTTAAAACTGGATTATTGTGTTGTGGTTTGTTAAGATTCTTAAGAATATTTATTGTTTCCTATTCTAGGACTTATAAGTATTTATATTAGGCATGGCAAAAGGCCTGGGCCCAAGTAGGGTTAGAAAAGGCCTAGGCTTGGTGCAAAGTCAAAATGGGAAAAGTTTGATTTGACCTGGCTTTCTGTCAATCTTGGGCCTAGTTAAAAGAATTTTGGGCTTTAGCTGGGCTTCAGGATTGGGAGCCTTGACTCAAAGCGTGAATTTTGTTCCAATCTGGCCTGTTGTTAAGCCTAGGCTGAAGCTCAGGGTCAACAGTTCAAGCCCAGTTTGATCCTGTTCAGGCTTGGGTATTTGGACCCGATCATGCTTGAGCTTGACAAATTTTTTTGGGCCCGATTTGAGCGTATGTGTTGACATGCCTAAGTAAGTTTGTCCAGGTTCGGGCCTTAGGGGGTATGGTCAGCTTGTTGCCCTGCCTAATTTATATGACCATATTTATGTAATGTTTATATGGGTTTAGCAAGTGCATGGGAGATCTTGCTAGTCAATAGCGTTATTGGAAGGAGAAAAGATGACAGAAGAGATAACCATAAAAGTAAAAAAATCTGATCGATCTTGACCAAAACTCCAACACACTTATGTATGCCTTTGTCTTTTTTCTTTAAGATGGAGGAGTGTGTGTATTGATGACACTTGGAAGCTCTTTTTTTTCCTTTTGGTTCTAATTCATTCATATGAAATGTACAACTAATTGATCTTAACTGTGGCATTTAAAGCCATTGTTACTTTTAAACAGCTTCCTATATTAATCCTGTGATCCTGCCAGGTTTCTCTGCACTGGCAGTGTGCAGTGAGAAGTATGATGGATCAGACATCTTTGATTTAAGTCTGTTTTCATGCAGTCTTTTTGTTGTTAAAATCTGTGGACTATATACATTGGAGTTGCTAATGAGTGTCACTGCCTCATTTATGTGGGTGGTGCTAGCAATTCAAGATCTTTGATATCGCTGTGTCCATTTTGAGCGTTTAACTTTGCACATTTTCAAACAGATCAATTAGAAATGTCTTTTACTTCCCTTCATTGCATCAAGTTGATGAATGATGTTTCTGTAGCTGAATCTTTTTCCCCTTTGTTCAGGGATCGAGACTATGATCGGGATTATGATAGAGATTATGACAGGGAACGTGGACGTGGGCGGGATAGGGATAGGGATAGAGACAGGGATCGGGATCGGGACCGTGATAGGGACAGGGATCGATACCGCCTAAGAGAAGAAAAGGATTATGGACGTGAAAGGGACAGAGAAAAAGAGAGGGAAGGTAGGGAGAGGGACAGGCGAGATAGGGACCGCAGACGGAGGAGTCATTCAAGGAGCCGAAGTAGGGATCGCAAGAGATATGGCCGCAGCAGCAGTCCTAAGAGGCGTGATGATGGAGCAGAACATCCAAAGAAGAAGAAGGAGAAGAAAGAAAAGAAGGATGATGGTACAGACCACCCAGATCCAGAGATTGCAGAAGCTAACAAGCTACGAGCTGCCCTTGGGTTGAAACCATTAAAGTGATTCTGGCAAGATGACTACACTTCTTAGATATGCATGTAAAACTGTTTGAATCTAATAAGATATTTGTTGTGTTAGATTCTTACTTCATCTTGTTCAAAATTTTAACATAATTTGCTCATAACAGCAGTGACATTTACCAAAAAATAAAAAAAGCTCTTGTACACTTGTTGAATGAAATTACTCAATTTTGGTGAGGCCGTGAAACTGTTTTAACTGTCAACCGGAATTCAGACAAAGTGAAGATGTGCCGATTTATGCACTTCTCGTGACAGCTGTGAAATGCTAAACATTCGAGTTCCAAAGTTAAAAGTGGTTGGATATATGAGATCAAAAGCTTTGAAGTGCTAAACATTGGAGTTCCAAAGTTGGAAGGGGTTGGATATATGAGATCAATGTTTGCGTGCTGTTCGTATGCAACCCAACAAATGATGTTCAAATTGTGATCTTTAAAATGTTTATGTACTCTAGCATTCTTTTGGAGCAAGTACGAAAGAGATTAGCCCCCTCTACTTGCGCACGGCCGCATCAAATTAGTCAATCAAAATCGATTGATCTCACCGAAGAAGCCAGCAACATTATGATGCTAAATACGAATTTTCAAGGAATAAAAAGTAACTGATTGAATGTTACTAACAAGACTTTTCTTACCTTTTTTTTTTGGGCTGCTCAGAAGATGTTTTAGAAGGGTCTTAATTATAGGAAGACACTTTTAAACCATCCACTTTTAGATTAATTACCGTTCAAGCTGGATAGGTCCCTTGCGGGAGGCAAAGCTTTGGCTCCAAGTTTTAAACGACTGCATATATAAGGACAGTTCCTTGTATACAACCGTTTAAACTAATGAAACGATAAAAAACTTTTTTATTATCCCATCCCATCTCATCCCATCCCATCATTGCCAACCCAAACAAGTCATATAATAGCTATATAAGGATATTCCTTGTTGATGTATGATGGACACGTATATATTGGTTGTGACAACTATTAGTGAAATGTAGCATTAATTATTTAGGTAGTTTGTGACTATGGCACCATTTTTGTCTTCTTATTCTCCATTCCTTCTTTTTACTCATTTTCCTGTAACATTACATCTTCCTTGAAACCTTATCAACAAGCTTGACCTCAAGGGACCTCTTATATAATTCGATTAAGATTTCTCATGTTGCTTCTTCTCGTGTTCGATTTTACCATTGCATTAGCACCTATGTCATTGTTCTAGAGTGGCGTTATATCATTCTTCTATATAAAATTACCATTAACAGGTTTGCAGAAACAAGCTCTTGGTCGAACATGTACTCTATAAGTTAGGAAAACAAGGAATGTGGGGTAAATTAATGACCCAAGGGGAAGTTACAACTTGTATGCTACCTTGTCAAATTTTCAAGAATTGGATACAACCCATAATTTAGAGGAGCAATTACATGGTAAGTCCTTCCTTGTAGGGAATGTTGCCCGTAAGTTAGAGTTTAAGGAACACCTGCTAACTCACCTCAAGCTCCCTCTCGGTTCTTCTTTTGTGAACTTGTTATTTCATACAATGTTGGGCCCTCCTTGGATGAAATTTGGCAATCTTGAGAGTTGTTTCCCTATTAATCATTGTTTGATCCACCTTGAATACCTTGGAGTCCCTTGCGAAGTAGGGCATGCATTCTGAAGGATCATAGCTGTAGAGGATGTTGAATGGTGATGAGTTAATGGTTATGTCATATACCACCACTCAACCTTAGATATCAAATCAACCCATTTATCGGGGGTCTATGAAAAAACAACAAAGGTTGGTTTCTAAAATCTTGTTCATAACTTCTATTTATCCGTCGAATTATGAGTGATAGGTGGTTGAACACTTCAAATCAATCCTTGTAATGCAAATGTTTCCTACTAGAACAAGGGGTTCTTATCACTTACAATCATCTCTAGTATCCTATGAAATTTGAACATATGACCGATGAAATCTGAAAAATTTGGGAGCTTGTGTATGGATTTTTAATAGCTACAAAATGGGTGTATTTACTAAACTTATGAAATACTATAAAGAGAACTGATTTACTTCTAGATGTTGGTAAACCCTCTATAAAATTCATGTTAATTTTCCTCCAACATTCCTTTTTCATAGGAAGAGGCTGAAGTAACACAGGGCTAGTTGTATTATCATGTTTATTCTTCTAGCATATTATGCACTTTTTAAAATGTAATTCATGACATCCCTTGTCAGATTTTTCCAATAAATATGTTTTGTAGCCTCTTAATGGTGATTGTGATGCCTGAATGTCCACCTTGAGGGCTATCATAAGTTATGAATATTAACTTCACCTTCAATTGCTCATCATTGCTAATCAAGGACCTTCCTTTCTATCTAAGTAATCCTTCCTTCTATTCATAGGCTCTGAAGGAGATTTACTTTGCTTTCATCCTTTTAATGAGATTCTGAATTGTAGCATCCCTTCGCCATCCTTGTTTAACCTTTTCCATTAATTCAATGTGTATTAGGACTATAATTACTATCAAATAGATCAATATTGGGTACATGTGATAAGGCATCAACTACCTTATTCTCTTTTCCCTTCGATATATTACCTCAAGTTATATCTCATCAACTTAGGTAGCTAGGTTTGTTGGAATGGAGTCATAATCCTTTGCTTAAATAGATATTTTAGGCTATAGTATTGTTTTGTACTCTAAACTTCCTACCATGGAGATAGTGGTGCCACTGCTTGATAGCATGAATAATTGCCAAGAATTCCTTTTTGTATGTGTAGAGCCCCTAATTCTTTTAAACTAATGCTTTACTTAGGAATATGTTGGGGCGTTTGTTTTGCTAGAGCCCGTTCTCTTTACCTTTGCTTTATGGTAAAAGACTATGAAAAGTCCTCACTAATGGTATAAAGATAAGAGCTTCCCTGAATTGTTCAAAGGCCTTCTACTATTGCTCACCCCACTCTCACTTCCTCCGTTTTATTTCTTTAATAATTTAGCTAAAGGCCTATATATTACACCATAGTGGCTTATAAAATGCCTAAAAACTACTAAAATCCCCTTAATTCCTTGAATGAATAAGGATAGGTCATTCTTGAATCATTTTTATTTTCTAGCATCGACAAATACTCTAGAAACAGATCGAATACCCTAGATAATCTATCTTGGTCTAAAAATAAATTTACTTACTTTAATGAACAACTTCTGGTTATGTAAGGTGTACATGTCTTTTTTAGGATGCTTCAAGTGTTGTTGAAAGGAACTACTGTAGACTAAGATATCATTACTGAAGACTATAACGAATTTCTTAAGATATGATAGGAACACCTCATTCATGGGACTTTAGAAGGTTGATGGTGGATTCATATGGCATAACCAAGAACTTGTAATGACACTCATGAGTTCTAAATGTAGTCTTATCTATATCCTCCTTATTCAACTTGATTTGATGATACCTTGATTTCAAATTCAATTTAGAATACTAGTTGGAGCCATGGAGTTCATCATGTAACTCTTTATTTAGGGGATTGGAGAACTTATCCTTGATGGTTTGCATGTTTAATTTTTAGTAGTCAATAGTCATCCTCTAAGTCTTATCCCTCTTTTTAGCCAACAACACAAGTGAGGCATAAGGGTTGATGCTTTGTTTGATGAGTTCATACCTTATTAACTCCTACACATCTAGGCTTCAGCAATTAGGCCCAAACTCGGGCCTAGTCCTACCTGGTCTGAAGTTAACAAGCTACCTAGGCCTAGCTTGATGGATAAATACAAAACGAGGTCATTTTGAAAATATTTTTTAAACAATAATAAGTAGGGTTTAGTCAGTCAGGGCCCAATCATCCCTCTTGATTATGTTTTTTACTCTCCAAAATACCTAAAAGGTTGAATGCTCATAAGTTCCATTCCTTCTCATAATCTAATTAGATGGTCATGAGATCTTTTAGGTGGAGGTTGATTTGGCTCCTTA
>JANIPM010000006.1:65133839-65153341 GCA_027478405.1 Erythroxylum cassinoides
CTAATGCCAATAGTAGGGCTCATGGAAGAAGACATTATGTATCGAATATTAGAAAAAGTAGACCACAAAAGCTCCAGAACAAAAAGTTTTATAAACCCATCAAAGCCAAGCCATCAGAGAAACCCCCATCTCTGACACGGCATCCATTGTACAGTAATGAAAGTCATAAGGAACTAAAGCAGCACCGAAGGTCTCGAGCAACTCATTTACGGGTCTAAGTGGAGAAGGTAAGTCTTCAGGATACCAACTTTATAGATGAAAACCTTAGGCGCAAACTTAAAAGGAGGAGTTTCAGACGTGAAGCCAGTGTATTGAGGAGAAGGCATTACCTTAAAGCCCATGAGAGGGAGAGAGGGAAGTAAAGTGGGAAGCAAAATCAAAATAAAGGAGGGGATGTTGGCTTGGCTTAGGTGAATATGAAGCCAAGACGTCGACGTTTTAGTTTTGAAACAGAATATGTATAGAATTAGTGGCATAGACGATCTGATGCCGGTAAAAAGGGCTATGAAAAACTGAGGGGGTTGAGGAGAAAAAGAAATAGAGGAGGGTCTAAGGTTAAATAAGGATTAGTGGAGACTAAGAAGTTGTGGTCAAAAGTAGCATTGATCTCGTTTTATAACAAAGGAGGAGAAGGAATCTTAAAATAGGTTTGACTATAAGAAAAAGGAAGCAGAGGAAGAGTAGAGTTGGGGTTAGGACAAGAGGGTAGATCCAGGAAAGGATTATGATGAGAAATAGGAAGATCAAAACCTAGGAATAGGAGAGGTAAAAGGGCTATGAGAAACTGAGGGGGTTGAGGAGAAAAAGAAATAAAGGAGGATCTAAGATTAAAGAAGGGCTAGTGAAGACTAAGAAGTTGTGATCAAAAGTAGCATTGATTTTGTTTTATAACAAAGAGGAGAAGGAATCTTAAAATAGGTTTGACTTTAGGAAAAAGGAAGTTGAGGTAGAGTAGAGTTGGGGTTAGGACAGGAGGGTAGATCCGGGAAAGGATTATAATGAGAAATAAGAAGATTAAAAGCTAGCATGATGGAAGACAATAGCTTGAGAAGGCAAAAGGTAGCAAACAAGGAATTTTTATTTTTAAAATTTATTTTTAAATGATAAAGAATAAAAAGGTAGGAGAAGAGAAAAAATGTGAAAGAATAAAATGCGACCATCCCTTTAAAGTAGTAAGAAGAGCAAAAGCACCTGATTCTATTCCCTTCCTTAGTAAGATCAGTTGAAGAATGAATAGACCATAAAAAGAAATATAAGAGCACAATAAAAGAAAAAAGAAATTGACCATAGAAGGATAGGGAGATGAAAGAAACCATTTAACCTAAGAATTAAAGAGAATATGCAAGTATAAGAGGAGGAGAAAAAGAAAAGCCAAAGGGAAATAAGGAGGAACCTCTTCATCAAACAAGGGGGCTTCATAGTAGTAAAACACATCACTAGTTCAATAAGAACTTGGAAAAGTTAAAATCAATAATAAATAAAATGAAAAATAGGAGAATTAAAATGGTAAATAAATTCATAACATCGAAGCATAAATAAGGATGGAATTTAATTTTAATAAGATTAATTAAAGAAAGGAAATATTCAATTAAAATTAAAAAAATTATAATAAAATTAAATCACTCTAACAAGTTCCTTAAAAAAATTAAAGATAGAATGTAAAGAACTAAAAAAATAGATAAATACAAAATAGAGGTTTCACAACCCAAAGTTTGCCATTATAGCTCTAACAACATAAATAATAGTAAAGGAAACCTATAATTATAAAAAAAATAATGGCAAAAAGAGATGTTAACCAGACGTAGGAGGGAGTAGCAACCCTTTTAAGAAATGCAACTAAGGAAATATTAGGAGTTTAAGAAGGTATCTTAGTGGTGGATTGAAGACGTACAAGAAAAGGTGAAGATCAAGAAAAGTAGGTAGTTAATAGAGAAAGCTATAAGCTAGCAAAGAAAAAGGCAAAGATGATAGTCTCAAAAGCAAATATTAGAGCCTATAAGGACTTATATCAATTAATGGAAACTAAGGAAGGAGAAAAGGATATATTTAAGTTAACGAGACCTAGGGAATGGAAGGTAAAGGACTTAGATCAAGTTTGTAATATAAAGGATGAAGCAATAAGTGTGTTTATGGATGAAAACGACTTTTAGAGAAGATGGTAGAGATACTTCTATAGCCTTTTTAATAAAGGGGAAGATGAAAAAATTTCCTCAGAGATCTTATCACATTTAAGAAAAATTCACTTATTGCTAGAAGATCACAAGAGAAGAAACTAATGGAGCTTTGAGGAAGATGAAGAGTGGAAGGGTAGTAGGAGTTGAAAAGTTACCCATAGTGGTGTGGAACAACCTATGAAAAGACGATATTACTTAGTTAGCCAAGCCTTTTAATGTGATCTTCACGTTTGCTAAGATATGCGATGAGTGGAGACTTAGCACATTAATCCCTCTCTATAAGAACAAGGGGGACATCTAAAGCTACAACAACTATATATGAATTAAATTACTTAGTCAGACCATGAAGTTATAGGAGATAGTAATTGGTAAGAGAGTGAGAAAGGGTGAACCTATCTCAGAAAACCAATTTGGTTTCATATTAGGGATGTTTATAACAGAATCTATACACCTCTTTAGACAATTAATGGAATATTTTAGGGATTAGGGACAAACAAAGGGACTTGCATATATATTTACTTAGAAAAGGCTTATGATAAGGTAATTAGGGAAATCATGTGGAAGTTTTTAAAAGCTAAGAGAGTTCCTATAACCTATATACAAGTCATTATAGATATGTATGAACATGTTAAGACAAGAGTAAGGACTATAAAAGGAGATATAGAGCATTATTCTATCCATCTCAAGCTATATCAAGGATCCTTATTTGTACCCTTCTTGTTTACAGTATTTATGGATGAGCTCACTAAGAATATCCAAGGAGATATGTCTAGGTGTATGTTGTTTGTTGATGACATTATTTTAATGGATGAAATAAGTATCTCGGGTTTTAGTATCTCGGTCTATCATTCAGAGGGATGGTAATATCGATGCCGATATTATACATCGTATTAGATCATGCTGGACCAAATGGAGAAGTGCATCAGGGGTTTTATGTGACAGGAAGATTCCTTTAAAACTCAAGGGGAAGTTTTATAAAACGGTGATTCGTCCAATCATATTATATGGGCCAGAGTGTTGGCCTACTAAATGTAGGCATATAAGACAGTTATTGGTAGCAGAAATGCGTATGCTTAGGTGGATGTGTGGCATTACCAGGAGAGATAAGATCCAAAACTAGGTGGTAAGAGATAGACTACGGGTAGCCAGCTTTGCCAACAAGTTAAAAGAGACTAGGCTTAGGTGGTATGGGCATGTGCGGAGGAGGCCCTCAGATGCTCCGGTATGAAGCTGTGAGGGAATAACACTTAGTGAATATAAGAGGAGGACAAGGAGGCCTTACAAGAACTGGCGGGAAATGATCAAGAAGGATATGTCAGAGTTGGCCTTTAATGAGGTAGTCGCTAGAAATAGAAAATTTTGGCTCGATCGGATCAGGGTAAAGGATTAACCGTCCAGTTACCCAAGATCAGTACAACAATTACTAGGAGATACCGTGTCACGTGTGAAGAGTGCCCGGCAGGTGTGGGGGAGACAATGGGGGGCCATTTTGACAGGGTCTCTAAAGGAGGTCCCCTTACTTACTGCGTGACAAGGAGGGATAGACTTTGTAGCCTATTAACTGGGTAAAGTTGTGTACTATCGGACCTCCCTAGACCCCCATTCATTGCGGGATTTTGGACTGAGTGGTGATGATGATATTGCATCATACTTTCATGTGTAATATACATTTATCCTATAGGCTTTATTATATATATATTTGATTATGTATAAGATAAAGAATGCCTTTAAATTGTTATGTCACTAAATTACAACCTATCAATTGGTTTGGGGCATAAACCAACAATCTCCCACTTGTACTGAGTCAATCGTTTAAGTATCTTATAACATATTACCATACAACGATCATGTGAGGCAACGATATAGTGAGAGAATTCTACAAGATTCTCTAAAGTAGGCACTTACTTATATCTTATATTTTCATCTTAATTATCATTATAATTAAATGAATCTGCTTAAATACATACTTAGATCTTCGATAAGACCTTAATTCCTTTTGCATACCCAATGACTCTCATGTTCTACATTATATTATTATCATGAGCAATGCAAGAAATTATATCAACTTTATTAAAGAACTTCTTGATCAAAGTAATCATTTTTATTAAATGAAAAATGTATTATAGCTTGATTAGTAATTAATATTACATTGGAACCTTTCCATTCCATTCTCAAAATAATATTGTTCTAAGTAAAATATACCTTAACAAGGATTTACTTCTAAAGTCAATATCTATCTAACTTTGAGCTCTAATATCAACTTATACATAGAATAATAAATATCTTTAATACTTTACAAGTATCGAATATCTCAAATACTAAACATCTTTTAACACATTATCTATGCATTTAGACTAATAATAGATAAACAACTTTTGTATCTATGTCAATAGATCTAATCTTAAAATTAAGTTATTACATTTTCATATCCTATAAGAGTTGTTCTTAGACAATTATATTTTCAACAATTGAAAATATGAATTATTGTTCTCTTTATGAGCAATATTTCTCTACATACTCCCACTGAAGAGGATAATTATACTCCTAATGACCTTATTATAAAGATGATAAATCCAAAACTATCTCTAAAATGAACACTTTGAATTTATTATGAAAGCGAATCTTTTAATATCTTAAAGCCTTTCAGATTTACATCAAATTTATCAACAAAGGTACTAGTTTCAATTGGATGTATTGTCAAAAGATGTAATCCAACTATTTATCTTGAGAACCATTCTCTTATAAGTGTTTATTTAAATAAAAAATTTGTTCAATGTTGGAGGATTATATCTAACCTTTTGGATCTATTATAACTTTTTGTTATCCAATTTAATTCTAAACTTGTTAGATAATTTATGCTTCAACTAAGCATTACATTAAAAATCATTATATTTGTCTCATTCAAAGTTTTACCATTTGATATTTAATATGAAACCTTGATGATTTATTTAATTGGAACTTTTAAAAGAAAGTAGAGTCCTAGGCTTAGCTATAAAATAAATAAATATTACATTGTATAATATCTTATATTGTGTTTTTCCTCCTTTTACTGAGCCATATTCTTATAGAATTTAGCTGTGAAGATATACACTAGAGAATCTCACTCTCTATAGATAACCAAAACATTTATATCTTATAACATCGATATGAAAGTATCTTAGTATTTTCAATGCTTAATTTCTACTCAGATTTAAAAACTCTGAACTTTTATTTTAAATCATTATTTCATTTAATATATATAACTATATCACATAAATTTATTAGTAAATCTAATGAAATATAAGAATCGTCCTTTTATGAATTGTTATTACATTCGACACATCCCATGTATAATATTTAACATTTCAATATCATCATCATCCTTTCACCAAAAGTTGATTTGGTTAATCTTCAACATAACAAGTTTTACAAGTTTCATACAATTTATAATTAAAAGGATACATATATTCTCATACATAATTTTATGATTCTTATTATGTTGATTTAATGATATGATAAAAGAAGCGTCTCAGTTATCCAACTTTGTATTCTTGCTACTTATGATAAGCATAAGTCAACCTTGATGCAATACATACAAACTATTTGTATAAATTTGTATCAATTACTTTTAGTCAATATTCTATTTTTATCATGCTTTGAACATTGTATTAATGTTGAATCCACATTCAGTATCAAATATCCGTAAGCATGAACTATAAATATATATGATCTCGATCATATCACATATAGGCCAGAAAACTCATATAATTATTTTTCTTCTAGTGACAACTATTATCATTATATAGTAAATGTCTTTAATTGTAATCCATGTTTATACTTGTAAAAGGCTGAATTGATTGCAACAATTTCATTAAGTTAGTGTATCTTTTAGCTATACTTCATGCTCTTATGCTGTTGACATATATCTTAAGTAATGCCATTGAAGTTTATGAGATATTAGTCAATCTAAAACATTATTATATTTTGTTATCCATATGACATTAAAATATATCTAAAACTTTGTATATGGGACTAATTACAGTGAACGAGCACCTGTTTTGATGATTTTAAGAAGCTATTTATGGAAGTCTCCCGACTCAGAACAAACACAGACAACAAAATGTGCCTCTTCTTGCCCAGAATACGCAGAAACTAACCGAATAATCATTTCCAATATCCATATCGTTAACTGCATGCATTATTAAACTCAACCAAATTAAGTAACGGTTGCTGTATTAAAGATAGAAGGAGAAAGTGAAAGAGTAAAGAAGCAAAAACATAACCTCTCTTATCCAGTAAGGTTTACCCTGCGAAGCCTTTTGTGTGACTCTGTGAGCAGGAAAGTAAAAACAGAAGTAATCCAATTCATGCACGAGCCTTCGACAGGATTCAAATGCATTTACCAGAAAAAGAAGGCAGAAATAGATCCCTGCCTGCATACATCATTTTGTGAATCTGAAGGTACAAATAGATCCCTCCCTGCCTCCATACATCACTGCTATTTTATTCTCAAATTACATAGTTGACGTAATAAATGAAATTTGAGTTTTGAATAAGAAAGGGTTCGATCAACATAAATCCGCATATTACAACAGCTTGCTTTTTTTTTTTTTGGTATAAAGGGAAAATACTTACAACAGCTTGTTTTTCTTAAGTCTGTCCAATCTAGTATGGGAAAACACACGAACAAACATAGTTTGGATTGGATAGGAAAGGTGCGCCCAAAAACAAATCGTTAATAACGATTCATTAAGGAAAACCAGATGGAATTACTAGTCCATTCCTGGGGTTAAAGTCAAGAGCCCTAAATTCCAACCTACCGTACTAGACACATACACACTGTCTCTCTCTCTCTCTCTCTCTTATTCTTCGCCAAGTCTCTTCTTCCTACAGCAATAGCAGAAGTCATAGATAAGAGTTCTAAATATATTATTGTTAAGTTATATGTGAAAAATCAAATGATGGTTTGGACCTCTCTGGTCCTCCCATCCCTTACTCTGTTTTTTTTTTTTTTACGCCAAAGCTGCTTCTTTTTTTTTTCTTTTTCCTCCCTTGATTTCTTCATCTCCTCAAAATGCTAGCCCTATGATCCTCTACATGTAATCCCACGTTAACAACCCTAAAGCCCTCTCCGATCTCCCCAGCCATGCCCCAAGAAGATCCCTCCTCTTCTCCGATCCCTCACAACGATACCCTCCCTGATGACAACGACGCTCCCACTTCCCAAAACGACGAAACTCCCGCTCCCGCTCCCGCTCCGGCGCCTACTCCACCTACCAATAGAAGCAATCGACCGTCCCGCGCGTGCACAATAAGAGCTGCGGCGAGGCTCTACGAGGCGCAACAACAGGCCGCGATCGAACGGAAGCAGAAACCGAGGAAGGAGCCAAGACAACAGCAAAACGACCAGCCGTCGCCGAAGAATGAGCAATGCGGCGGCAGTAGCAAGATCATTACCCCGCTGGTTGGGCCGCCGGAGCCGGCGCAGTTGCCGAGGTGGAACCTTCGCTCCATGTGGGAACTAGCTTCAATACTCAATTTCTTGCATGTGAGCGTTTGCGTAAATGCTGTAAACTTTGAGTCTGGTGTTTTTTGGCGTTTTAGGGCTTAACATTATAACTGATGGGGTGTTTTACTGTTGTAGGTTTTTAGGCCTTTGTTGAATATACAGGCAGAGTTCTCGGCCGAGGAGTTTGAGACAGCTTTAATTACACCTAATGATACTTTGGGGGATATACACATGCCTTTACTAAAGGTTGGTGCTTTTCTTTTATTCTCGTTTAACTTTGCGTACATGATTTCTAGTCAGTTTAGTTCTCATTGTTTTAATCTCAGTACTTATGGGAAGCTTAGTGTAAGTTAATGGGGAACGCATTCTGTTACTTGTTTAGAGCAATGTGGGTGCAAAGTTTTAGCTTTTTGATGCAGATGAAGTGAATTGGTTGATGGTTAGTTGAAACGTGGATTATGGAATTGCTGAGTGCAGATTTAGCAGATGATACGTGAATAACTATGTGTTTGTTGCAGATTTTTGCTGTCATTTTAGTTTTGGTTGAGTTGATTGTTGTATTGCTGTAGGTATTATGGAATACTATTGTTTCCTGGGAAGCTTTGTAAGTTCTGAAAGATGTTTAGCAAGATGAAAAGAGGATAGTCCTAGGAATCTACTCAAACTCTTTGTTCCATTGTTAGCAGGGGATTAGTTTATACATCAATTCTGGTGATTTTACTTTTGTAGTATAAGCCCTAGTGGTTGATGTGGTAGCTCAATATGAAACCGGTTTAGAATGAGAGTTGTTATCTTTCGCCACTCTGATATATTCAGTGCTGGTTATCTACTTTTTTGTAGCTTCTGACGTGTTTAATTTGACTTTGAGTTAAGGACTGATGGATGTGAAGTGGTCATGGAATTTGTGCCTTCTAGGATGAAGAAAATAACATGTTGATATGTGTAGCCTTGACATGAAAGGAGTAAAGGCTGAAGTTTGTCCAATTGAAACAAAACTTTATTCAGCAATTTTACTGATGTTGAGTAAAACATGTGATTGTTGCACATAATGGTTAGGACTTATAGTTAATTTTTGAAGTGCTAGATTTGATAAATCATCCTAAATGTTTTGAAACAAATGCATATGGCAGACACATGCTTTATCATTTTGAAGAGTTCTTTTGGCGTCTTTTGATATCACTGCAGGAATTTCATATGAATCAAATCATATTACTGGTTGATGTGACATTTTTTGTTGACTTAGAGTTTTTCTGTTTTGGAGGGATAAACAGTATCCATACTATTGCAGGGTTTGTAGAATCCTTATGTGGCTCTGAGGCATGGTTTCCATTACTTCCTTCAACAGTATTTGCTATTCTCCTATTATTTAGTACTGTGAACTTAGAAAACCTGTGAATTTGTATGATTTTGAGTGCTATAGTGAGGTGGTTAATGTAAAGGTTAAAAAGAGATTTGTTTGGAGAGTGATTCTTAAAGTTGCATTTCAAAAATGCACTTTGGCCTCTTTATTGTTCGCCTTTTGTTTTTGACATGACTCATTGAGAAAACCATATTGCAATTTTGGTTTGCAACCTATGCTTGAGCCTTCCAAGAACTGTTTAGTGTCTTGATTTAGGGTGATAAACATCTTAAATAAATCTGAGGGAGTACATAGCTATGATTTTGTGCTAATAGCTATTGAAAAAAAAAAGACCATGCTTGAATTAACAGATAGATGTAATACTCTTGTGTAAGTGAAACTTTCTGAAACTGACCGTGTTGTTTTAGTGTATTAGAAATGATTAAATTAGTACGAAGAAGGATAGGGAGGCAAACAATGCATTGCCTGTGTGGACTTATTCTGAATTGTTTTGGTGGATTACTGTTGCAATCACTTGATATTAACCCAACAAGGTCAATATTTAATCCATTACCATTCAGTGGACATGCTGTGTTTTTAAATTACTGGTAAAGGAAATTATTGATATGCCTTTCTTCAATGAATTCTGTAGATCTTTTCTTGAGTAATGTCATGCTAATTAATGGTGTGGATTTCCGAAAGGTATTCCAACAACAAAGTTATACTGTTAAATCCTTTTGAGACTTGTTAAGTAACAAAAGTTTGACTTGATCAATTGGTTGTGCTGTTGGATTGTAGCCATCTCATCCTGCAATACCTCCATCATTCTTTTACCCAAGGCATACAAAAAACAAAAGATATAATGTCAATTCAGTACTTATGTGGGCTTGAAAATCTTGATCAATTTTACACGGGAAATATATAAAACACCAGAATAAGTTCTGTTTATAATTGCAATTGCTATTTTTCACTGTTTTTCTGTCCATCTTTGCTGCAGGCTATCCCACCTATTACAAGAATGGCCCTTACACGGGATACCTGGATCACTGTTTTGTGCCGAAAATTAAGAGACTGGTGGCATTGGGTAACTCAACTTATTGTACTCAATTTCATTGTTTTGCACTTTTTTATTACAGATCCTAAACAAGTTAAGCCTCATCTGGTTACATTTTGTACTTGTGCCCATGCTAAGACAGATTTTGTTACTTGGTTGCAGGTTGCAGATGGAGAACTTCCATTAATCGCTTCTCATGGGTGAATATGCTAACGCCTTTTTGATAATCCCAAACGTGATTGTTTTTGTGTTTCTAACCTCTGTTTGACCTTTATGTCTTAGACTGGAAATAGAAGCATATAAGACCCTTGATCCTTCCGTTCGTGTGGTGATCTTGAAAGCCTTATGTGACATTCGAGTTGAGGTATCACTGTGGTAGATGAAGATTAGATGTTGTGTTTGTTGATTTGAAATAATTGCTTAGTCGATTGTAATGTTTTTTCCACCTAATTGATCTTAAACTTTACATTTCCCATGTAATGCTCTGGTGCTGAATTAATTAATTAATCTAACAAAAAGATGGGAAATATCAATTGGTTAATGGCTCAAGTGTCAATTGTTGGTAAGGTAACTGAAATATCTAACAAAGATTTCAGCCCATCCTGTACTTTTTCTTATGTTAAATATTCTTGACTTTCACCACAGCATCAAACTGTTATTTTGGTACTTTCTTTTGCCTTAAACGCTTAAGGTTCAGTCATATGGTAATGCTTTGTGTAACTTGTTTTTAGATTGCTTTAGGAATTACCGTTTTGGTGCAGAACATAGTTTCTTGATATTCAGTGACAATTACTTTGTTTACACCTAAAATAAAATCATATACTGTCTTTTGCATTTTTGATTCATAGTCAACTAAGCGTATTATTTCTTTTTCCTTTCACATATAGACCTTTTGAAAATATCACTTGATTTTGTCATTTCTTTATTGCTACATAACGTGTTAGCGACAACTGATTGTGTTGTCATTATCTCATGACCAAAATTTGCCCTTTCAAGGAGTTAGCAACAAATATCTGGAAGAAGCTCCCTTGTTATGTGTCATGACAGAATTTTTCTTTTCTAGGAGTTAGCAACAAGTACTTGAAAGAAACTCTCTTGTTATGTGTATTTATAGCAACATGTTTGTTTTTGATTGAGTAGTCTTGTTTTAGTTTATCATTATTGATCATTTGGTCTGCCGGTGGTCATCCTTTGGACTAAGCTTGCCTTGTGAGGTAAAGGAAATTGGGTGTCTTAGCACGTGTTCTTTCAGCGCCTTTGTGTCATTGGGCAACAAGCTTAGTTTATGTTTCAAGTTTAGTCATGCCACCTGCCTTGTCTGCACTACTTGAAGTGTATCACATTTTTCATCTAAATGTACGCAAATAAATCGATATTTATAACAGATATCTTGTGTCATCGTACTCTCTGAGGTCTGGAGAACTCAAAAAATGCATATCTAATCACACAAAAGTAGCTATCTTAGGCATCTGTTTCTTTTTAATCCTTGTTTTTCAAACTTGATGAAATGCAATTACTTTTTTGGTAGCCTTTTTTTTTTGTTACTGTTAATTGTACTAATTTGAATTTGAATGATGTTTTGCAGCAAGAAGATGTCAAGAATTATATTGATAACTCCCTTAAACATGGCGTGCAACTCCCAGTGTTCCGTAAAGAACGTATTGGGGGTGATTCTCAAGGAATTAATTACTGGTAATGTAAATCTTCCTTTATAAAGCTTTGTGCGATTCTGTTATCTTGGAAATATAAGAATAGATGTTTTCGACTGCAACAGTTCCTGTTTGATGAACGTCTCATTTTCATGTTATAAGGCTTGTTACCTATATTTCTTTTGCTGGAGTAGGTATGAAGATGATCCATTGATTGGTTATCGGCTATACCGTGAGATACGAAAAGTTGAGGTGAAGAAAGTAAAGACAAAGGGTTCCCAGGTCCTCCCTAGTACAACATACCTTTGGGAAACAGTGGGAACAAATTTTGAAGAATTTCAAGACGTTTCTGTAAGTTGCTTAATAAGCCAGTCTGTTTTGTGCAGTAATTTTTGTACATGGTTACTTGGTTATTCATAGTTTTGCATGCTTTTCTTTAATCCATTTTGTTACAAATCCAACATTATGATGTTGTGTTTTCCATGTAAGGATTTACCTATGAGATTCCAGTGAGGGTAGCCTTGGATCTTTGTTGTTTTAGTCTTTGAGATTTCTATTCCCCTTTTAATTAGACCAAACATTCTTTTGTGTGTGTGTGTGTGTGTGTGTGTGTGTGTTTCTGTGCAGAGAAATTATTGGACCAGGACTTGTTGCATTTTAATATGAAATGTTCTTTAGAGAGCAATTGTAAAATTTTGATGTGTCTACATATAAAAACATGGTTCCATTTTAACAGTAATCTTTAGAGACTGCCTGAAAATAATTCTCTGTTATCTATTAGTCCTTTAATCTTCTTATCTGGAAGTCCAAGAAAGATGCCAGTACAAAACAAAACAAAAAAAAAAGAGAGAAATTTCTATCTCAAGCATTCTACTAACAACAATAGAAAATTCCATCTACTCCACACTATTGTTGGAATAATATCTATCAAGAATCCATCCACTCAGAACTTTTAGACTGGAAAGTTGCAACTTGTTCTTTCTTCCATGGGAATCTTTTTCAATTTGCCTTCTCCATGCAGGAGAAGCTTTTGACAAGTAAAAACAGAACAGAGGCATCGTTAGGGAAGAAGTTGAAGAATGACATGCTCCCTGAGATTGAGAAGGTTCATAAGGTACCCAGATTTACTTGTACGAGAATACGTTTACTTATCAATATCAGTAATTAAGAACAAACAAGGTCTGTCTTTCTTGAATGAAGTTGCTTTTCCTACTTGTATCTAAGTTCCTGTCTTTTTGCGTTTCTTGAATTGATTATATAGTTGTCTGTTTTTTCTATATTTGCTCAGAGGAAAGAGAAATTGTTGAAGAAACAGCACAGGCAGGCTCTGCTTCTTGATAACTTCCTGAACATGGATGGGCTAGGAGCAGGTCGTTCGCTCCGTGACAGAAAACCTGTCACTTACACTTTTGGTAAGATTACTGAAGAACACAGAAAAAAGAACAGTTTGTTGCTTTTTGCTTTTGACTTGGATTTGTCTCTCTATTGTCGATTCCCTCATAAGTAGCTATGATGTTATGGTTGATAGTCCTGATGGACTCCCATTTTTTGTAAGATATCTTTGGTAAAACCCCAAAAAAAAAAATCACCAGTTGGGCGACCTTAATCATATCAAGATGGTGATTAATGACTAATACATACTTTCAAATGTTAGCAATGTCAGTATTGAGTATTCTCGACACAATGTATTTTGAACTTTTATTCATATATCTAATTATTTTGCAGATGATTATGACCGGTCAATCAATGAGGCTATCAAAATAACAAAGTATGAAGTTCATGACACATTCTTCAGATTCTCTTTGTGGCTTATTATTGAAAGAAACTTGTACATACATGCATACAACTGTGCAATCTATAGTGATTTGTTTCTGGACCTTTGTTCTAGGCGAAAGCAACCATCACCCGAGCCTATTCAAAGAAGAGACGGGGTAGCCATACCTGACGCTTCTACAAATGGTGGATGGAGTGGTCCTTCACATACTTCCCCACAGGGTAATTTCAGTACAGTTTCTCCTAATTCTCCTGGTTATGATGACATTGGTGAAGACCATAGCCTTGAGCCACTGGACAGGAGGTAAGAGTACTACTACTAGTACACAGCTCCTTGTATTGCAATTTGCATCAAGCATGCTCCTTTGCATAATTATGTAACGTGTTACAGTAACAGGCGAAGACAGAGGCCACAACGATACTCAGCAAATGAGTTTGTTGAAGCAGTTTCAGATAATGAGGCTGATTTTGATAGTGATGATGATATAGTTGGAGAGGCTGTATATGATGATGAATATTTGATGAAACGTAAACAAAGAAGGAAGCTGTCTAGTAGCTCTGAAGGGGATGACGAGTACCAGTGGGATGAAGAAAATGGGGAAGATGAGGATGAGGAAGAAGAAGAAGAGGATTCGTTAAGCATCAGTGAGGAGAGTGATCAGCCACGAAAGTTCAATAAATTATCAGGCCGTACTAGGAGAGAAACAAAATTACGATCTGTTGATGAGATCCAATCTGGTCTAAGACGCAGTAAAAGGGCCACTAGGAACCGTATAAATTACCGGCAGTATGACCTTTCTGAATCAGAAGCAGAGTCAATGAAACCCGAAAAGTCAATTGTGTCAGACGAGCACTCCGATGCAAGTGAGAATGTAGAGTATTCAACTGGAAGTAAAGATTCTGATGCCATCGGTAATGAACAAGATATGAAAGTCGATCCACCTGCTGTTGGCTATAATGAGGCAGCTGATAGAGAACAAAATCAGCCAGATGAAAAGTCCAATAGCCCAGACCAAGATGAAGGTGAAGGTGTGAGAAAAAGACGATTCCTTGACCTTAATGAAGTTGCCCCAGGTTCTGGTTTTGATGACGGTTCAAACACAACAATAAAAGATGAAGACAGAGATGATTTTTGAGCTGATCTCTCTATTGGAAAGCACTGTTTCTAGTTTTCCTTTGGAGAAAATGTATGATATTAAAAAGGTTATAAATTTTGCAATATGTGCATGGAGGAAATTATGATCTAGTTCTTCCATGGTGTAAGTTAAGCAACCTTGATGCGATTCATCTGGGATTTGCGGCAGGGAGCAACCCGGTGCTGAGAGTTCTGTAGATTAGGTAGTCATTTTTTAGTATGTCTACATTTATAGAAACCTAAAGTGGGTGAATGAGAATTCCATGGAAGTTCTTTATCATATCCAATTAGTGTACGACAAGACAACCTTTTTAACCGATTGTAACCCAAAAAATTTGGTTTCTATATGTGCAAGTCTGTAGTTTAATCTTTTCAGTACTGAAAAATTTTGTGGTTGACTTTTTAAAAATTTGATCTTTAACTTTTGATGTATGATAATGGATCAACTCCGCTTAAAACCTCACTTTTACTGTATAATTTTTTATGCAATGCATTCTAATGCATTATCATAGCCAAATAGAGAATGTAAACTTCCAACTTCATTTTAGTTCTGTTGTTAATATTATAAAGCATTGAATGGTTTTCATATTCTAGCTTATCGGTTGGCATTAAACAGGGATCAAGTGATTTTCGTCCTCTAGCTTTGGGTGGCACCAAATGAAGTGTGCAGGTTCGGTTTCCTAAAGTGATAATAGCCGCTCTGATTCTAGACACAAAAAAACAAGGAAAGGGTAGGTTTCTATGTTTCACATAGTCGCTGGAATTCAAATGTTCCACTGTGGCTTTTAGTGTTCCCATTCTCTTGCAGCAGGCATGCATCTTTTCTGTCGGTGGCCTGAGCTGTCTCTCTACCAACTCCTTCCTTCGCTGCATGTTTTCCGGTAGGGCTGTTTCTTTCTGGGACAGTAGCCTCAGTTGCCTCATGATCAATTCCTTCCGTCTCTGCTTGTTTCCTGGGTAGTTCTTCATCAGCTTTCCCTTTCTCTGCTGCCACGTCCTCCTCCTTAGCAATTGCTGTTTCTTTTGTTAACTCAAGTGCTTGAATCAAAGTTGAGAGACATTTTTCTGCATCATCCAATGGGGACTTGGGCATAAGGTTCTCTGCCACATCTGCAGGTGTGATCTCGACCTCCCTGATAAGCCCTCGAATTGTATCAAACATAGCATGTTCTTCGAGTCCCAAGTAATTCTTGGCCAACACTTTGAATGCCTCAAAACTGCAGTAAGACAGTTCAATATGCTTGTCCATCCTTCCCCTCCTAATCAGGGCAGGATCAAGCTTCTCCACATAATTGGTAGTGAACACTATAATCCTCTCCCCTCCACAGGCAGACCATAAACCGTCAATAAAATTCAACAAGCCCGAAAGCGTCACCTTGCTGGTTGTGTCCTCTTTCGGTTCGTTACGAGCAGCTTCTTTCTCCAATTTGTCATCCTCAGAAGATATCCTTCTTTGGCCTGTAAGATCAAGCGAGCAGTCTATATCCTCGATAACAATGATAGATTTCCCAGTTGTTTCGATCAAAAGCTTCCTCAAATCAGTGTTGTCCTTCACTGCAGTGAGCTCAAGATCATAGACATCATAGTTCAACAAGTTGGCCATTGCAGCAATCATAGTAGACTTGCCAGTTCCAGGAGGGCCATAAAGAAGATAGCCCCTCTTCCAAGTCTTGCCAATCCTGGCATAAAAATCCTTGCTTTTGCTGAAAGTTACAAGATCTTCAACAATTTCCTTCCTTTTCTCAGGCTCCAAGGCCATGGAATCAAAAGTGGCAGGATGTTCAAAAGATACGTGGCTCCACATAGCGTGCATGAAACTTGACCACTTCTGTCCGGAACTGTTGGTATAAAGCTTTCTTTGTCTACTCCTGACGTTAATCTCCTTCCCTTCCCTAATCACATGCTTCAAGTAAATCTCTGTAACGATCTCTCTGTGACGTTTATGAAAAGTGAGCCTGTAATATCTCCTATCCGGCTGAGGATACAGAGACTGCCCGGTGGTCGCAGCTTTGCTCGAAACCCACCAAATTTTAACGCCTTGAAACTCGTCTGTCACTCTCTCGTACTCGTCCATGCTAAAAACCAGCTTGCTGCTATCTTTTCCCATCTCTGCTTTGAGCCTTTTAGCACACTTTGATGAGTTGACACTTAGGTAAGCCTCCACAGCAGCGAAAGCTTCACTTCGTTTGAGTCGATCTCCTGTGTACTCATGGATTGATATTTTGATGTACGGATAGAAAAGGCTCATGATTCTCTGCGCATACCTCTCAAAGTGCCTGCGAACCTGGTACGGACAATAATGTTGGAAAACAGCCCAGAAAAACATAAAACTGGCAATGGTCGACCCCATTGTTGCCCACATCTCCGTCGTTGTTTGAGGCATTAGCATCATTTTTACTTTCTTTTCTGGATCTATGACTATGAGTGATTGTTGCCGTTGTTCTGTTGCCCCCTTTTCTTGTCTTGGGTTTATAATATGCAGGAAAATGCTATTGGTCTTGTGACTCTCTCTCTTCTAATCATGGTCAAACGTAAGGTCTTCATGAGTTTTGCATTTCCTTTCATATAAAGTGAGTGAAGAGGCCTGAAGAGTATGAGCAAGTGTCAGAGTTTAGGTACACAATTAGAAATACGATCGTGGTTGCCAACACTGACCATCAATGCTATTCACATATCCATTTCTCTTCATAGAATAAAGCAATCTTATTAGTGACATTATTAGGTTTAAGCCTCCACCAGGATATTCCATAAGTTGAAGGTTCCATCTAATGGGGTCCAAGACATATGCTAAAGCATTAGTCACAATACTGTGGATCATCAAAAATATATGTAGTTTTAAGAATCACAGCATCTCAAGTCCCTAGCTTTTAAGTGTCAAACATCATTAGGCACAATATTGCGGATCATATAATGTTCTACGACTAAGACTGCACTCAAGAGAGGAATTTCTCGAGTTCTGATGCAACGAACTGGAGAATGATACTGACGTATTGGTTTGATGATCTTAGTCAATTTTGATGTGATTTGCATGTTTAGCTGTAAACATACTTTAAGTTTCTGTTTTTTTTAAGTATAATCATACTTAAGCTGCTAATAGTGTGAATACCAAGACATAGAATGAGATGGTCTTAAGGAAAGAGATAAATATCACACAACTTTTGGAAATGATTTTGAAAGATACTAGAGGACGGCAAACAATTGTGATCTGACATGTTCATTTCCTTCAGTTAGGAAACTGACAAAAGTGTCCAGTCATGTTAGTCACGCTTTCTGATTATCTCAATCTTGCCTCTTCTGTGGCTTGCTAATTTGTTCTTTCATAACAACAAAGGCCAGTAGTGTACATTGAATTGCATGAAATTGAAATTGGAAAGAAGAAGAAGGAGGAGAAGAAAGGCATAAGTCCAGATATGATGTCCGTACACTCTTCTTTTGAGCCATTTATTGTCAATCACATCCGTCAACAAGTTGATAGTCGTCTAGTCAATCAAACACTTCACGCGTACTTTTTGAAACTTAAAGCAATTGTCAAATTCTAATATGCTGGTCATTCTATAAAATTTCATATAAAATTTCCTAGAAACTGCAAATGAGCTCCACTTCAATACTGGGCCCTTTTCTTCCTGGAGTGTCCTTTTCAGGTTCTGAAGTTGAATAGGACTAGACGCCACACGTACAGATTAAAACATCCCACCTAGTGCTCATAATGCTCTGCTTTCATGATTAGGGTCAATGCCCTATGAATCCACACCCACAAACCACAACAAAAGGTCATCAATCCAATATAAGAGAGGGCCATAACTAATACACAAGCAATTTTATTGTTGACTTATAATGAGCTTTCCCTGGATTACCAGAGGGATTTCTCAATTGTAACTAATCCCAACCGAACCAAATGCTTTGCTGCTTTCAGAGCTTAAGCCAAGTAGCAGCTCAGTTAATTCACAGGTGTCCACCACCAAATTATCCCACATGGATACTAAAAAAAGAATTAAAAAAAAGTAGCATGAACCACTATGAATAAATTATGATAGTCATTGCGGCTGTTGATAATGAATTAGGACAACAGATTGAAAGGAAACCCTTTTCCCTGCACATGAGAAAAAAGTACATATAAAAACTTACTAGACAGGTCAAGGTCCTGATAAAGAATAGCATCACTCCATCACGAATGATGCTATCTTAAGTGTAACCAGCCGCTCCTAATATCCTTATGAATTCAGATTCTCAGTATCTTCCTCACTGGCGAACCAGTTTAGAATTATCTGAGAGCTGTGACAAATGTAGGTAGAGATTCTTATTGGAGTTCTTGATTGTACCTTTTTCGACTTGAGTTACAATTGAAATATCTGAAACCAGGAGTTGCCAGTATTTTCCCACAGAAAGATAACTGTAATGCTTATACGTGTATTTTCCATTCACAATATATACATGTAATGCACACAAAACTATCACTTGTCCCCCCCAATTTCTATTTAGTAGATACAAAAAGACTACAGGACTTACCTTATCTCAAGCTCTCTAGATTTTTATTTTATTTTTGCATAAAGGGAAAAGGAAACATCGAAACCTAACTGAGTCGAGGGAAACTGATCCCCGATCTTTCCTCTAATAGGAAGCTATGGCACCCTGAGGGTGTTACATCATAATAAGTGATGCCTATGTCGTCCTGACGTGCCGGGTCGGCGAGCCAGTCCACACATCTGTTGCTCTATCGAAATACATGGCGATGAACAACATACCAGTTCTGGTTAAGGAGTTCCCGGATACCCATGACAAGAGGGTTGTCTGCCTGAGAGCGGGAAATCACAGAGGACAAGAGCTGGTGCACCCCCATCGAGTCCACTTCCAGCTCAATCCGACGGAAGCCCAATCGCCAAGCTAAGGAAA